>OX456523.1:96431821-97031821 GCA_949748255.1 Eustalomyia histrio | reverse complement strand
ATGAAAAAATAGTTAATGATTGACAAGTATCATACAGAACAGGTTTACTTTTGTTTATTTTTAACATAATAAGGTAAGGTGTTATGCTTACGTGCAAGCTTACGAAAAAATAATGGTTTACGCGTATGCATATGAATAATTGGTTACTAATAACCAATTATTATTTAACTTTATGTATGAAATTGACTAACATATCATTTTTATTTTCGTGGTAACCTCTGCGTAAGCGACAAGGTAATGACGTGAATTGTTGGAAATCCAAAACACTAGTCCATTTTTCATTTTTTTTTCAAATTATATAAATTAACCCTTTTGACGGTCAATGGCTGATAAATGTCCCATTTTTAATTTTTGTCATGTTTGACCCATTTCCTGACCGATTTTTCATCTAAAATTTTTTTCGGACATGGTGCATTCCTTTATGATATCAGAAACGTTAAGATATTTGGAATTGGCTCTCTCCATTTCTTACAATTAAGGACATAGCATACCATTTATATTCGATTTAATTTTTAAAATATAAAATTTTATATCTCTTCACAATTTCGAAGTTGTTTTAAAATTTTTGTCATATTCGTAAAAAGTTGGGATAAAACACTTAAAAAAATAAAACTAGCACAAAAAATATTTTTTAAACAAGCAACACTTAGAAGTTGTGAAAAAAACACTTTTCTTAAAAAAAGAATAAAACTAGCAGAAAAAATATTTTTTGTTATTAGAAAAAAGCACTTTGCGGTAAAAAAAAATGTGAAAAATCTATTTAAAGCTCAAAAATCTTTAGAAAAAGCTACTTTAAAGCTAGAAACTGGAAAATTCAAAAAAGAACTTTGCACTATAAACTAAATTGTACACTCTAATAAATTTCTGTTGAAAATTATCCAACTTATAGTAGGAAACTGTACTCCTACTAAGTTGGGTAAATTTACTCTGTGTGCGTATACGAAAAAAGTACACACATAATGCGTAAGTTGGTACACACATAATGGCTAATTTTACATTGAAAGTGCGTAAAAATTAAATGAAATTTTATTAATAATTCGCAAATTTACTAAAATTGTGCGTAAAAAACCTATTTGAAGGGTAAATATACGCATGAAATGCCTAAAAATGCATTTCTATATGCGTAAAAGTATAAAAATGCATATGTTTGCAAATGCAATGGTTTTAATTAAACTGCACATAAACAATTTTTTAAAAAGAATAAATTTATTTATTTTTTACATACATATGTTTTAAAAATAATGAATGATAAATAGAATACATAATATATTTCGAATGGGCATATGCAGTAATGGTCATCTTTAAATTAAATTGTAGTATACGACTTTATTGTATCCTCTTCTCCGTTTTAAAAAGAAACCTTTTCAGTTATAAGGATTTTTATTTTAAATTGCATTTCACTTTTTGTGTATGGACGTTTAAGTGTTTTTGGACCAAATCTTTTAACATATTTATACACTTTTTTTTATAATTTTGAAAATTTATTATTCGTTTTTAGCTTTTTTATTTTTGTAATATTTCCCAATTTTAAAATGTCAAAATATTTATTACCATTATAAGTTAGTATATTTACAAAATTTGTGCGTAAAATTTTAATTGAACAAATGAATACCATTTTTAGGCACAAAGTTTTTAATTGTTAACGCATTATGTCTAATAATACTTTTTGTGTGTATATGAAAGTGAGTACAAAATATTTTTACGCATTTTGTGTGTATATTTACCGAATTTTCGTAATATTACATAATACCATACCTATTTTATTACAGTAAATTTACAAACATTTTTTAGAGTGTAGGCTTTTCCTGTTCATTTGCAATGTTAAGTTGTTTCTTTTCATAAATTCGAACTTTTTTGATACAGACCTTAACTCAAAATAAAGATTAATAAATAAAATATACATAAATAAATAAAGTTATTTAAACTACTAAATATAACTCATTATTATTCATATAAAAATAATAGGAAGGTATGACATTACAGGTAACTTATTATTATTTAATTGAAAATTATAAAAAGGTAACATATTATCGGTAATACATTATTTTTGATTTGAAAATAATGTTGTAGGTAAGGAGTACTCATTACAAAGTAATGTATAAAGTAATGATATGCCATTACCATGTTTTTGCTGGGTAGTGTTGCCATAGTGTTGACAATACAAAAAACGACTTAAAGTATAAAAAATGTATCAATATTTTAAGGGTAAAGTTATTTTCTATTATTTCGGTAACGTTATTTTAAGGATGACGATTTTTTAGTTATTTCGGTAACGGTATTTTAGGGATAAAGATTTTTTAAGTTATTTTGGTATCGGTAGCGATAACTATTTTTTCAGTTATTTCGGTAAAGATATTTTAAGAATAATGATTGTTTAAGTTATTTCGGTAACGGTATTTTAGGGGTAACGATAGTCAGTTGAAAGGGTATTAAATCGATAACGGCATTTTAGCGGTATTGCCTGCAAACCCTGGTATTTTTTTACGTATTTCTCCACCGCACGGCTGATCTATGCCTTGTTATATATTTTTACCGGAGAGAAAAATGTAATTTGGGTTATACACGAAAAAAATAACTAATCTTAAAACTAAAAAAAAATTGTGCCCACACCTGAGATTATAATTGAAAAGAAAAAATCATCTCCCAATAATTTCGTCTTATACCAAAAATAACTACAACGCTCATTTAACAATTTTTCAGTTGGATTAAAATACAATAGGAATTAATAAATTTTTCCTATTACCAACGAAGCTATTACGTCCCTGGTTAAAATGAACGGACAATTCACGCTCAATTAAAAATAAGTAATATTTATTTTAAACGAAAAATGTAATATCCTACTAGGGATAAACTATCCCCACAAATAATCAACAATATGTGTCCAAAATTGGGATGATTGTGCGCAAATTTCAGCAAACCGGATCTGTAGGAAATGTGAAAACACCTGTGCATGCTCGCCCAGTTCGTTCTGCGAAAAACATTGCTATTTTTCGCGATAGTGTGGCAGAAAAGGATATGGACCTGGACGATATGTGGTTCCACCTTGATGGTGCCATTTGCTACAAAGCCAACGAAACAATGGCTCTTTTGCGCGAGAAATTCAATGGCCGTGTTATCTCACGTCGTGGCGATGTTAATTGGCCGCCACGATCATGTGATTTGACACCGCTCGACTACTTTCTTTGGGGATATTTTATAAAAAAGTATACGTCGTGGCGATGTTAATTGGCGGCCACGATCATGTGATTTGACACCGCTCGACTACTTTCTTTGGGGATATTTTATAAAAAAGTATACGTCAATAAGCAAAGAACAATTAAAGAGCTGAAGGATAAGATGATTCGGCACATTAACGACATTGAAAATATGGACCATCGGATAGAGGTATGCCACCGAAGCCGGGGCGAGCATTTGGATATTTTGTTTCACAATGGCCATGTTATCCCACGTCGTGGCGATGTTAATTGGCCGCCACGATCATGTGATTTGACACCGCTCGACTACTTTCTTTAGGTATTTTGTTTCAATGGCCGTGTTATCTCACGTCGTGGCGATGTTAATTGGCCGCCACTTTCATGTGATTTGACACCGCTCGACTACTTTCTTTGGGGATATTTAAAAAAAAAAGTATACGTCAATAAGCAAAGAACAATTAAAGAGCTGAAGGATGAGATAATTCGACACATTAACGACATTGAACCTCAATTATGTCTCAGAGTCATTGAAAATATGGACCATCGGATAGAGGTATGCCACCGAAGCCGGGGCGAGCATTTGGATATTTTGTTTCACACATAACTGTCATAGATCCTTTCATCATAATAAAAAATATTAAGATAATTCTCTGAAGACTTTTTGTTTAATTTAGGCCATTGTGCCAAATGAAGTCAAATGCTTTTTCAATGCCAAGGAAAAAAATTCCGGTAATTTTTTCGTTTATTAGTTTCAATTATATTTACAACTCTCTTAATTTGATGTACTGTTGACTGCTTTTGACTGTGTATAATTTTTCCAAATATTTTTTCTAAGTATACTGATCGGTCCACAGCTAGATAGAAATCTAAGGTTTTTTTTGTAGATTGGGATTACTCTAGTTTTTTTGAACAGATTAGCAAAATATCCCATTTTAATGCAAAAATTATAAACCCTACATAGAACATTAAAAAGTTCATGGGGCATTTTTTTCAACATGATGGCATAAATTGCATCTAAACCAGGAGCTTTTTAATTTTTGATTTCTATAAAATTATTGAGTACTTTTCCATAGATGAGGTGTTATGGAGAGACTTTTAATGGTACTGCTCAAAACCTTCAGCAATGGCATTTGCTTTGCTTTCGTTGTCGCATAACTCATAATTATTCCCAATAAGATTTCCTAGAGAAAGTGTCCAATGCCATTGTACAAAGTATGCAGACATGTATTGAAAACAGTACCAAATATTTTGACAAATTACAATTTAAATAAACAATGAGAAAACGCAGGCAATATATTTTCTAGTCCCAAATAAGATACAAAATGTGGAAGAGCACTTTTTCTATTGCTGAATAGAAAATCATAAATAATCATAATCATTAAAAAGTCATAAAATACTCTTATATAAATGTTGTATTCGACCAATCTTGTCGTATGGCTGTCGAGTGTGTTAGAAAATAGCTTGTAGAACTAATATTTAAAAGATCTAAGTAATTCAAAACAAGAACCTAAAAATCATACACAAATTACGGAAAAGGCATTGTACTGCAAATTTAAATTAACATCTTAATCACTAAACGTTATATATAGTTTTAAAAAATTTGACACTGTCATTCGAAAATCGATGAAGAATGTCTGAATTTGATAAAATTAGGCGATTGGTGGCGTAGTTACTCACTTTTCTCTTCCTTTATTGTGAACAGATATTGTAAGTATTTCAGTACCACGTATGCTACAAAACTTTTATTAATGTACATTAAAAGGTTTTTAATACTTTTCTCCTTACATTGGGCTATAGGAATTCTGAAGTTAGTTAGAATAATGCTTTTATTATAAGTAAAATCTCAAATATTTATGTATAACTGCATAAGTTTTTAAATAAAAAATGTTATTTATATGTGGAGTCATAACAGCCTAAATACCATTTAAGGCTAATTCAGTTATTACCATTCTAAGAAAAGTCGAGTAAGTAGTGATAGTCGTTTTCTTTTCAAGTAGTTATAGATATAGATATAAAATTCTAAAGAAACAAACCTAATTATTTTGGTGTAGGCTATAATCATGTTAAATGATACGATTCAAAATTGTTGTCTGTTACCAAACTTGCTACAATGAGAGTATTCCCGATCATTATTTGCACCCGAATCAAAAAGCTCAGCCTGTTATTTGCAATTCCTTAGCCTTGAGTAGTTATGACGACACAAACTTGCAAAAATTTGCATCCCAGCAAAATAAGAACTGAGGAAGAAGTAGTTTAACACTACATCTACTGAACACGAAGTTGTGAAAATTTCGGTGAATCATTAATGATTTTAACATTGGCGTGTCATTGGGAGGAAGTAGTTTGGTTCGGTGCTATGAAAAATCGATGAGCAGATGGACTTTTTCATTAGTTTACGGAAATTGTTAAATATAGGGACTACAAAATAAATATAGGGAGTGGCTTTTTTTTAAGTTAAAAATGTAATTTTGAACACGCCAAGAATTATTATTCCGACCAGGACAAAGTGAATGTCACTAGCACGCAAAATATGTTTTCAATAAGGCATTTAATGAATTAACCATTTATGGACTAACTAAATAATTGTTTTTTGTTTACTAGTAGGGGTTAATATCAACATTTTGGAAATTGTTTAAAATGACTTCTTACAAATCGAAAAATTTGCACTATTAACTTCTTTGGATGTTCTGAAAAAGAGATTCGTAAAGAATAACATCCATTTTATTTTGCTGGGATTGTATGCAAAGGACATTTTTTGGGGTCTAGATTTCAAATCCATATTTCTCAAAATATGTTCAATATTGAACCTTTATCTACATTTGTGTGAAAATATAAAGGTGGATTCGATTCGTTTCTGAGTTATAGCCAAAAACGTGGTCCCAAGTTTGTTTAAAAAAGGTAATTCTTCTATTGAAAAAATTGATATTCATTGATAAGGCCAACACGAATTTTTTATCTCGTATAGTTTAAAATTTATTGTCTCTTTTTTGACGATACTTTAATCAAATTTTAACGCATTTTTGTCATTTTCATGACGTCATATTTCGGAAACCAAAAGGGTCTGGACTCTATAATTTAAGCTTCGTCATGAACTTGTATAGTAAGGCAGTTATGGTGAATTTCATTGAAATCGGAGATGTTCGATCTGAATGGTGATTGAGTTCATGTGTTTCAACTCTTTTGGAGCTTTTATTATAGTTTTTGTAAATGCTATATCTTTATTTGTATGTGTGTTGTGGATGACTAAATTTTCATGCACTTGAAATATTATTTTGCATGGAAATTAATTTCGACAACATTACGAAAAGTTTTTGAACAAAGTGTATATATGTAGCTATTTGTATGTGTGCATTGTTATTGTTTATTTAATTCGATAATTGGGTTAATCTTCTGTTTTGTTTTTATACGTTTATACTAAATAATGCAAAGAGTTCTAATGAAATAAGGAAATAGTGAATAGTGAATAAGAATAACTTTAACAACTTGAATGGTGCAAACACTTGTCATTTTGGTATTTTGTCAACAAAATAAACGTGCTTGCTTTTGAAATTTAATTATGCATGTGGGATATGATAAATATGTGTACAATAATTATAAATATTTTAGCATTTGCTCTTAATCTATTATTCTTGCATACTTTTGATATACAGTTATGTGCGAAAAAATAGGGACACTTGCATGCAACAAATTTAAAGTAAAAAACATACATTTTGGAAAGAAACTAACCATATTATTTTTAGATTATAGTACAACAACACCTGCTTATTTTAAGCAACAATTCAAACTTTGTTGTTGCAATTGAAAAAACAACATTAAAAAGTATTATAATTTCCTATAGTCGAATGTGAATAAAAATAGGGACAGTAAGAAAATGGTTTGAAATATTATTAGTATCTTATATTTTTTGATTGAAATATAATAATGGTCATTGTATCTAATAGATGGAAACATTTCAGTATTATATTTATTTAAATAAATGTACCAAGTATGGAGCCAAGGGTGGAAAAGGTATGGGATATAGAAAATCGGAACAGATTGTCATATGCATGTAATTTTAAAATTTTGTTTGTGCCAGACTTCTTCGTTGGTATTGTTTATCAATTGTAAGCCAAATAAAAGAAGATCTGATCAATATTAAGTCCTTAGAAAGCTGATTTACTATCGAAAATCGGAAATTATTTACAAATTTTAAAGAGGACCGCAAAATTAATTTTGTTTATCGTGGGTTTTTAGTACACATTTTAATTATTAGTTGATAGTTTTTAAAAGTTTGAATTGTTGCTTAAAATGAAGAGTTGTTTTTGTACTATAATCTAAAAATAATATGGTTAGTTTCTTTCCAAAATCTATGTGTGTTTTTTAACTTTAAATTTGTTGCATGCAAGTGACCCTATTTTTTCGCACATATATATATATATATGTATATATATATATATATATATATATATATATATATATATATATATATATGCATAGCATATGTTGCGTGGACGGTTTTTCGTTCCACAAGTTACTATGAAGACATTTTGTTACTTTGGGGACTGTCCTTGAACTTTTCGTTGTTCTACTGTTTACACTGAAGACATTTTACTAGATACAGCGCATAAAATAGGGACTTTTTTGGCTGTATATACAGATGTCTTCAAAGTATGGGCAATGAATATATATATATATATATATATATATATATATATATATATATATATATATATATATATATATATATATTAATTGTGAATACTTTGGGAAATGAATATATATATATATGTTCATAGCGCATGTTGCGGGGACGGGTTTTCGCTCCACAAGTTACTATGAAGACATTTTCTTACTTTGGGGACTGTCCACAAACTTTTCATTATTCTACTGTTTACACTGAAGACATTTTACTGGATACAGCTCATATTACGGGGTCTTTTTTGGCTGTATATACAGATGTCTTCAAAGTATTCACAATTAATATAAGCACTTCGTAAAGAGTCGGAGGGATTTTCTGTGGAAAAAGTCTTTCAATAAGAAAAAGTGTTCGGAATCTGAGGGGTTTTTCTATATGAAAGTTTCTTTGGAAAGGAAGTGCTCATATGTAACCTGCGGGAAAAAAGGGGTCAGTTGGGAATTTGGACCTGTCCCGGGATAGGTGAAAACTGAACCGGTTCCGAAAAAACATATCACGAGATAGGTGAAAAGAGCACCGTTTCCTAAAGTACCTATCACGTGACCGGTTTAAAAGTCACGACTTGTCCTTTTAGACCAGTCCTGTGACAAGTCACAGAGGGCAATTGAACCCCTCCTAGGACAAGCCCATGTTAAAGTGATCGGTCCCGTGACCGGTCCCTATCGCAATGAACCGGTTATGTGACGTGTTCTGGTATAGGACTTTTCTCGCAGGGTAAATAATCGTTCTCATATAATGTTTCTATAGAAATTTATTTAGAATCTGTTTTTCTTAAGGATAAAGCACAGGAAGCAGTCATCAGAATCTGAGAGCTCTTCTCTAGCCCTTAGAATCTGAGTGTTTTTCTAAAGAAAAAGTCCTCAAAAGCAGTAGGATTATCTGATGAGTTTTTTTTGAAGCCAATAGAAAAACATCAGATTCTAACCATTTTTTTTTTTTAAGTCTCAGATTGCAAAAAAGTGCATGTTCTAAGAGAATGTTCCTATAAAATAAGGAATTTTACTAAAAGAGAATAACTCAGATTATGAACACGTTTTTTATGGAAAAGCGTCAGATTCTGGGAACTTTTTCCTTTAGAAACATGCAATAGGAAAAACTGTTTCTTTTAGAAAAAAGATTTTTTATCTTTCCTATCAAATTCATTCGAAATTGATGGTATCACTTAATAGATTTTGATTTGACACCTACCCAATACGTGATTCACCGATGTCAAATTAAACAAGCCTGGAATAAAGTGAATCGAGGTCTTTGAAAAACCAACAAATTTTATCGTTATCTCCAACCACTGGCCCAATAAAATTTAAAGTTACCTATCCAGAGTTGACAATACAATCATTAGTCAAAAAGTAGCCAGCGCCAATAACATTTATACCTTGTTTGTGTCGTCTTCTTGACTACCCAGCAAAAACATGGTTTCAACTACTTACTCGCTTAATTACTTTTGTTCGCGATGTCAAAAAGTAATGGATACTCATTATGTTTTGGCTGTTTGTAAGCGAGATGGTAATGACCACCCATTACTTTGTGTTTTTTGTAAGTGAGAAGATAATAACCACTCATTTCTTTTGGCTGGTAAGCAGTTGAAACCCTATTTTTAAAAATAAATACATTAATTTTTTTAATATAATTAAAAAGAATCTTGGCACATTTTTTTTGCATCCTCCTAAATTTTTGTACACATCACAAATACTTACTTTTTTTATATTCAATTATTTAGTAATTCCACGTTTTCATTAGCATGTTTTTAGAAAATGATTTATACTTATTAAATTTTGTTTTAAATTATTCTATGTCTTAAATTTTTTCAAATATAAATATATTTAATTTTAGTAAATTTACAAAACTTGTGCCTAAAATAAAAATTTATTAACATAATAAAAAATGTACGCACAACATGTATAATTAATTATAAACAAACAATGCTTATAATAATATTATATGTGTGTTATTGTAAATGAAAGTGTGTGCAAAATAATTTTAAACATTTGGTGTTTATAGTGTAGAAACCTGAAATTTAAAGTACGTGTTTGCTAAATTTAGATCGTACTCTAACTGGTAAGGCGGATTTTCTTGACATCGATATCGGGATGGAGAAAAAGGCGTATCTCACTTGACGGCCTGCACAAACCCATTTGATGTTCCTAATTCTTGGAGTACGGGCTAACTACTGATAATTTGAAATTTCCACATGGAAGAGAAAAGTCTCCACCTTGAGGTTGAAGTGGTGAAAAATATCCCCCTTAACGGATGGCCGCTAAAGCTAGGAAGTTGAAATTTGGAATGAAGATTCCTC
Source organism: Eustalomyia histrio (assembly GCA_949748255.1). NCBI lineage: Eukaryota > Metazoa > Arthropoda > Insecta > Diptera > Anthomyiidae > Eustalomyia > Eustalomyia histrio. Next base: position 97,021,659 of record OX456523.1, on the reverse strand, counting down.
ATACGGTATAAACATCAGCTAAAACGGGATTTTTGGAAAAGTTTAAGCGGAGAGAAAAGGAGGGGAAATTTTCTCCCGCTGGAGATAGGAATTTGAAATTTGATATGAAGGTTCCTCCTCTGGCGTAAACATGATTGGAAGAAGAAGAACCCATATACCAAATTTCAAAGGCAAAATTCTACACCTCGACGGTTTGCCAAACGTTGGCACTAGAAAGTTGAAATTTGGTACATATATTAGTTCTTTCCCGTCGTCTCAGATGACATTTTTGTAAATTCTTTTGGGAAGGGGTAAAAATAAAAAAGTATCCCCCATAATGGCCTGTCAAACCCCTTGGCTATGTACCTGAAGTTACATACGTGTGCTCCCTGTAGTATATGCTATCTCATAATGTATATTTTAGAGGTTTCACCAGTGACGTGGGGTGGAAAGACCGACAAGTCTAACCCTTAACGGCCTTCGCAAACCGCTGGAATTAGGAAGTTGAAATTAGGTATGTAGGTTCGGATTCCCAGGAATCCGGATAATTTTTCATTCCCATAATCCCGGGAATTTCGTGCGGGATTTCCCGCTCGGGATTTTTTTTATTAATATTCCAAAAATATTTACACTTGCATATAACTCTTTGTGTTCATATAATAAACAACTGTTCGTGTTTTGATTAATAAATGTTCTTTTGCTGAATTATTCAATTGGTTGGCTTAATTGAAGAAATTTTTTTTCGCAAAGTAATTTCAATTAATTTTTTTGATTTTATACGGTTTTAGTAATATTCATATGTATATTTCTTCTAGATGGAAAACTCGTACGTGTGGGAATATTTCAAAAAGAAAACTGCAGACACTGCGGCTTGCACATTGTGTCGCAAAATATTTGCATGCAAAGGAAAAGGACATGTGGGCTCATACGTCATTTAAAAAATATAAATAAAAAAACTCTGGAAAAGGAAGAGAAAGACGAACCACCAAAAGGCAGACAAATTTGGAGAGATACTCACATAAAAAGGAAGAATTGTGTGTTGCAGTTTCAAAACTTGTCACAAATGATGGTCTGTCAATAAGAGCAATTACTAGAAGCGAATTTATAAAAAAAACTCTATGACCCTAAATGCATTTCCCAAAATCCGAAGCAGATGTACAATCGTTGGTTATTTAACAATATTCTGAAGTTAAGAAGGAAATAATAAATAACATTAAAATTAAACTAAAAGATTATTCCAGATTTTCTCTAGTCATGGACGAATGGACAAGTGTACAAAATAGACGACACTTAAAGTAATGTTTATACGGAGACGAAAAGACGTTTTATAATTTGGGAATGGTTTTTATTTCCGGCAAATGGGGAGCAGCCAAAATCCGGGAACTAATGGAAGGTCGTTTAACTGAATTCAACATAAATTTTAAGAAACATATAGTCTCCACTATTACCGGAGGCCCATACGTAATGAAAAAATTTGTAAGAGAAAGTCCGGTTTACAGAATTTTTTGTCTTAACCACGCTATTCATTTAGCTGTGGTAGATGTATTTTACAAAAATCCACAAATACATCTATTGTTGCTTGGGAATCAACGGATGATAATGATTACGATTGTGATGATTTTGATAGCAATTAACTTTTAACAATAATTACAAAACAGCAATAGAGCAAACGCGTCGCATAATAAAAACATTTAAAAAAAGTGCAGCAAAAAACAGTACTCTTCAAGATTATGTGCTCGCTAACAAAAAAAAAGAAATATCGCTCAGTTTAGACAATGTTACTCGTTGGAACTCCATGGTTCCAACGATTGAAAAATTTTTACTTCTAAAAGCATGCATAAAAAAAAGCTTAATTGAGTTAGATATTGGAGAACTTTGGATTGAAGGTAACATAAATGTACTAAAAAGTTTGTTAAATGTTTTGAAGCTTGTACAACTAGCAGTAGAGGCCGAAAAATCAATTTGTCAAGAACTGGCTTGGAGGACACACTCCTGGACGGAGAGCAGAAATTTTCTTAATTTTTATACTATTTTGAAAGTCAGTCGTTGCGCATCTAATCGTTGACTAAAAATTTGCACGTGGCTATTCCACGTTTCCATGATATCTGTGCATTTTTTATTTAAAAAATTCGATATAGTTTACGGTGGCGTTGTGCAAAATGGCCCCAAGAAATAAGACCCCAATCTTAAAATGTAATTATGCCCCATATTTTGGGGCAAAATTTCATAACGAAAATTAAAACTAAAAATATAATGAAAAATTACCCCAACAAAATGAAAATTAGCCCCAAAATTAGGTTTGGCGCATATTTTCATTTATTAGATTGAGGCTTTTATTCAGTATGTAAAATAACACCAATTTGAAGAAATAAAAGATGACCCCAAAATATGCCAAGCAAAGAAATGTTGCTTATGCCCAGCATTATACGCATTTATATTGCATGGAATTTATAACATCCGTACGTACTCCTTATAAACCTTAAAGTTACTTGGGCCAACCTAAATTTAAATATTTTAAATAATTATAATAAAAATCATTTTATATAAATCAAATATTTTAATAATGCGCAACCACTGCCTTTCAAAATAGTTAAAAAATTAGGTAAATTTCTGCTCTCCCTCAATGCCAGTTCTTATTAAATTTGCTGGTAGCAATGGAAGAGCCATCAATTTCCGATATGCGGTTTTTGTAGCAAATTTAATAAGAACTGGCTTGGAGGACACTCCTGGATGGAGAGCAGAAATATTCTTAATTTTTGAACTATTTTGAAAGGCAGTCGTTGCGCATCACGAATATATTTGGTAAATATTAAATTATTTTTATTCTAATTCTTTAAAATATTTTAATTTAGGTTGGCCCAAGTTACTTTAATGTTTCTAAGAAGTACATTCTAATGTTATTGACTTCATGCAATATAAATGCCTCAGACTACACAGACAGGTTACCAATGACTTATGCCAAATAAGACTTCTCTAATCGTATGGTTACGAGTATTTTGACATTGCAGTGATTTGCAAAATGAGATAGAAAAAATAAGCTCCATATAAATTGTATGTTGCATATTTATTTCAATATCTATCCCTTTCTGCGTATCACCGCAATTTTGACATTTCCTTTCCAGTATGATTCAATCAGCTGTTTCCTGTTTGTGTAGTGCATAAGCAAAATTTATTTGATTTGCTTATTTTGGTGTCATTTTTCATTTCATCATATTAGGGTTAATTTTTAATTTCTTCAAATTGGGATTATTTGCATTAAAAACCTTAATCTAATAATTGAAAATATGCTTCATTTTGGGGCGAATTTTCAGTTGGTTTGCCCAAAATATGGGACTTAATTACATTTATAGATTGGGGTCATATTTCTTGGGGCCATTTTGCACAACGACCCGTGAACTACATCAAAATTTTAACAATAAGAAGAAGCACAGATATCATGGGAACGTGGAATAGCCACGTGCAAATTTTTAGACAAATTCAAAGACCAATTCAAAAAATTTTGTATTTTATAAAGCATCAATTGATATTCAAAAACAACAAATTAAGCCGTTTGCTCAAAAAAGAAATGGAGCGAAATTCGCAATATGGGTGTTGTTAATAATAATAGCGCAGATGTTGAGACCACAATTGATGTTAATCAATTAAACTACGATTTTACAAATATCCCGATGCCTGAAGTAAATGTTAACTTTTATAACCCAAATGTTACTAATGTTAATACAACAAATGCCAAGAACAGCAATAACTACCAAAATCTACAATGTTTTGAATTTATAAATTTTACCCAAGAAGACGTTTTAAGATCTATTTTGAGCATTAAATCAAATTCGGTTGGCTATGATGAGATTCATCCGAAATTTGTTAAATTGATTCTCCCCTACATTCTTCCACACATAACTCATTTGTTTAATACGATTACTACAACATCTACTTTCCCATCTACGTGGAAACATGCAAAAATAATTCCTATACCTACCTAAAGCTGATAAGACATATAGACACATTGCCATATTTTCGAACGGCTAATTCACACTCAGATAAGCCACTTTTTAGATGATAACTCTCTGCTTAACAATAAACAATCTGGCTTCAGACCCAAACACAGTTGTATATCTGCCTTAATCGATGTTACTGAGGATTTAAGGGAAAGCATTGTTAGCAACAAGATTTCTTTTTTAATTTTGCTTGACCATTCTAAGGCATTTGACACAGTTGAACACTACATTCTTTGCTTTAAACTAAGACGCATGTTACACTTTTTAACAACCGCTGTAAAATTGATTTCTTCATACCTATCTGATAGAAGTCAGTCAGTATACAATGGCTCTAAAAAATCTAACAGTCGCTCAGTATCTAGATGTGTGCCACAGGATTCTATACTCGGTCCACTTTTATATGCAATATATTCCAACGATCTTCCCCCTCGGCTCAATTACTGTGAAATACATATGTATGCAGATGACGTACAACTATATATTAGCCGTCAACCATGTAATGTCATTGAATGCATTAAAAAAATAAATTATGATCTCAATAATATTAAACAATGGGCATCATCAAATGGTCTTTGCTTGAATGCTAAAAAATCTAAAGCTGTTATAATTGGAAAAACTAAGTCACTTCTAACCACCTTACCACCAATCTTGATTGATACGTCTGAAATTAAAATAGCTGAAACTGCCAAAAACCTTGGTGTAATTTTTAACAAAAAACTCACATGGTCTGATCACATCAATGCTATATGTGGGAAAACATACCCAATGTTCAGAAATCTGTGGTTGACGCAGTATTACACACCTTTTAAAATTCGCATGCTACTTGCCAAAACCTACATATTACCAACACTCTTGTATGGATGTGAACTATTTGCTAGCTGTGGTACTTTGGATATGAAGAGACTTAATGTAACATATAATAATATTGGTACGTGTTTGGCCGCGGCAGACGCAGTAGAATCTCTCAATACTCAAAACAAATTTGTAATGTGTCATTTGAAAATCTACTAAAGTAACGTACATTATTATTTTTACATAAAGTGTTTACACAAAACAACAAAAGGATTGTTTTTCAAGATCTGATAGAGGAAATAATATCAATACCATTTCTCATCGAAGGACTATATCTGAAAGACAGTTCTTCTTGAATGCGATTCGACTTTGGCGCGAACTTCCTCCAAATATTCAAATATTTTATTAATGCAATGCAGTTTAAATTAACAATTTTTAACCATTTGAAATAGAACAATAATATTCACAATTAAATTTTAATTTCACAATTTAAATTAGTTTTTGTTTTTATTTGTCAATATATGTATTTATGCTTAAATATCAATGTTTAATTTATCTTTTAATAAATATTAAGTATTATTGAATTTTATTTTGCCAAAAACAGATTGTTACACTATCTTCTCAGTACTATAATATAAGACTAGTTCTTGTTGTGCTGTATTGAACCTAGTTATAAATAAATAAATAAATAAATATTTGTTGAATTTCAATAATTTTTTTAATCGTCGATTGCGAATTTTGTAGTTTTTTGAATTTAAATTGTGTTCTTTCATTTCGGATTATTTTTTAATTTCAATTGTCATTTTTGGGCAATTTTGTCTATTTTTTTATTAAAAAGTTTTATTTTTATATCTCGATATCTATAACTACTTGTTTTCATATATTGACTTCAACGGAACACGAAATATAGCAATTATATTGTATGCCCTGCTCTACATTTAATAACAAACACATAATTTATTTGTTAGCTTTTGTTGTTTTTATTATTTTTACAAATCACAAATAGAAAAATTTCAAATATTCTTATGACAAATATTTTTGTTTACATTTAAAAGAGAAAAGCCAAGAATTGCCAAGACTTGGCAGCATTTTTATAAAATCTTACTATTTCACTGCTATAACTAGTACTTTGAAAGTCTATATAAGTGTAGTTAGTTAAATATTTTCAGTTTTAAATACATATGTTTTGATATAAAAATAATTTCATAAATCAGAAATTTTGGAGATTCCAGTTAAGATTTAATGTGGTATTTGAATTTCAGATTTTTAATCAAAAAAGTAATGCAATTGGATACAAGATTTTATTTGTTTTAAAAGAAAATATACAAATTTAATAATTCACTAAATTTAATAATTTAATAAGTTCTAAACTAAATACACATTTACGAAATACTTTAAAATTTCTTTGACAAAATATTTGAACAATTTTTAAAATTTCATAGAAATTTGGATACCTGAATTTAGATTTTATTTAGCCAGCTCATTTTATTTATACAGCATTTAAAAAGAATAAACTACATATATTTTTTTTAATGTTTTTATTATTTTGTTGTTTTAGACGTGTAAATCAACTTTTAATTACTCCTTATTTAGAAACCGCTCAAAAAAGATAAAGAGGCGTTAAATTTAATAAAAAAGGCAATTGATCGGCTTTTGAAAACTTAAGTGTATTTTTGGTTTTTTTACCCAAATAATTTTACGAGTGTGTAATAATTAATAATAGAGGAAGGCTAAGTATAGGGATTTCATTGAAAGAAGCGACCAAATAAAATTGTTTACATATTACAAGGTTACGTCACTTAGAGAAAATTGAGAAAATTTCCCTGATTCCAAGGACGCCACTGGATATAGATATAGAGATATAAAAATAAAGCTTTTTTCATTAAAAAAAAGACAAAATTGCCTAAAAATGACAATTGAAATTAAAAATAAAATCCTAAATGAAAGAACTCAATTTAAATTCAAAAGATTACAAATAAGATACTTAAAAAGATCAATTGAAATTAAAAAATACCAAACAATTAAAAATATTGTTGAAATTCAACAAACATTTATTTTATTTAATTTGGTATTTTTGAATTTCAATTGATGCTTTATAAATTACATTTGTAGTCATTCCAAAAGTTTTTAAAACAATCTAATCGTTTTTGAATTGGTCTTTGAATTTGACTAAAAATTTGCACGTGGCTATTTCACGTTTCCATGATATCTGTGCATTTTTTATACCCTCCACCATATATGGTGAGGGTATATATCAGTTTGTCATTCCGTTTGTAATATGTCGAAATATAGGTTTAAGACCCCATAAAGTATATATATATTCGTGATCCTTTTGCAATTTTAAGTCGATTTAGTGATGTCCGTCTGTCTGTTAAAATGGCGATTACGACGCGAAGACGCAAGCGGGGATGCCTATTTTTACCCAGATTATTGATCCTTCCGAGCAGTTTGGTATTTAAAATGAGCAAAATCGGTTCAGCGGTTCAAAAGTTATGAGTGAAAATGTGAAGGTACCTCTAAATTTTCCATACAAATTTGTACAATTTTTCTGTATCTATTTTTTTTTTCTGTTAAGTAAGTAAAAATGTTATTAAGTCTTCTTCTTGTTTGATTACATTTATTGTCTTACATACTATGGGAATAATAACATTCTTAGAGCTATATGTGTGTTACTCAAATAACTATGTTAACGTATAAAGCAACAATGTTAAAGTCGCTAACAGAGCAGAACTCTGTAAATAACATTACTAAAACTAAATAAATAACATTATTAAAACTAAATAACAAAAGTTCTGTTACATAAATTGACAAAACATATTCATATTACAGTTCATGCAAAATTTAGTATATACGTATATCATCTTCAGCCCCTATGGTTGCCGGAGGCTGGGCTCATATAGAATTAATTATACCGACAAGAGAAAGATATGTAGATCCAGCCCAGATGGTGTTTTTCTCGCTTTCGTATATTTGGCTGACAAGCATATTATCGTGTAGCGCAAGTTTTTCAACAAATCTGGCGTGCAACGACATGGAGTACCTTCAGAAGGGTAGAACATCGACATTTTCATAGACGTAACTATTTGAAAATCGTTTTATGAAATTTTCATAATTTTTTCCGATGCATTTTCTTAGGATTTTCCCTTCAAATATCTCCAATTCTTTGGCTATTATAAGAGATATAGTAAACCAGATTGGGTTTTCCTGTTAAGCTTTGTTTGTTGGGTTTTTCTTTCATTCCATAAAATGTATTTTTTGTTTTTGTAACCAAAGACATTTATATCTAAAGAATGAGCCAAATACATAATTGCTTTAGTGCCGCTTCTTTTAAATAGGTGGCGCTGCATTAACTAAAACAATACCCTGCCCCATTACTTGGTCCAAAGAAATTTATATATAAAGAAAGAGCAAAATGCATAATTGCTTTAGTGCCGCTACTTTTGAATAGGTGGCGCAGAATCACATTAAAACTATATCCTGCCCCATGGCGATATAGCCTTGAATTTGGCTTTCAATTAATTTATTTACCAGAAATATTAAATTAACTACATACTTTAAATTATAATGCATTCAGATGTTGCTAGTAGACTTATTACATAATTTTAAAGTCATTTTTTCAAATGTTTGACGTAATAAAAGCATTTGTTTCACATTTTTATGCCAAAAGAGAAATTTTCATAGAGGAAAATAGTATTTTTTTTATTCCAATTGTATTTTTGAGAATTGAGGGATTGGCAAATGTATATTTATGTTAATTTTTTTTATAGAAAAATACACATGAATAAAGTGCAATATTGTGCTTTTAAACATCTAAATGAATATTGATTTAAAAAATTAAGGTATAATATGCACATAAAACATATTTTTATAGTTTTTGGCAAATATTCATTTATGTTACGAAGAAAATAGAAAATCAATAATACTCTACTGCATATTGTAGCACAATATGGCTAATGGAGACTAGCTCTGCAGCAAAATATTCCTAATGGAGAATGCACCCTCTGATGGGCCATTTATTGACAAATAGTTACAACTCATGTTCTTTCTTTAATAAATTAATTTCTTTGCTGTATTCTCTCTATTAGTCAAACACACTTCAATTTTTTAAAGAAAGAACATTCGTTGCAACTAATAACACTAGGTCACAAATAACAAACTTTTGTCTGTTATTTGTTTCTAGCATACTTTTTCTCATGAATTTGGACCTACTGAACACGAAAATGAATTTTAAAAATTTTTCTGTCGATTGGTTTGCGAGATACAAATTTTTTAATTTTTTTTTTTTAATTTTTGGAGGTACACTTACTATTTTGAGCATATCTTTAGTCTTCTTTGACCTATTTTATCCTACTACTACTCAAATTAAAGACAATTGAGCCGTCTACAACTTATTCTCAGAAAATTTTCAAATCGGGTTAGTAGTTTTGATGTTGGCGGCTTAAAAAGGTTAAAAAACTGCGTTTTTTTAGTAAAAATGTGGCTGAAAAATTCATATAAAAATTCATATAAAATGTAAAACGCGATGTTAACAGCGATTTTAATTTTTTTACGTATAGCTGACACTTTTCCAAAGAAAATAAGCCCTTACTTAACAAAATCTGATGACAAATGGCCGACTTATTATTTTTTTGGTAAACGACCGAAATTCCGCTATTTCACGATTTTTTGATTTTCATTATTTGCACAGCTTACCTACCCAACGCAAACGAATAAATACATTTGAACTTAATTTAAAATAAACAAAGTAGTCTTCGTATATTATTTTTTAATTTATTTACAGCACTACATGCTCAATGTATCGCACAATTAGCTAAACTAACGAAATTAAACTAACTAATTAAATTAAGCAAATCAACGCACAAAAAAATGAGTAAAAACAAAGATATAAGTGTACATTTTATGCCATGTGGAAAAACTGCTGACTTCTTCTTTGTTTTTTGTATTCGCTGCAATCGGTCTCACGTATTAGGGTCCAAATATAGTCACCCATCATAGCCGTGTCATAGTTGCCCTGATAGCGTCGTTCCATAGCCTTCAATTCCTGATGAAAGCGCTCGCCGTGTTCGTCGCTCACGTCTCCTAAATTCTCAGGGAAAAAATCCAAATGAGAATCCAGAAAGTGTATTTTAAGTGACATGTGCACTCCCATGGCTTCATAGTTCTTTACCAGATCCTCAACTATGTCCTTATAATTAGGGCTTTTGTTGTTTCCTAAAAAGTTTTCCACAACAAGCCTGAAGGAATTCCATGCTGCGGCTTCGATGGGTGATAACAGCTTTGGGAATTTTTCATCTTTCAACATTTTTTTTATCTCGGGTCCTGCGAAGACTCCTTCTTTAATTTTTGCCAGCGAAAGGTAAGGGAAAATTGACCGTAAATAGGCAAAAGCTTCACCTTCTTTGTCTAATTTTTTGGCAAAATTTTTAATCAAACCCAATTTTATGTGCAGTGGCGGAAGTATTATATTTTCACGGTTCTCTATTAGTGGTTTGCGCTGAACATTCGCTTCTCCAACTACAGGTTTCGTTCGTACCGGCCATTTTTTTTTTATATAATGCTGATCATCAGCGCGGCTATTCCAAAGGCACAGAAAACAGCAATGTCGCGTATAGCCTCCTTGGAGTCCACACAGAATGGCCACAACTTTAAGGTCGGCGCATATTTTCCAATTGTATTTCCTATACTCTATGCATTTCAGCAAAATGTCCATAGTTTCATAGTTCTCCTTTGAATGAACCGCATGAGCAATAGGAACAGATGGCTTTTCATTCCCATTATGTAAGAGAACTGCCTTCAAGCTCTCTTTGTTGCTGTCAATAAACAACCTCCATTCGTTGGGGTTGTGAATTTGGTGAAGCTCTTGGAACAAGCCTGAAATGTCGCTGCAAAAACATATTTGGTCTTTCTTTGTATAAAATTTTGCATACTCCTTGTGACGGTTTCTGTACGCTGATACTTTCACTTCTGAAGCCGCAAATCCACACTGTATCATCCGAGACGCAAAAAGTTCGGATTTCTCCTTAGTGAGACCAAAATCGCGCACCCAATCGTTTAGTTCGGCCTGTGACAGTAATTTTCGCTTTGCACCCGGCTCAAATTCGCTTGCATTTGACTCAGACTTTTCTTCTGACGATTCTGCTTTTTGAAGAGATGCACCAGGGCACACTGGATATGGCACATCATGCGAATGTGGTACTGGAAGCGCAAACGATCCCACTTGAGCGTAGTTCCATTTAAAAAATCTTCCTACCCCACTGTTTGTGGTGAGGCAAAAATAACAGTCTGTGGAATGGCATAGCGGCTTTTTCCACATCATTGGTGTATCGAATTTCATATGGCGGCTAAAATTAAAATAAATTACTATATTCGCTATGTATAATGTGTTTAAATAAAAATTCTTACCTTCCGCCAGCTGCCCAGTTGGTTAAGATTATATAGCAAAGATCACACAGCGACTTAGGTGTCCATGGTTCTGTGATATTTGGTGAAATACCAAAATAATTCAAATAGTGCAATTGTACTGCTGGAGTAAACTTGTGTGCGTGATTTTTTTTTATAAACTGGCCACAAACATTGCAGAAATTGTCTGGATCGTTCAAACACTCGAACACACGTAGTCTTTTACTCATTGTCTTCCTTGCGTTTTCTAAATATTAACTTCTTTACACTTTCACAGACAGTTTTGAAATGCAATTGATAACCGTGTCTCCTTATGTTTAAATATGTATGAGCATGTAGTGCTGTAAATAAATTAAAAAAAAATATACGAAGACTACTTTGTTTATTTTAAATTAAGTTCAAATGTATTTATTCGTTTGCGTTGGGTAGGTAAGCTGTGCAAATAATGAAAATCAAAAAATCGTGAAATAGCGGAATTTCGGTCGTTTACCAAAAAAATAATAAGTCGGCCATTTGTCATCAGATTTTGTTAAGTAAGGGCTTATTTTCTTTGGAAAAGTGTCAGCTATACGTAAAAAAATTAAAATCGCTGTTAACATCGCGTTTTACATTTTATATGAATTTTTATATGAATTTTTCAGCCACATTTTTACTAAAAAAACGCAGTTTTTTAACCTTTTTAAGCCGCCAACATCAAAACTACTAACCCGATTTGAAAATTTTCTGAGAATAAGTTGTAGACGGCTCAATTGTCTTTAATTTGAGTAGTAGTAGGATAAAATAGGTCAAAGAAGACTAAAGATATGCTCAAAATAGTAAGTGTACCTCCAAAAATTAAAAAAAAAAAATTAAAAAATTTGTATCTCGCAAACCAATCGACAGAAAAATTTTTAAAATTCATTTTCGTGTTCAGTAGGTCCAAATCCATGAGAAAAAGTATGCTAGAACCAAATAACAAAATGGCTGTTGCCTAGTGTAATCAATACGTGGCGCATCAGAAAGTGCATTATCTTCATTAGGCATATTCAGATGCAGAGCTAGTCCCCATTAGCCGGAACAAAATTGAGTATTTGGCAAAAACTATGCTTTAAATAGTGTTATTTGTGCAGTCCATTTCTAAAAAAACTAGTGAAAATGTAAAGGTGCCTCTAAATTGCCCATACAAATTTAGTACAATTTCATAGTAGCGACTGATACATAACATATTTTCTCATATTTATCCACCAGTCGCTTAGCAGTAAATATTTTGTATTCACCTCCACTAAAATTTTTTTTCACCACAAAAAATTTTTTCACCTTAAAATTTTTTTTTCACCTCTAAATTTTTTTCCAAAAAAATTCTTTTCACATCTAAAAAAGTTTTTCACCTCAAAAAATTTTTTCACCTACATAATTTTACTTCAAAAGTTTTTTTATATTATTTCTATCAAAAACAGAAGAGAACATCTTTTTAGGATATTGGTGGAGGGTATTCAAAGATTCGGCACAGCCGAATTTAGCCCTTTTTTACTTGTTATTTTTAAAAATTCGATATAGTTTACGGTGGCGTTGTGCAAAATGACCCCAAGAAATAAAACCCCAATCTTAAAATGTAATTAGGCCCCATATTTTGGGGTAAAATTTCATAACGAAAATTAAAACTAAAAATATAATGAAAAATTACCCTAACAAAATGGGGCATATTTTCATTTATTAGATTGAGGCTTTTATTCATTATGTAAAATAACACCAATTTGAAGAAATAAAAAATGACCCCAAAATATGCCAAGCAAGGAAATGTTGCTTATGCCCAGCATTATACGCATTTATATTGGATGGAATCCATAACATCCGTACGTACTCCTTATGGGCCAACCTAAATTTTTATTATTTTAAAGAATTATTATAAAAATCATTTTATATAAATCAAATATTTTAATAATGCGCAACCACTGCCTTTCAAAATAGTTAAAAAATTAGGTAAATATCTTCTCTCCATCAATGAGTGTGTCCTCCAGTTCTTATTAAATTTGCTGGTAGCAATGGAAGAGCCATCAATTTCCTATATGATATGGTTTTCTATGACATTGCGTCTTAGAGCTTGGCAATTTTGAAACTTATTAATAATTGTATTTGTTCTTAATATATGAAAAACAAATTTTCGCCGTCAGCGATAACTTCTACAACTATTAATATACGAAAAACAAATATGAAAATTTTTTAACAAAAATCCAGAGATTTTTGGTAAAAATTTTCGCCTGACAAAAAGATTTTTCGGTCACGAGAATGTGGCAAAGAATTTATAATATATTGCACCAAGCCGAGTAATTGACGTTTTTTCAAATGACTTTTGTAGAATAGATTTTCATTAAAATTATCTAAAAGCGTAGAGAAGCTTTACAACGCAAAAACAATCAAAATGTACTTAATATTAAACGTATACGTTAGACCTCAGTCAATGTAATAAATAAGTTTAAAATTAAAATTTTTTATGAACTTAAAAGCAATAAATTTTGTTTCAAATGCTTAAAAAAGGTCCAAAATTTTAGGTTTAGAAATTCCTAGATATTTAACCCCCCCCCCCCCCCCCCCGAAACAAAATCCTGGGCACGCCACTGTACACTATTAAAGTATTTAAATGAACCTGATATATTCAATAATAATAATGAAAACAATTTATTTACCCTCGCTACCAAAAGTTCAATTAATTCTTATACTGAATATCTTCATAATCGTCTTTTTGAAGGAATAAATGAAGCCGTAGAGATTAAGAGCAGTAATGCTGATAATATTGTAGTAGGAGAAACATTTGAAGATATTTTAAAGGCAGCAATAAATTATGTAAACGGGCAAGCTAAATCAAAGTCCAATAAATCAACTTTATATTCTATAAAAAAGACTTAAAATTTTTTCAAGGCTGTGGGAGAAAAACAGAAAATGTTTAAAATTTGTACGATGCTCTACTAACAATACGACCAACTTCTGTAGCGAGCGAACGGGTGTTTTCAATTTTTTTTTGCAAACAAAATTAGGAACAGACTTTCGGATGAGTATAAACGCTTATTCAGTTTTAAAAACATATTTTCAAAACAAAGTTTAACAATTCTTATGTTTATGTATTATTTAATTAATTAATTTTATAAATAATAATTTGTATCTATGTCTAAAAGGGAACTAAATTACTTTTTTTTATATATATTATAGACGTATTACATGTGATTCAAGTTGTTTTTTGTAATTGCAGGGTGCTACATATGTATCTGATTTAGCCTTTTAAAAAGTTTTATCTCATAATTTTTTTGTTTTTTTTATATAAAGCTATTATTATAAATGAAGGTTTTTATCAAACTTTATAAAAGTTTGATTTCGTGAATTTGTAATATTTTTTTTAATAAAAATCTACTTTATACAGTAAAACCTTCACTTCTTTTAAATTTTTTTATACTAGCGGGAAATTCGAAAAAAAATCCCACTGTCCCGTGAAATGAAAAAGTCCGGGAAAACAAAAACCCTAACTAAGGCTGAATTTTTGGATTATCCTATCGGGAAGGACAACAAATAGGAAAATTCTTTCCGTTGGCAGCCAGAAATTAAAATTTTGGATTTACTTTCCTCTTACTGTGTAGACATTTGCTCAGACAGGATTTTTAAAAATCCTCGGTGAAATGACAATATTATTTCATTAAAGACAATCCAAAATACATATTAAAATAATCGAAAGTACAATCAAAAGGCCTACTGATTTTTCATTATATTCAGACCATTTTGTTGATTATTTTCAATCATTGTTTAATAAACACGGTGCTACACTGAAAAAGAACTTGCGAATTGAACTTGTGTAGGTTGGAGATCTAGCCGTGTATTATATAACCGGTTTTACAAGTTGCAATATACCCTCAAAATTTTGAGATATGGGGAAAAGAGTATTTTTTTGGACTGGCGCACTTAAACTTTTCTAACTCAGTCATTTTTGAACCGATTTCGAAACGGTCAACGGCATTAATTAGAAATGAACTTTTTCATTTTCTACCAGGGTTTTTTTTCGAATCTTCTTTTAAAACAACAATAATCTCAAAGTCAGTGTCCTTCTGAGTAAAACAAGATTTTATTCGTGTAAATCGGTTAAAAATTGACAAAGTTATAGTACATTTTCTAAACAACGAAACCCCTATTTCGATTATATGATTCAACAAAAGAAATAATTTAAAGTACGAACTATTTTTTTTAATTACGTTTATTTTTTAAAAATCCTTACTTAATCTACTACGTTTGTAAGGCAACCAGCAGTAATTCGCTAGCATTCTGATCTGAATTTTTCCTTCGAACCGCTTTTCCATTGTTCTCTTGGTGGAATTAATTCCGTTGACCGTTTCGAAATCGGTTAAAAAAATTACTGAGTTAGAAAAATTTAATTGCGCCAGTCCAAAAAAATACTCTTTTTACCATATCTCGAAATTTTGAGGGTATATTGCAACTTATAAAACCGGTTATATAATACACTCAGCTAGATTTACACCTACACTAGGTCATTTCACAAGTTCTTGCAATTTTTTTTTTTTTGAAGCAGCGTGTAATTGACAAAAGTAGTAAAAACAATAGAAAGTCGTTTAAAATAACCATACATTTTTGACTGACTAAACGTCAAAAAAAAAATTTTTGTGGTTTGATTTTCAATTTGAAAGTTTTTTTATTTGTATGTTTTTACAATAGACAACACACACAGATATTTATTTTTATATCTATGTATGCCCTGCGGGAAAAGGACCTATCCCAGGACACAATTCTCAACTGACCCCTTTTTCCCGCAGGGTTATATTTGAATAATTTCTTGTAGTTTTGATTGAAATAATTTTGTATTTAACCAAATTATTTTGATAAAAAACAGGAATTATTTAAATTTCAATTTTTAGAACCAGAAAACGTAAAATTTTACATTTAAGAGAAAGTATAAACTCCTACTGAAAGTCTGTCTTTTTTATAGTTTGTTTTTTTTTTTGAATGACGAGTTCAAATAGTTAAATTCATTTAAAAACAAACTCTACGTATTACTTTTTAAATAAACTACAGTCGTTAAAAAAATATATTGTAGGTGTATATCTATTTGATTTGTAGTACCGCGTTTTATGGATTTAAAAAATAATTTTATATTATTTAAAATTATTTTTTTTTAAAAATTTTTTCTTTTCTCAGTTTATCAGCCTTTATAATTAATAACTTTCTCAATTATTTAGTGTTTGCGTGAGGGCAAAATATGTAAATAAAAGAAAAAATACAATTTCGAATTTTTGAGAAAAATATCTCAGATTTTATTTATAATTTAAAATTTGTATATATTACCGTCGGTGACAATGAGCACAATAGGTACCCAAAAAACGAATGAATATCTCAATAAAGGAGACTACTTATCTAAAGTGATGAGCAACAATGTTTAATACCCGTTAACGGTTTACTCGCAAAAATCTCTGTAAGAACTCCTAACAAAGTTGTACAAAAAGGGAAGTATATTTAGATTCTAACAGAGCATTAACCCACCAAAGGCATAGGTGCCGAAAAATACTCGGACACAAAATTAATGATTTGTAATTAAACATTGCCGGCCACCTTGTAACATCCAGGTGTGTTGCAAACCAAATCTTAAAGTTATCCTAAAACTAACAAGAGATATATTTTTCAGTTTATAAATAAAAGAATGTGAGCTTGAATTCAAATAATTTTTTTAAAATAACACTTACAACTCATTTGGCCAGTAGGGATAACGTAGAAAATTTATATATAAATGTTTATTTAAAAGCTATGTTAAGTGGGCCAGTAGGGACCCTGTAGACTTTAAAATTACGAAAATTTTAATAATAATTTTGTGTATGTGGACCAGCAGGGACCCCGTAGAAATAAAAAAGTGTAGGGGGTCAGGAAGGACCCCGAAGCGGCCAGTAAGGACCGATTAATTAAATAGCGAGATAATCTCTAAAATGGAGAGGGGCCAGAAATGACCCATCCCAAGATGGTATATTGGGCCATAGGAAGACCCGGACTCGAAAAAATGCGATTCCTCAAAACCTGAGGATTAACCTCGGGTCCCAAAACCAACGCGACCCTACCGGAATTGTTGAAGGTGGGATCGGCGAGTTCGAGGCCGGCAAAATGTGCGTCAGGAACCGACTATAAAGGGGTCTTGATCCCTCTCATCCCCTGGACCTTTGCTGTGACCACGATTCTCTGGTCCGAGTCACCTATTGAACAGATCGTTAAACGGCAGTAGCTATCCTTGCCTGATCTCGACATAGGTAAGCGTAACTGGTGACCCATCGACTCATACAAATAACTTACGCTACAACAGGGGTCGAGAACATCGCGAACAGAAATAGCTCTACCAGGCACTTGTAACCTGACCTGAAGGGTTGGGGATAAAGTCACCATGTGCCGTAAAGGCAACGGACTAGAACGGGACACAGATGGACTTGGACGGTGTGAATGCCTCTGCTGGGTTGTCTTTGCAAATCCCAAAGACTGAGGCACCTTGTGCAAAATTGCGTGGTGATCACCCTGGCAGTGCCGGCACTTAGAAGTGCTCGGGCAAGATTTGGCCGTGTGAATGTGCCAAGCATCGGGAGCAATAACGATGCAGGATGACCATGCGAAGGCGACGCACATGACTCATGCCATGAAACACACGACAGAATCGCAATGGGTGGTGTCGTTTGCAGATCCTACACTGATTTGATTCATCAGCGCAAACGACTGGCATCGAGGTAGTCGCAGAATTCGAGCCCGAGGCCTCCACAAAACCCAACGGAATTGCGGGTGTGGGAGCTTCCGAAGATGACACTGTCGCCGGAGGTGCCGTCTCCAACGATTCCGGTATAACGGTTGGTGATGTATCGGATGAGCTGGTTTCCGTAGAAGGAACAGGATCAGCAATCTCCATTGCATCCTCATAGTCGAGCAGACCACCATCGAAAAGATTCGGTAGTGCATCCATGTCGCTTTGAGACAACAGAGATAAAGATAAAATAGCGACAAAATTAAAGTGAACTAGTCAGAATGACTAGTTTTGTAATAGGTCGCTTTAAAACCCCGTTTGAAGTACGTATATCCGCAACCCTTACATGCCCATCGCTTCCAGGATAAACTTTAATAACCCTGCCAACCGCCGCGATGTCGGAGGTAATCGCTGGTGTCTAACGACGACCAAGTCGTTTACCTGAAGATAGCGTTGCGGATTTTGCCATTTATATCGCTTATTTAAGCTCGTTAAATACTCTTCTTTCCATCGACTGCAGAAGAGTTGAGCAAGTGCCTTCATTTTCCGAAATCGATTAACTAAACTCAAAGGGGGTCGTGTATCGCAGGCTCAGAAGGGGCCAGAATTGGAGTACCAATCAAAAAATTACCAGAAGTCAGGGCTACCCGTTCCTAAGCAAGCTTCAATTCGGGAAAGAACCGTAGAGAATTCCTCAAATATATATTTAAAAGCTTGTGTCTCTTTCCTAAAATGTAGTTTAAAACTCTTTACACCGTCTTCCCAAAGACCGCCAATATGAGGAGCCCCAGCTGGGGTACAACGCCACGACAGACCCTGTACGTTGTACGCCGAACACAACGTCGATTGACTTTCTCTTATAAAAGCCTTAAAATCTCTACCTATTTCGCGCGAAGCGCCGACAAAATTTGTTCCGTTGTCAGAAAATATGGTATTTGGACAACCTCTTCTCGAAATAAATCTGTGAAAAGCTGCTAAAAAAGAAGCAATAAACAAGTCAGAATTTGCCTCTAAGTGAATCGCTTTCGTAGAAAAGCAAACAAAAACACAAACGTAGCCCTTATTTATCTTACAAGCCCTACCAGTGAAACTCTTGATATCAAAGGGTCCTGCGAAGTCAACACCAGTAGTAGTGAAAGGCCTATCGATAGTGCTTCGTTCAGGAGGAAGAGCTGCCATAATCTGAACACAAGATCTTCTCCGGTCAATAATGCACCGTTTTCAACGACTGATGACTCCACGAATTTTAGACTTTAATCGTGGGATCCAATATTCAATGCGAAGTATTCGCAACATTAACTGATTTCCACCGTGAATGGAAATCAAATGAGTATAATCCGTTAAAAGTAGCGTAAATCTACTGGAATATGGCAAAATTATAGGATGCCTCTCTGCGTATGATAGAGACGGCGATTTAACTAAACGACCATTAATTCTAATGACGCCATCCTTGTCAAGAAAAGGATTTAAAGGTATAAGCGATCTTTTCGAACATGAAGGTTTTTTCTCCAAGAGACATTTATATTCATCAGCAAAATAGTATTTTTGAGCCACAATGGCCAAACGCAATTTGGTTCTTTTCATCTCCAGACTAGAAAGCGTTTTATCAACATACTGATTTCGACCTGATTAATGAGCTGGGCGAATATTATAAATGAATCGCAAAACATACGAGAGAACACGAAGTGCTCGATCAAGACTCGAATAATTCGTAAGAATATCCTCATATACGGAGTCCGTAAAAAACGAAGCATGAGTTCGAACAACCCGACACTCAATGTCGGTTGTAAGGCAAGAAAGATCAGATATATTCCACTTAGCCCTGTCCTATCGAAGCCATTGTGGACCATGCCACCAAAGTTTACTAGATGCCAGCTCAGAGGGAGAAGTTCCCCGACTACCTAAATCTGCAGGATTGTCCCCAGATGGGACATGGTACCAATTATGGTTTCCTACGTTTTCCTGAATACGACAAACTCTATTCGGAACAAAAGTGGTCGAAGAACAGGGTCAGTTTTTTTAGTAGAATCAGTCCAACAATAAATCTGATTAACTTTAATATCAATTTCACATACCACTGTTTTCAAAAGTTCAGAGGCCAATATTGCAATTGAATTAATAGGAGCCACTTTAGTCCTCGCCGAAAGCAAATGAGTGTGAACTTCTCCGGTAGAGGTCTTAATACGAATATAAATCACCCCCGCGTATGCCTTTTCCGAGGCATCAGAAAATACATAAAGTTCAACCGAAGTTTCCGGAGTAGAATGAACCCATCGTGGAATCTGTATAGTATTCACTTCATGATAGGAAGCAACAAATTTCTGCCACGCGAGGAAGGGTACGTAATACCCTGGCGAAGAATGTTAACCAGAGACGTCCCTAAAAGCACATTTCTATTAACAGAAGCATGAAATACCTGTCTATTAAGAGGCAATGCGGAATTACCGCGATTAGAAGTGGACTGTATATTTGGATCAACTGGTGCCAGATTGGAAAGACGAGGAGCTGTACCCGAATCAGCAGCCGAATTAGAAGAAGTATTCTTCAGAGTTGGAAGCCTCACCAGCAGCGGAATCGCGATGCAACAAAGTATCATGCCGTTTATTGCTCTTTGAACAACTATGAATGCTGTTGCAATCTTTAGCTTCATGTGTCCTTGAGAGACAATTGACACAACAATGAAATTTCTTTACATTCGAATACCGATCAGCAACCGATAAACTTTTAAATCGAGGGCAAGAGCGCAAAAAATGCACTTGATTTTTACACAAAACGCATGAAGTGTTTGTAGAAGAGGAAGCCGCAGTATGATGGGATTTTATCTTTAATTCAGCGGACCTTTTCCAAAGATGTGAACACCTAAGATCACGAGAGCACTCTAAGGTGTCGATCCTTTCTGTCAGAAAGCGGTCTAATTCACTCCAGAGGGACAACGCCTTTTTATCCTTAACGGACTGCTCCTAAAGATTAACGCTGATCGCAGGTAATCGTTGAATACACATAAAAACGATCATATGCGAACTTAAATCCCCGGTCGCGGAAATGTCCAAAGCAGACAAGGCATAAGACAACCGTTTATACCGCAATGTAAAGTTTTTGAGCCCTCATCCGTTTCCTTGTCAAGGAAAGGAAGATCGAACAGCATAATGAGCTGGTGGTTCACCAGTCGACGTAAATTCTCGTATTTGTCCGTTAAACTTTTTCAGGAAATATCGAAACCTTTATTCGTAAGCGGCGCTTTGGAACAAGTTCCCGTGCATCGCCACTTGTTTTCTCCAAAAGAGCAAATAATCGCACAATTGGACTAAGACGCGAGTTATTTATGTAAACCGCTGTAAAAAGATCGCGAAAAGTGGGCCAAGAAATAACTTTACTCTCAACAACAGATATATTGCACGGCGGAATGTTGAAATTGTGGCAAAAATCATCAGAGTTGACCAGTAAAACCGGAGACTGATTGCCGGTTTTCATGGTATCAGTGTTTTGCGGATCAAAATTATACAATTTTTCGTTAATAGCAGCTAAACAATTGATGTAGGCATTAAAAGTCGGGTCGTCTTTCACCTCAGCTGCGTCTACATCAGCTGGTTCAGCGCTATCCACATTTTCCAAAAAACTTAAACACGATTTATAAGACAATTTAACGCTTTCCCACAGAACACTTAGTTCCTTTCCGCGTATTTCGAGCATAAATACCGTGTGTACATTCTCGCGAAGTTCATTAAATTTGGATTCGAATTTTATAAGAGCATCGGACTCTCTAATAAAAATATCCAAAGCGTTATCAGACATTTTATTTTAAGTTTATAAAAAATAATTTAATAAAAAATTCGACAAAGCTTCAAAAAAACCTGAAGAAATCCGAAAAGATACGAAAGTTTACGAAGAAAATCAAAAGATTTTTCAAATTTTCAAAGAGTAATATAAAGGAATTCGAAAAAATATAAAAATCAAAAAATTCCGAAAACCCACGTGTTGAGGAATAAAACAATTGTCTTTGTAATTTTTTGTTGTATCCAACATAAGGTTATTTTATTGATGTTTTTTACTTTATTCGCGAGCAAAATCTCTATACAATACAAAGGGCGAAGGTAAAGTAAATTTAATAACTAATGCCTATACATGCTGTACCAGAAAACCAAAGTCATTTCTTACGCATATGATAATTGAGAAAATACGTATAAGAGATGATACTGTTGTGATGAGTACGAAACATAGGCACAAATTAAATGAATAGCAACTGATAAAATAAAATATTCTAATATGCACAAAAGGCAATGGAATGTGGATACCGTTATGTAGTGAGACAAATAAATATAACTAACAAAGTATATGTATAAAATATTAGGTATAATAAGGGTCAAAATGTAGCACATGTAATGTGTTCATGAACACCACGAAAAAATCGAAAATTCACGAAAAAAAATTAAAATATTTTTCAAATTTCGCAATAAGTTTGACCAAAAATCCGAAAATAAATAATCCCAAAATTATTTCAAATTAAAAAACGCAAACTTAATAAGTGGCGACTAAAACGGACAGTAGGGTGCTTATACGCAGTTTATTAAAGCAATAACAAAAACGTATATGAAGCTGTAATGGTTAATTGTTTGTAAACAACACAGTTTGTATGTTTGTATATTTAAATCAGTGCTGTTCATTTGATGGGACAATTGTCCTCTGCTCAATTCACATGTATTCTTACGCTCTTGCTTTTAGTCGTCACTGAAACAGCGACGAGTAAACATGTGTAGCGGATGTATGCTGATTTTTTTTTCAAAGCACTGAACGAAAATATTTTGTGATACTACAAGATCTATAAAAATCTTTAAAAGACTTAATAAAAAAAAACATTTTTTTAAATAATAGTTGAAATGTTTTAAAAAATTCAACTCCGATCGTTCATTCATTTATTCCGATCAAATGTATTTGTTTTTCCTTCCGAAAATTGCATTTTTTTAACAGAATAACATTAAAAATCCAACATATTAAAGATATTTTAATATTGATTAAAAAAATATTCAACTTTTTGTTTTTACACAATAAAAAAAACACCCTAATGTATATATGTATATCTTTTTTTCCTTTCAACAATTTAATTTTTGTTTAATTTTTATTTCTTTAAAACAGTTTTAAACAAAACATTAACAGTTTCATATTTTCAATAAAAAAATAAATTTCTTACAGTGCAATTCTCATTCTCTCACAAACACAACTACATTTTTATTTTTGAACAGCACTGATTTAAATTAAAGGAATAGCGCAAAGAGAATAGAAAAAAATAAAACCACTTGTATATATGTAAGTATGTATATTACAAATTATTAGGAAAAAAATCACTTGTAACCAACCCGACGGCTTTTTGCAAAAATAAAAAATCAAACTTTATTTTATACAGTAATTTTCGTTTGTAACGAACCCGTTTAGTACGAACTTTCGCCTTAAATGAACCAATTTCAAAAGTACGCGTTTTATTTCTAATAAACCATGCAATTTTTTTCGCTTATTACGAACCCGTTTAAAGCGAACTTTCGGTTATAATGAACTTTATTTGCACGCAAAACTTGTTTATTTTTCGGTTAAAACGAACCAAAAAGTGGTGCGATGAACAACAAATTATATTTTTGCACTGGCACCTCTAACACGCAGTGTTTTTTTTCTATGTTCTCGATTCCGGGAATTTCCCTAAGTTTAATGTTTGTTTGTGTGAAGACGATGTACAGACTGCAGTTGAAAATTGCAAAGTTACAAGATGGACGTAGTACCAAAAGAAAAACAAAGAAAATGTTTTTCTTTAAAAGAGAAATATGAAATAATAAAACGCTTACAACAAGGTGTAAAACAAAAGCAAATATGCCAAGAATTGGGCCTCAGCAAGTCAACAATTGCTACAATTTGGAAAAATAAGGACTTGGTCCTAACTAATTTTGAGCAAAACTCCTCAAACATAAAAAAGGTTAAAACCCCTTGTTTCATAGAACTCGACCATTGCCTATTAAAATGGTTTACTCAAAAAAGAGCGAGTAATTTGACTATAACCAATGCCGTTTTACAGGCGAAAGCACAAGAATTTGGAGAAAAGCTTAACTACTCCGAATTTAAGTGCGAAAGTTGGATTGTTCGATTTAAAAGACGCCACAACATCACTAGCGGAAAAATAGTTGGAGAGGCGGCTGAAGTCAATGTGGATGTGGTCAATGATTGGTTGCAAAATAAGTGGCCAGATATAAGAAACAATTTTAAAGATGAGGACATACTCAATGGCGATGAAACTGGTTTATTTTATAAACTGACTCCTAATAATACACTGCGCTTCAAAGGTGAGACCTGCCTAGGTGGAAAACTATCAAAGGAACGATTAACAGTGCTCGTAGTAGCAAATATGACGGGTACAGAGAAACGAAAACTTTTAGTAATAGGAAAATCAAAGAATCCCAGGTGCTTCAAAAACATAAAAAAATTACCAGTTAATTACCAAGCTAATAAAAAAGCTTGGATGACATCCGAAATTTTCAACAATGAATTAAGACAATGGGACAATAATTTACGCCGTGCGAATCGAAAAATTTTACTACTGGTAGACAACTGCCCAGCTCATCCAGATACAAAGGACTTAGAGTGCATTAAATTAGTGTTTATGCCTCCAAATACTAGCTCAGTTTTACAACCTATGGACCAAGGTGTCATTCACGCATTGAAAAGTAAATATCGCCACATACTTCTCTCAAAAATTGTTTATTCAGTTGATATGGGTGAAGATGACTTCAAAGTTAGTATACTGGACGCAATAAATTTTTTGCATATGGCATGGTTAAAAGTCAGCAAAGCAACAGTTGCTAATTGCTTTCGGCACGGCGGATTTACCAAGAATGAGGGTGAGTTCGACTCGGAAGATGATCTGCCATTAATAGGATTGATAAATCAACCAATGGAAACTTTTACAGATGGTAATAAAAAGGGTTTGCTAAGTTATCGCACTTTTAATTAATCTTTATGATTTTCATTTACAGTTGGGACAATAAGCTTCAATGATTACATATGTTTTGATGACGACCTTGAAACTACGGAAGCATTGGACGACGAAGCTATTTTGCTGTCTGTTTGCGCTGGTGATGACGACCTTGACGATGATATGGACAACGAAGAGCCCATCCCAGTCACAACTGCTCTGGATGCAATGTGTAGCGTAAGTTATGTAAGAGCTTTTCTTCAGTCACGCGATACTCCACAACAAATTCTTGACAACTTGGCTCAAGTGGAATTATATATAAATGAAACTAATATTGGTAATAAGCAAACTAAAATAACTGATTTTTTTAAAAACTAATTTTTTGTATTAAAATATTCTAATAATGTTTTAATAAATAGACAAAGGAGTTTCACATGCATGTGCACTTATATAAATGGTTTTTTCAAGTCTTCATTTAAAGCGAACTTCGTTTAAAACGAACCATTTTGCCCAGTCCCTTCAAGTTCGCTATAAGCGAAAAGTACTGTATTTATATCTTTTTTTGGTAATAAAACACAATTATTTTTATAAATTTTTAGGGGGAAAAATAATGTCCGTCCGTGTAAATAAACTCACGACACCAAAGAGAATTTAATAAAAACAATTGTTGTAAAACAATAAATATAAGGGTTGTAAAGCGATCTCAAAACAACATCCACCAAGGTATCCAAAGAAAAAGTTCTTAATTTTATTAAATTAATTTTATTAAATGAATAAATTTAATATCCTTAGGTATGCACTTAATACTTTATTTTTTAATACTAAAAAGCTCACATATAACTGAACTATACTCACCTTTTATTAAATTAAATAATTTGATGAATATAAAATTTTGTTATAGTTGTTTCCAAAGCACCAAGATGGAGGCTGCGGGAAAATTAAGATGTAGTATTAATAAATTTGTATACTCCAGACTTTTAAAAACACTATCCGGCTCGAAGGATCAAAATGTTTGCGTGAGGGCAAAATATGTAAATAAAAGAAAAAATACAATTTCGATTTTTTGAGAAAAAGATCTCAGATTTTATTTATAATTTAAAATTTTTATATATTACCGTCGGTGACAATGAGCAAAATAGGTATACAAAAAACGAATAAATATCTCAAAAAAGGAGACTACTTATCTAAAGTGATGAGCAACAATGTTTAATACCCGTTAACGGTTTTACTCGCTAGAATCTGTTATATCTAGCTGATCTAAATTGATCCGCAAAATGGCAGATCATATTAGATCCAGAAATATATTTGGGGATTAAATGAGATCCAGCAATATAAAGGGTGGTTTAATTTAAAGGGCCGATGTTGATTTTGAATAAAACACAAATTATTTAGGAAATTATTGTCATTTCTTTTTATTATGATAATATGGTATGGTTCAATTATGTATGGAACAAAATATGGCTTATCGACGTACACCTTTTCTTTCAAATAACCCCAAAGAAAGAAGTCCAACGGTGTAAAACCACAGGATCTTGGCGGCCAATTGACATCGCCACCACGTGAGTTAACACGGCCATTGATTTTGTCGCGCAAAAGAGCCATTGTTTCGTTAGCTGTGTGGCAAGTGGCACCGTCCTGTTGAAACCACATATCGTCCAGGGTCATATCCTCAATCCCTGGCCACAATAAGTTCGTTATCATCTCGCGATAGCGAGCACAATTCACGGTAAATGCTTGGCCGACCTCATGACACGCTATCGCGAACAACAGCAATGTTTTCCGCAGAACTAACTGGGCGAGCATGCACTGGTGTTTTCACAGACCCGGTTTGCTGAAATTTACCCACAATTCTCCCGATTGTGGACACATTTGGTCGATTATGCTGACCAAAAAAAATCACGAAGTGCACGAAATGCAATTTGATTTGAGCGCCCATTTTCATAATAAGCCTGAATAACTTTAACGCTTTGCTCGATTGTGTATCTTTCCATGGTTCAAATTGAGTTAGTCTGAAATTGAGAAATGTCAAATGAATTGCAAAAAAAAACTGACGTTTAGGTGTGGCTCACATTCAACATCGGCCCTTGAAATTTAACCACCCTTTACTTGGGGATATAGAAAGGGCTAAATTGATCAGAAAATGGCAGATCTAATTAGATCCAGCAATATATTTGGGGATTTAGAAAGATCTAAGTTGATCTGAAAAATGAAATTTTATCAGATTAGTGTCCATAATTTCAAGCAATAGATTCCTACCAAAGCCTAGTAGGTATCTATGCACTGATTGGTATCTATTGCTTGAAATTACGATCATAGATTCAATACGAAATCTAGTTTATTAAAAATGTATATAAAAATTAAAATTAAAATTCTAACAAACAATGCCTTCGCCAGGATTCGGACTCGGTCTGCCGGAGTTGTAGAGACTTAAGCATTCAGTAGTGTCTGGCCGACTTTGTTAGACTACATTTTTCGTATACTTGCGTTAGATACAATTATATCTTTGGGACTTATATATAATTATATATTCGGAAATTCGGGAAATGAGTTAATGAGACTAAATTGGTTCTGTACTTATCTGATTTAATATTATTATATCTATCGATATATAAATAATTATATATAACAATATATAATATTATATATAGTTACATATTATCATATCTGATGAACTAAGAAAAAATGTTGAGAAATAATTATAATACTTAACACAAAATAAATACCTGATTAAATATATTCATATGGTGCTAGATAAAATTATATATGGGGCCTTATATATATAATTATATAACATTTTTTAATTTTTATATAAATGAAACCCTATTTAATTTTACCCTTAATTAGCTTTTTATAAAATACATTTTAAGGTTTTCTACAAATTAAAAGATTTTTAATTTTATTTTTATTAATAGTCTCAAAAATTTCATTACATATTTTTTATTTATTATAAAGTATTAAAATACAACAATAGTTAGATAATATCAAATACTCGTAAATATTGATGTTATATGAGTTTGATATGGATCAATTCCCTTATCAAACTTTCGTACTCAATATAATCGTTTTCATCCTTGTCATTTATTGTAAATAAAAACTCCGTTATAAAAATTACCTTTCAACTACTGGTTTGTGATAACATCAAAAATATAATACTACACCATACAGGCTTCTGTAAAAATTTAAAAAAGTACATTGACTTAATAAAATTTAACTTTCTGTTACTTCCAAAAATTGCCCGTAGAGGTATTATCTCCGATTGAATGATTGAACCTCATTCCTGATACCCTAGATATAAGATTGGCTGGCACATGGTTTTTATTTTTGTATTGTCTACGAGTATCACATATTTAAATTCAGCAAAGTGAGATGCAATACCTCAAATGCAATTTTTGTCAGTAACAAAAAGTTTTTATTTAAATGTTCAAAAGTTTTTATATTATGTATTAAGATTTATTTTTATACGCTATCAATATGAATAGGTAGCGTGTGCAAATAAATCTCTTTAAGGAAATATGAATGAAATATTTTGTCTCATTTCCCCCTATCTGTGATATTGATCCGTATAATGTAACCACATGGTTAATTGCAATCACTATTATTCATGATATCAAAAAAATAAATTCTACCTATTCTTGTTAAACCAAAGTCCACTATTAGAAGGATTGAGTTTCACAAGTCCCCTAATAGGATAACCATGCATAAGCTGACATAATAGACTTTCAGAAAAAAATTTTTGAAAACAATTATCTAACATATAAAAAACATATTTATAAGTCACTAAAAGATAGCAGATTACAATGACACTTACAATCCTGTGACTACGCATTAACATCCAACCACATTTTATAAATTCGAAATTTTTTGAGAGTATTTTCAAATAAAATATTGTACATTCAAATAAATAAAATAAAAAAATTGTTATGAAGTTTGAAAGTAGATTTTTTAAAAGCTTTTTCAAAAACAAATAAAATAATGACAAAATATAATTCAGATTTTAAAGTTTCCCATGTCAGACAGAAATTTTTGCACATTTACACAGAATAAGTATATTTTCCATATTAAGATTTATTTAATAACGTTTAAACATTTATCCGGATTTTCAGCAATGGTCAAAACAGAAATTTTATTTATTAGATTAAGCTCAAAGCCAACACAAAGTTTTGCTCTTACCTACGTAGTTTTAGATACTACCAGCGGTATTCATAAAAAAATCTGAATTCAAGTTTCAAATACATATTAGTTAAAAAACATTTTAAGCCTAAAAAAGGTTTATTTTTTTTCGTTTTTCCGAAAAATATTGTGTTTATAAAATAAATGTCATTTTTATAAGTTTAATCATCAAAGACCCATATCTCAAAATAAAATTTTTTAAACTTCTGAAAAAAATATATGTTAAAAACTAAGGCCTCTCTACATTTGTAAAAAAAAATTCAAGGTGGAGACTCATTTGGTTCCTGAGTTATGACAGAAAACGTGGTCGTAAGCAAATTTTCGTCGACGAGTTCATATGCAAAAGCTTACACACAACAATAATATGTATCAGGGATGCGAAATGAGAATTTCAATTTCGTACAAAAGTAATTACATAAATTGTACTTTTTTGACCTCAATTGTTCCATTTTTTTAGTATTGAACAAATAAAACACCAATTATAGATTTTTTTAAATATTTTTATTTGTAATAAACATAACAAAAAAACTTTACAAAAAATGCAGTTGTACATCAAAAGAATATAATAAAAATATGTAAAATAAGGTACAAAAATCCATTAGATCAATATCATATTTAAGTAGATTACAAACTATTTGATATTTTAAAAATATAGCAACAATTATTCGATAAATGTAAAAAATCTTTCGTTTGGACTGGACTAGAAACTGTTGACAATTTATACGAAGCAATTGATTGCGTGTAATTTTTTGAATTCCCTTTTAAAATTTGCTTCCAAAGTTATGTCTATTTGTACGGTGACTTTAATTGCACCAAAACTAAATGTGAATGAAGCAACAAAATAAGAATACATGTGAGTTTGAAAGAGAAATAACAGAAACATGCACGATAAATGAAAACTGTGCCTTTTTTGTTACCCCGCTTGCTTCTCTATCCCGTTCGATAACAATCAAAAATTGCAGGCAATAATTATATACAACAATGTCGCCGTCTAAATTGGCTCTAATATAAAAGATATTCACAAAGATGTGACAGCAAAAATGAGTTGCAAAAGTGAGCCAATGGTTACAATAAAACGAGCAGCCTTTGTTTTTTTATGGTGTTTATTAAATAAATTAAAAACTATTTACTTAAACGAAAATATACATCATTAAAAAATAAAACAACTAAAACATAAACATGACTCACTTTTGCACCAAGGGTTTTTAATCTAAATTTAATACTTTATCCATTATGCCTTTGCTTTTTCCAACTGATTTATTTTCCTTAGCATGGATTCATACAGTTTCGATATATAATCCACAGAATTTTTTTTCCATTCAGCCTGTACCATCTCACACAGCTCTCTAATACTCTTTGGAGGCTCTTCGTAATCTGCCAAACGACATTTTAAGTAAGCCCAAGCATTTTCGATCGGGGCTTTGAGGTGGCCACTTCATGAGCCTAAACACCTGAGAAGTAAGCTATTTCTTAACCATTTTCGCAGAATGTTTGTGGTCGTTGTCATGATGAAAAATAACATTTTCAGGTCTATCTGGTGAGAGCTAAAGGCAAATTCTCTTGTAATATGCGAAGATAGTCCTCATTTCGCATAATACCTTCAACCCGGATAAGTGGGCCCACACCATATGATATTATACATCCCCAAACCATAACAGAACCACCTCCGTGCTTTATGGTTTAAGTTACATGGGCTGGGTTTGGTGTGGCTGATGGCTTGGCCCAATAACGAACTTTTCCATTCGATTGGTATCTGTTGAATTTGATTTCATCGGACCATATTATCTACAAAATAAAGAAAACTGCCACATATATGCCAAAATAAGCTAGTAAAATAATCATACCTTATTCAATCAAAAACTGTCCAAAATTTATATTTTTCCAAAGATAATTTTCGCGCTTTTACGTTTTTTAGTGATAGTTTTGTCTTTATCTTCTTGATACCGGCTTTGTAGCCAATGCTTTTGAGAGCCCTTGGGACTGTCCATCTGCTAACATTGACCGAACATTCAGAAACTGCCTCTTTTGTGCTCTTGATTTTGCCTGAATTGATAAGACGTCCAATGGCTCTAGCTTCAGTGTCACTGATTTTTTTTTGTCTTCCAATTTTTGGTGTAGGATACCGATCTGGAATAATTTTGTTCTCACTTGCAATAATACTTGCCACTGTTCGCTGACCCATTTTAAAGAAATTGGCGATATTACGTGTGGAATCACCATTTTTAGCTTTTTCCAGCACCTCTTTTTTCACGTTATCGGCTGTTGGTTTCATCGAAATTTTTTTTTAATTATTTTTCACATTATTATGCACAAAATTAAAAAAAATTCAAACTAATAAAAAAACAATTTTAGTACCCCTAATTGAGTATTATTTTGTTGGTGAAAAAGTAAGCCAATTGCCTTGAGTTAAAGAGATCGATTTTTTCAAATGAACGGATTTTGGGAAAGATTACCTAAATTTTAAGAGAACTATAAGTATGAAATCTAAA
Source organism: Eustalomyia histrio (assembly GCA_949748255.1). Classification (NCBI taxonomy): domain Eukaryota; kingdom Metazoa; phylum Arthropoda; class Insecta; order Diptera; family Anthomyiidae; genus Eustalomyia; species Eustalomyia histrio. The sequence continues at coordinate 96,990,147 of OX456523.1, read as the reverse complement.
TAAGGAAAAAGTTTTGTTTTTGTAAAGCAAACATAAAAATTACAGATTATTTACAAATATTTTACTAGCATTGGCTCACTTTTGCACCAAACTGTAAATAACGATAAACTATGAAAATTTGTAAATTGTACCAAATAAACTTGGGAGTACCATCGTACTTTTAAGACCCAAATCGTACCAAAAATGGTACAATTGTACCAACTTTCGCATCCCTGATATGTATACTAAACATTGTACACACATACACACTCATAGCATGTAAAAGATTTTTCGTATGAAACCGTCAAGATAAATTTGCTTACGACCACGTTTTCCTTCATAAATCAGGAACCAAATGAGTCTCCACCTTTAAATTTTGCCACAAGTGTAGAGAGGCCTTAAATTTTAACATATATTTTTTTTCGAATTTTAAAAAAATTGGATTTTGAGATATGGGTCTTTGAAGATTAAACTTAAAAAAATTACCTTTAACCTTTTAATACAAAAAAGATTTTTGGGATGCCATTTTGAAGGTAACCTTTTCACCTTTAAAATGGTACCAATAATTTTGGGTTATATACCTTAGGAGTTATGGGCGACTTTGTATTGACACTTTTTCGATATTTTGACGTTTTTGCCAACTTTCATGACGTCATATTTCGAAAACCGACAGAGTTTGATTTGATAAACACTACTGTTTCGATCTTGCAATATTTTTTGCAAGATGATGCGAAAAGAAAAACAACGACAGCAAATTTATTTTAAAACTTTATTGTCTGACTGCTAATCAACGAAGAATTTACAAAATTGAAAGGCAATATTAAAAGTTAAAATTAAAGAAGTTTGGCAATAAATAATATGCGTACATAATTATAGCAATTATACATATGTACATGCATACATGCATATACATAATTTACAAGTATTCTTCTACAAGAGTATTATTATTACTGAATATAAGAGAATTATTAATATGCACGATAGTTAGTATATGCATGTAAGTATAAATATGTACAAATGCAAACTTACAAACAAGAGCAACAAATTAAAATAACAAAAATATGTATGTACATACAAATGTATGCTTCATTTAGAAGAAAAAATATTACGGTACTAAAAATTGCAAACAAGTAAAAATAAAGAATTTTTGTAAGTGCACCAAGGCCTCGGCTGCCTTATTCAACCAACATCCTCCCCCCGTTGAAAGGCTACGGCTTTTAACTTATTCCACTGGTAGAACTGCCACTTTTGAGACTGCTCGCCTGATTAGACCATTACTTGTGCGTATAACTGCAACGCGAGCTACACCGTCATCACCAAGTATTAAATCAGATACGCGACCTATTTTCCACTTTAGTGGTGGTTGATTTTAATCTTTTAAAATTACCATTGAGCCACAAATTATATTTTTACCTTTTTCACGCCACTTTGTACGCTCTTGCAAAAGAGAAAGATACGAACAGCTCCAATTATTCCAAAATGTTTGATGTAATTGTGAAACTTTTTGCCATCTGCTTAGTCGGCTAATGTCCATATCGGTGATATTAGGTTCAGCTATAGAGACTAAGGGGCCACCCACTAAAAAGTGACCTGGTGTCAGTACGTCAAGATCATTACAATTTTCAGAAATCGGAGATAGTGGGCGAGAATTTAAAATGGCTGAAATTTGGCAAACCAAAGTGCGTAGTTCATCAAATGTTAACGTATTGAGCCCCACTGTGCGATAGAAGTGCTGCTTAGCAGTTTTTACTGCCGCCTCCCATAATCCTCCAAAATGAGGCGACCTAGGCGAGATAAATTTCCATTCCATTTCGTCTTCAAGGCACTGCTCATGTACTTCTTTCTGGTGTGATTCGCTTAAAAACAATCGTTTCAAATCGGCTAGCTCATTTTTAGCTCCCACAAAATTTGTTGCGTTATCGGACCAAATCGTTTTAGGTTTGCCTCTGATGGCGATGAAACGACGAAGAGCTGACAAGAACGATGGTGTGGATAAATCCTGTACTACTTCCAAGTGTGTAGCCTTTGTTGAAAAACATACGAAAATTGATATGTAACATTTGACAGGAGGGCGATTTCTCACGTCAGACTTGTAGTAAAAAGGACCACAAAAATCAACCCCAGTAATGTAAAAGGTTTTACTTTGCCTCGCTCGATCAGCCGGCAAACTACCCATAACGTGTTGACTTAATATTGGTTTCATTCTAAAACAACGTAAACATTTAGAGATTATAGAGCTGATTAATTTACGACCACCAATTGGCCAATGCTGCTGTCTTATTGAAGCCAATAAAAATTGTGGGCCAGCATGCAACAATTTTTCATGAAAATGCGTTACAAGGGCCGATGTGAACGGATGATTTTTAGGCAAAATAATAGGATGCTGGGCATCAAAATTAAGAGATGAATTCTGTAGACGACCGCCTACACGAATTAAGCCAAAAGAGTCAATTATAGGCATCAGTGAGCGAAGCGTACTTGATGCAGGTACGTTTTGGTTTTGCTTTAAATACTTATATTCAGCAGCAAAATGAACTAACTGTATATTTTTTATTAAGAGATGTGTTCCGACCTTGATGTCATTTGGAGTCAATACTTCATTTTTGTTGCTCAGTTTAGGGAATACAAATTTGAATACATAAGCAAAAATTCGTTGCATTTTCAAAAGAGAATTATGGTACTTACACTGCATTGACAAATCGGACAGCGAAGTCATCACCATAACATTTTGACGGCGCTCAGGTAGCTCAGCTAAAAATGTTATATTGGCGGGCCATTTTGAGGGTTTAGAACACAAAAATATTGGACCATTATTCCACAAGGTTGATTGCAGCAATTCTACAGGCGATGCACCTCTTGAGAGAATGTCAGCAGGATTTAAGTTGGTTGGAACATAGTGCCACATCATCTTGTTTGTAATTGCTTGTATACGAGAAATCCTGTTCGATACGAAAACGTTGAAATTCGAGGGTTGATCCTTAAGCCACGAAAGTACTACCATGGAATCCGACCAGCAATGTACTTCACAATTATACGGTAGAGTTTTAACAACAACGTCAATAAGTTCTGCCAAAAGACAAGCAGCAGCAAGCTCGAGCTTTGGAACCGTTAAACTCTTTAGGGGTGAAACTCTCGACTTAGAGCACAATAATGATGATTTGATTAAATTTTTTGATTCAGATCTTATGTACACGCATGCACCATAAGCAGCCAAGCTGGCGTCACAAAATGCGTGAATTTGAAGCTTCGAATTTGATGCCAAAACACATCGAGGAAATTTAAATTGCGGAATAGAATTAAATTGAGCGATATATTTGAGCCATGATGAGTGTAGTGATTGGGGTAGGCTTTCGTCCCACTGTAGCTGCAGCTTCCACAATTGTTGCATAAAAATTTTTGCTTTTGTTATAACTGGGCCAATTAAACCGAGAGGGTCATAGAGACGAGCAATCGAAGAGAGAATTGAACGTTTTGTCACTGGTTTAGAATTGTCAACAGGATTAAACGAAAAAATAAAATTATCGCCATTAGGGTCCCAAATTAAACCAAGCGTTTAGTGACATCTGTGCCATCGTTAAATTTTAAAAATTTCTCACATTGCTCTGGGGGCAGACCATTCAAAACTGTGGGGCTATTTGAACACCACTTCCTTATAACAAAATTAGCGCGCTGTAGTAAAGCTGTAACCTGGTGCCTTATTTGGACAACTTCTTCAACAGAATCACCACCGGATAGCATGTCGTCAACGTAGCAGTCACGCTTTATAATTTTTGCACCAATCGGAAAATTATTTTCTTCTTCGCTTGCTAACTGATTCATTGAACGAATTGCTAAGAATGCTGCGGGCTTTGTACCGTACGTGACTGTATCTAGCTTATAGATTTTAATTTCATCCTTTTCGTTTTCCCTCCACAAAATGCATTGTAGGTAATTGTCTGGATATGAAACACGCACGCACCTATACATCTTACAAATATCGCCGCTAAGAGCAACCTTAAAGCAGCGATAGCGCAGAAGTGTATTAAAAAGTTTGGGCTCTATGGTCGGGCCAGCACACAATATGTCATTAAGGGAAACACCAGATGTAGTTTTTGCTGAGCCATCAAATACAACTCTTAACTTGGTTGTTGTGCTATCAAGTTTATGTACACAATGATGTGGTAAAAAATATTTCTTCTGGGCCACCTGTGATGAAACTAATGACATATGATTTAAAGAAATGTACTCACTCATAAACTTTGAATAATGAGCCTTGACCTCCGGATAATTTTTTAATTTCTTTTCCAAGGCTTTAAAACGTTGCAAGGCACGTTGATACGAGTCGCCAAGCAAATGTGTGCCGTGTCCTTCTTTTTCTGGTAAACGAACTGAAAAAGAACCAGAATCAAGGCGAATGGTATTTTTTAGAAAATGATTTTCACAAAAAATCTCCTCTTTAGTAAACGAATCGCTAGAGTCAAAATTGTTTTCGACTTCCCAAAAGCTTTTTACTAGAGCATAATTGATCCTCCTGCTTTATACTGGAAGTAACGGCCAAGGACCACGAATGATGAGAACGAGGATTACCACCAGCAACTACCCAACCAAGCAATGTTTTTTGTAGAACAGGCAAATTTTCGGCTAATTTTACTTGTCCAATTGACATTAAATCAAAAAATAACTCGGCTCCAATTAAAATGTCAATACGACCACATTTATCGAACAACGGATCTGCGAGCTCTATATTTTTGGGTATTTTCCATTCTGATGTATTGGTGTTAATACTGGGCTGATAGTCTGTTATACTGGGAACTACCATAGCTTTTAAAAATGTTGAAAACTCACCACTCTTTGACTTGATTCCAGGTTCAACAGATTTTTCGATTGTGACACAACCCTCGCCTATTCCCGAAATAGTTGCATAGCTCTTATGGCATTTTAAACTTAAATAATTTACAAAACGATTTGTAATTAAATTAAGCTGCGACGCGGAATCTAATATTGCGCGAGAAGGTTCAAAAATTCCGAATTTATTTTTAACCATAACAATGGCTGTGGCTAACAAGACACCAACAGCGGGCACCGGATCACTTGACGAAACAAGCACTGTCTGCGATGAACTAGGATCAATCAAGGGTTGTTCTACTGGCGCATTGTCGAGGTGTAGCAATGTGTGGTGTTTCAAGGAACACTGACGGCAACAACCTGAAGTACAGCTTTTTAACATGTGTACCTTTTTTAAACAGTTAAGGCACAGCTTCATTTTTTTTACTTCTTTAAAGCGAAGTTGAGGCGACAAATTTAAAAAACGTGAACAAGAATTAATAAAATGCTCAGTCGAATCATAAAAGTTGCACAATTTATTAGAAGTTGCAACCGAAACATGAACGTGGCGATTATGTTGATAAGGTTTTTTCAAAACTTGCTGCTTTGTTGCTTTACTTGCAGCTGAGTTCTCTACATTTTCGACCATTAGACAACGTCTTTCCAAAAATGCTGCCATTGAAGCCCAAGTTGGCAACTCACTCACAGATAAATTTTCTTCCCATTTTATAAGCGATTTGGTATCCAGCTTCATTGATACCAAATGAATTAATAACCCATCGACCAATTGCTGCTGATTACCAATTGTTTGAACAGCACGCAAATGAGCATTGATATTATCGCTTAATCGACGTAGCCCTGCTGCTGAACCATTTTCAACACAACTTAGAGCAAAAATTTCTTTTATGTGCGTTTGAAAATTTAAAACTTTCTTGTCAAAACGATTTTTTAACAACGTTAGAGCTTCTTCATAATTAGCATCATTAAGTTCTAATGAAGCGATTGTGTCAAGAGCAACATTTTCTAAACTCGCACGTAGATAATGGAATTTTTCAAGCGTACTTAAATCCATGTTGTCATGTATGAGGGTAGAAAATAACGAAATGAAATTTGGCCACTCTGAGTATGAACCACAAAATTTAGGAATCTGTATTTCAGGCACCTTTGTTCGTCGGGACATTATGTGAGATGGCGATTCATCCAGAGAAAATTAGCGCATAGTTGATGAACGTTGATTATCATTTGTTTTACGTATGATTCCGATTTGGCGCGTTAACTTAGCCTTCACATCAAAATACACTGAGATGAACGCCATGCGATCATTGCTTACCGAATCACTGCATTCATTTTCTTCTATTAATGCTTGGGCTTTATCAAAATTTTTCTGAATTTCCTCAATGTATTCAAGACGCACAGAGAGTTCTACTTCATCGTATTGCCCTAATTGGGCTTCTGATAAATTTGCATTTAAGTCATGCAGCTGTTTCAAAACTACGACCACTTTCGAACGATAAGGCGCTAAATCCAATGATTTAAGCGTTTGGTCACACGTTGCCATTTTTCCCAAACAAAGGCTGCGATTAAATTCAATACTATAGTTGAAAATTTACAGCAAATATGTTCAATGTTGTAGTGCCTCTATGAGCTACAAATATTCGTCAATATCAGAATTGATATTGGCACACAAATAAATATCGAATTTGATATTTCAACGCAATCAAAATATCCGAATTGATATATCACGTCAGGGTCACCAATGTTTCGATCTTGCAATATTTTTTGCAAGATGATGCGAAAAGAAAAACAACGACAGCAAATTTATTTTAAAACTTTATTGTCTGACTGCTAATCAACGAAGAATTTACAAAATTGAAAGGCAATATTAAAAGTTAAAATTAAAGAAGTTTGGCAATAAATAATATGCGTACATAATTATAGCAATTATACATATGTACATGCATACATGCATATACATAATTTACAAGTATTCTTCTACAAGAGTATTATTATTACTGAATATAAGAGAATTATTAATATGCACGATAGTTAGTATATGCATGTAAGTATAAATATGTACAAATGCAAACTTACAAACAAGAGCAACAAATTAAAATAACAAAAATATGTATGTACATACAAATGTATGCTTCATTTAGAAGAAAAAATATTACGGTACTAAAAATTGCAAACAAGTAAAAATAAAGAATTTTTGTAAGTGCACCAAGGCCTCGGCTGCCGCCAACAACTACCCATTTACAATATTTGTGGCGAACTTCATTAAAATCGGAGATGACAAATCCGAATGCTGTGCGGTTTGATATGGAATGACCCAGTTATTAAAAATCTATTAAAAATATTTTTATGCAGCCTTATACAATTATGTAGGCATAGGCATACATATATAATTATATATTGGACCATATATAATTATATATTGGACCATATATATTTATATATAGCACCACATAAACCAATTTGTAAATATTCAATATCAGATATGATTATATCTAATTATATATGGTGACATATATGATCATATATAATTATATATAACTCTATATAATTATATATAAACTTGTTTACTCGGGTAACTAAACCGTTGGACATGGTACTCGTAAGTTGATATTTGGTATGCAGGCTCCTTCTCCTGTGAAAAACCGAACGAGGAGGGGTAGAAAGGGTGAAATTCTCCCCTCGACGGCCTGCCCAAACCGTTAGAGCTGAAAGGTTGAAATTGTACACATTGGTTCCACCTTAGGTGAAGACTTGCAGGTCCTTAACGGCCTGCCCACACCGAAATAGCAAGATACCTGAAATTTTAAACATGTATTACCTGGAGTATGGACTAACTCACTGATAAGATACATTTTAGAATTTTAGCCAGGGACATGGTAAAAATGAGGCTTAAAAGGATGAAATGTCTCCCCTTTACCAGCTTGCCGAAACCGCTGGAACTAGGAAAATGAAATTTGGTATGCAGGCTTCTTCTCCAGTGTAGATAACAAAAAAGGCAAAAAAGGAGAAAATTCACCCCCTTGACGACTTGCCAAAACAGCTAGAGGTGGGAAGATAGAATTTTGTACATATGTAGGTTCCCACTCCAGCGTAGACATCTACCCAAGTTGGATTTTTGGAAATTCCTACTGGAAGCTGCAATAAAGGCAAACGTCTCCCCCCGAACGCCCTGCCCAAACTGCTAAAAACTAGAAAGTTAAAATTTGGTATGCAAGTTCCTTCTTCAGTGTAGATAACAGATAAGACGTGACTTTTGGAAACTCTAACACGGAGGGCCAAAAAAGCGACGGCCTGTCAAAACCGCTTGAGCTGGGAAGTTAAAATTTGGTACATATATTCCTTCTGCAATGTGAATGTGCAGATGTGCATACGTGTAAATGTGAAAATGTGCAAATTTCAAAATGTGGATATGTGCAGATTTGCAAATGTGGAAATGTGCGAATTTGCAAGAGTGCAAATTTGCAAAAACTCAAATGTGCAAATTTGCTAAAGTGCAAATTTGCAAAAGTGATTGATTAATTGTTTAATGTTAATGTGCAAATGTGTAAAAATGCACATGTGCTAATGTGCAAATGGGTAAATGTGCAAATGTGTAAATTTTATTTATTCCATTCAACATCGCCCAGCCCAAACCGCATGAGGTAGGACGCTGAAATTTGGTATGTAGGTTCCCCCTGCGGCGTAGACATTCGCTTATACGAGATTCTTGGAAATTCCTTCGGGGAAGAGCAAAATGGGGAGAAACCCTTGAAATTTGAAATATTCTTTTCTTGGAGTATGTGCTAACTCATCGATGAAGTCTCCTTATTAACAGCCTGCACAAAGCGTTGGACCTAGAAAGTTGAAATTTATTTTGCAGGCTCCGCCTCCAGTGTAGATAACAATTAAGAGGTAATTTTTGTAAAATCCAATGGGGAGGGGTAGAAAAGGGAAAAATTCTTACCATTGTCAAAACCGCTGGGAAGTTGAAATTTGGTGCAAAGGTTCCTCCTCCGGTGTAGACATTCACCTGGGTCGGATTTTTGGAAATGTGTAATAGGAGGGGAAAAAGGTGAAAAGCCCCCTCCAATTTAGCTAGAAAGCTGAAATTTTAAATATGTGTTAACTGGAGTATGTGCTAACTCATTGATCAGCTACATTTTAGCCAGGTACATGGTAAAAATGGGGGTTCAAAGGGAAAAATCTGAAATTTGAAATATGTGTTATCTAGAGTATCGGCTTACTCATTATTTAGGTACATCTTTTTTTGGTCTGGGACATGGTAAAAATTAAGGACTCTGGGTAATTATTTGGGAACTACGTATACCCCTGGGCGTTAAAAGTAATTAAAAACACTAAAAAGAATTTTAGCACCCTGGCTGAAGATGGAAACCATTGACATGGTCGACATATAATTATATCTTTTATCATATCAAAAATAATCTAGATATGCAATTATATATAACAATATCTCAAATTTGTTCGCAAATATTGTACTATATATAATTATATCTTATAAACTTATATTATTTCAGTTAATATAGAGGATAGAGTAGAAAACTTGACACATTTTACTACAATCAAAATGGGTTTCTGCACAAAAAAACATGATCATTTTGTTTAGTTTAAAAAATATTCAAGCCAAAAGTTCTACATTGAAACGTGTGCTATAATATTATCCAGTAATTAATGTTTTTACTTATAATTTATTTATGCAGTTATATGAATTTTATTTTATGTTAATTTTGTGTGAATTGTAATTCATAAATGCTTTTTTTTATTTTCTGTCTTAAATTTTTTTTTTCATATTGAATTCTTAACTTTCAAATTGTATTATTAAATTATATTTTATATATTTATACAGCTTTGTATTAAAAACTTCATATGTTTTCTTATTCGCCAAGTTTAAGTACTTTGCTATAATTTTTTTAATTTCATGTTTCCCTATTTTTATATTTTACCAAATTAAAATATTCTTAATACGTAAACTTACGATATACATTTATTTTATTAAGAGAATATGTGAAACAAATAAAAATTAAAAATCAATAAATACAAAATTTATAATGAGTCGATAAAATAGATTTGAAGTGAATAAAATGCATCGTTAAATTACAAAAATTTATTGGTCAAAGACCTAAAAAATTATTCGAATTGATTAAATGGAATTGTTTACATAACAAATATTTTGCCGATGAGAACAAATATTAACGTTATTTGAGGCTCTGAATTCGCATCCGAGTTTCGAGATTGGTTCTAGTTTTCTAGTTTTTTTTTGTTAAAAAACCTATGAAAATGCAAAGAAAAAAGTGCAAAGTTGATTCCAAGTGTTTGTTTTGTTTTGTTTGCGGATGTTATATGATAAGAAAAAGTGGAAAAAATATTACACTTGTGATGAGAGATGCATTTTTTCATTATTTTGGTTTCTCTGTAGCAAACTGTAGCAGATTTTGTAAAAATGGCAAATAACTTAATATTCAATTTGTATTCCATGTGAAAACGATTATATATGGTAACATATGAACATAGTTTGCATGTATATATTTTATTACTGGAATTCATATATGATTGTATATTAATTCATGTATGAATATATATATGATTCTAGTTTTTTTTTATTTTTAAATCATATATGTTAACATATCATTTTTGAAGGTTTTAAAACAATTTCTTGTAAAATTCTTAATTAAGTGAATTAGAGACAAAATATCATTTACATTTCTAATAAAAACAGTGCATTTTAAAAGAAATTTTTTTTAATATATGAGCAGGTACAGAAAATATTTGAAATATTAAAATATCAACAAATATGATCTAAAATATATGTCTGTATGACTTCATATGTACATGATCATGCACGACCATATACCCTCAAAATTTGTATTCAAATATATATAAAACTACATAATGTATGATCATTTTTACATGGCGATTTTATGGTATATACATAGTTTTGTTGTAGTGTAAACAGCCCAATTTTCTTACAGAAAACTTAATTACTTTAACATTATTTTTTTTTTACCCAACAAAAATCAAGTTGTTTGTCGTTGTAATAATATATGCTACAATTATGCTGTAAACTGTAACACAACATAAAACATCAAATATTTATAAAGAAATATTTTCCTTGTCAAATTTCATGTCATGACATAATTTTCTATAATTGTTGCATGTTAGATATTTTATAGGCGGACAAACTATAAACACATGAACTAACAAAGTTATCGTGTTTTTTTTTATTAATCGATCGTCACTGAAACTTCATTGTCAAATACGACATGAGATCGTTTTCCGTTCTTTCCTTTTTACCTCGGATTTGAACGAGATAAGTTCGTAAGCTCATCGAAAAAAAAAAAAAAATTTACAAAATTAACAAAATTTAAAATCGTTCTTAATCGTCCTATAAAAAGTGTAAAATTTTTGAGTTTAAATATAATTTATTTAGGATTTTGCTTAAACTGCTAGTATTTTGAATATTTTACTTCCAACGTTTGCTTAAAACTTAATTCAGAAGTTATAATTTGGAAGTCTGGCCTACCCACAAATCGGCGCAAGATAAATCATCATCTATCACCATTTGATGTAATATACGTTCTCCACATGTTTTACACCACGAGATTTCTTCGGCCATAAACTTCATAGATTTCATACATACTGTACTTTGAATAATTGGCTGAATCTTATACACATCATAGAGGAACATTAAAGAGGAACATTAAAGATTCTAACATGCGTTCGGCTTAAAATCATAAATTTATATTTTATATGTATTAACTATTACTATAACCGTTTATCAATCCGGTATTTAAGAGCAAATAGCTAAATATCATTTAATAGAATTTCTTTTTATAAGTGATCAAATAATTTAGATATGAATAATATACTTAGAAATATAAGTAAAATGAATTTGTTAAATAAAAAGCAATATTATAATTAGATATGTATAAATTTTAGTGAAATATTTTATTGGGAATGTTGAGAGACAAGCGAATAACACGGACAATTAGATGAATAACTTTTTTAGTAATGTTTGAGGAAATATATAAATTATATATTTTTCGAACACTGAAAATATTTTTATGTGTTAGATTCGGGTGGGATTACAGAATTAATAGTCTTCAAGAGTGGATATAACATCACCCACTAGTACAAAACCTCAATTAGGATAACCTTACTAATTTTTTTTGCAATAGCCCGGTTAAAATGATAAATTTGTTTGTAGTCGCAAGTCAAGTCTTGGAAAGAGTAAGTTTCTTAATCTTTTATGTTGTAGCGTAGGTCTAACATGGTCAAGTACCCTCCCCATTCCGACGAGCGTAGCCCTTCAAGCTTTCCGAGCACCGATCATAGTTAAACCAAAAAGCCACTTGTTTGAATTTGCTTTCAAGCTACAAAATTTGCAACAAAACACAAGCTGTGGGTACCGAAATTATTTTGTAAAGCGTCTAGCATAAAACTGTACAAGTGGTCACTTGGTCAAGAAGTATACTTTCCATTTTTAATGTTATGGAGGGAGCAGAAAAATCATGTAGATGATTGTTATTTTTGCTTGCACAGTGCAACATTTTTCAGCACATTGATTTGATACTCAATCCCGAGAATTGCACGTGAAAGTAACCCCAAAAATAAGAACTTCTGCATCATTCGTTTTAATAATATAATGTGTAATGTTGAAATGGTAGGATCGCCATGTAATGTTAAAATGGTAGGATCGCCATGTAACGTTGAAGTTCCCTTATAACAGTTTCCTGTTATAAGCGATTCGCGCTGTAATTTTCAAATAAATTATAAGCGATGTGTGTAGTAAATAAATGCTTACTTAACAATTATAAATATTGTGCGAAATATAGCAATGGACAGAATACCCTTGGTTAGATTTGTTATGTGTAAAACAACGATGAGTGTACAACACCACAAGGGTTGACTGTTTATAAATGTTTACAGTAGGTGTTATACTAGTTTGACTGAGAATTCTCAATGCAAACAGTGTTTGTCGTTGTGTAATATGATCATTTCATACTTTAAAAACCAAAAATATTCTTGTCGGTAATAACGCATGTAATTCATGCTACACTTCCCTTTTTACGGAAGAATGCTTACATAACTATAGTTGTATGAACATTCTTTTACAATAAATATATAGAAATTTTATAAGTACATAATTGAATTATGTTTATGTCTACTATATTATTTTGTCTTATTGTACTTTGGATTTTATTATATTGGGATTCCATATATTACTTTGTATTATTTTACTCGTGTATCATTGTTTATAAATCTTAAGTCTATTCTTATGAACTATTTGTTCCTATTTTGTTTTCTTATCAACTATTGTTACATTTTTTGTTAACCCTTCGTCAGGCACATATTTTGAGCCCTTAGTTCTGGCACATGGTGTCTGGCCAGACCCCTATACATTTACATGCATTTGTATGGAAATAAGGGCTGTTTGCCGTTAAATTTTTTACTAAGATAGGAAAATATTTGTTATATTTTGTGTTTCTATTTCTTTTTACTATGTTATTAGCTACCTGAGGAAGAAAAAATAGACCTGAAAAATTCTTTGGAATGAAAAGGGCAACAATTTTTTTGTTCTGTATATATTTCTCTTTATTGTGGGTAAAGTAATAAATGTTTATGACAAAATAGAAAATTATTATGAAGAATACATTGATTTTTTTATTCAGAATTTTGCTGAAGGCAACAAAAACATAAATAATCTACTTTTGAATGTTGCTGACAAACAGGATTGTTGCATTTGCAGCAAAAAAAGCATGTCTTACGGCGTATTTTGTCACCTTGCTGCAGGCAAATTCTGCAATCTTTTTTGGCAGCTAGTGTGTCTGGACCACTGCGCACATTACGGTTTGCTATATTGAGAGGTCTCCCAAAGTACGCTTCAAATGCTATACGAGTTGTTGGTTGAGCCGCAATGTGCGGATTATTGATGCGATTTTCAACGTTGGTCAGTACCAATTGCTTTGCAAGTTTATATAAAAATATGCGTCTTCTTTCTTTTCTTGTATTTTCATCATTTAGCTTACATATAATGTAACTTGCCAATGCCATCACATCAATCATGTTGCATAAAAAATAAAATTGCTTGAATTATAAAATAAAATTGCTTCCGGAATGGTGCCAACAAATGCCAGTCCCCTAGCAGCCAGTCGTTTAGCGCCGTTTAATGAGGTGAAAAAATTATCAGAAATAATTGTTCTGCCGCTGTTTGCGTAACAATTTGCGAAATACATTAGAACGTTTTCACCTTGATTTATCTCCCGATTGTCTCCTTCCTTTCCAGTGTATAGTTTTCCTTTCAATGGAAATTTAGTCTTAGCATCGCATGCCCACCAAACTTTGATCCCATACCTTGCAGGTTTTGATGGGATATATTGGGTGAACTTTGTGCGCCCACGATACGGAAACAACTGCTCATCGATGGTGATATTTTCATAAGGTTCATAATAATTTTGCAGATTTTCATTGAGAAAATTCCAAAGGTCCCGGATAGGAGCTGCTTTATCTGTTTGCTGTCGGAATGCCCGCGTACGACTATTATTGAAACGAATATATCTGGACAGAGTAATGAATCGTTTGTGCGACATAGCCGCACGGAATATGGGCAGCGAATCAGAACGCCACAATATACTGGAGTCTTGCATATTATTATGGCTGAGACCAGAAGCCAACAAAATCCCAATGAATGCATCTAGCTCAGAGCTTGTCAAATCAATCCATTTTCTTTGGGTAGACTCTGGATGTTCTTCATTCCATTTTCTAATTGATTCTCGCCCATGCCGATTTGTTTCACTAATGATGACGAACGTAATATTGGTTGAGAAAAAAAAACTTGAATACCTCAACTGGATTGGTGAGCCTTGTTTTTGTTCCAGATCGAAAACGCATGATATTATGCTGGCGCAAACGAGATGCAGGGGGTTCAGTTTCGTTCCATTTAGTACCGTCTTTACCATAAAAACAGCCTGAGTCGACTTCATTTGCTGCTTCAGCATCATTTCCACTTTCTTCTTCTTCATCTACGTCTTCATCACTATCATAAAGTTCGTTAGGTTCAATTTCCAAATCATTTTCTATGTCTAATGCATCATCTTCTGGCACATAATCAGCAGTGTCGTCACCATCGTTTTCAAAAACATCGTAATTTTCATCAGCTTCTACCTGACTTTGAAAATCACGCACTAATGCCTCTGATAATTGGGGTTGCAAATTCGCGCTACGCAAGCGTGTATTATAAATAAATTCCAGTTCATCAGCCATAATATACTAACAACGCAACAAATCTACCTGCGTAAAATTATTCACAAGTTCAAAATTACCGCACAAAAACTAGATTACTTCTTCACTGTTCAACGTTCAATGAATAACTAACTCACAAACAAAATCAGATGAAAGAAAGAAGCATAAAAGAATAAAGTAAATACAAATTTCCAACTCGTGCCATGTGCTTTGCCTATGCGTTCATACAAAATGCATAGGGGTCTGGCCAGACACCATGTACCAAAAGTAAGGTGAAGATTTTTTATTTGGCTTTTTTGTCCTGTTCCAAGGACTTTTTTTCAATTATTAATTTATACATCGAAAGCCAACAATATTTTGGGAGATTACCTGAAATTACAGCCATGTACCTAAAATAGAAGTATGCTAACTTGAAGCATGAAAATTAGATATGTCTGGCCAGAACCATGTGCCACTTCGAGGGTTAAATCTAGTTTTTTTAATTTTATAAGGTCCTTTATATAAGGGTCTAATTTGTGCCCTGTCTCATTTCTAAGTTAAACTAAATCTCTTATTCTAAAATTATCGTCTAGTGTATCCTTATCGTAATTTAATTTCTGTAGTAACTTAGATCTATCTAACATCTCTCGGGCCCTTTTTTATATTATTCAAATATTTATTGCCCATTTGTTTGACTTCATTAATAGAGAAAAATCCGAAAATTTTCTCACTAGGTGCCACTTGCAATTTCGCAAAGTTATAATTACAGGCCACTTCCTCGAGCCTTGGGAAAAATTCTCCTAAGTCAAGTTTCCCATTGATAAACAAATCACTCTTTTGTATATATGCTAGTATAGATTTTCCTCGCTTGATGTAACATCTTTCGGGAGTAATCTTCAATTTATTATATTTTCTGTTCTTAACCCTTTAACCACTGAAGTCGAAATACGAGGTGTTTTTTATGAAATTTTTGGTTCTAGTGTCATTTTGGACTAAAAAGCACGAATGTGAAGTCCGTTTGTCAAAAAAATGTTACCTGAAAGCGCCAGGTGGAAAAAATGAAAGACCACCTAAAGGCAAAAAACTCGATTCAAACAAAAAAATTTGTTTCACAAATCAAACACGCAACAATTTATCAAAATACAACTTGAAGCTACTTACCGAAAAAAATTCCGAGCCGATTGAGCTGTTGGAAAGTATTTTTTTTTAACTTTAATTTTGCACCAAAATAAATAATAATAATAATAAATAATTTTCGTATCTGTTTGGACAAAAATCTTAACAGAAATGGGTGTATCTATAAAAATATTCAACTAAGCACGTTCAAACCGGCACTGTTCGATAGGTAACAGAGATGTACATAAGTTGAATCACTTTTTTTTATATGTATTAAGTCACTGCTTTTGTTTTGTTTTCAATCATCAACATGCGCTTATAATATTGCTTGCAGTGTTTGCGCCCTCACAATTGCTTGTCATTTTCCAATCACTTTTAAATGCCGTTAGCAATTACGGCTCAAAAAGTATAACTGTGTTTTGATTTGTATGCAAAGCATTCAAATGATTCATAAAAGCTCAATGGTAAGTTGATTGCATAGTGCAAAATCAGTGCGTTAATTTGTAAACCTCTGAAAAATGGTTGAAATTTGTACTTATTTTTTCTATCATTATCACCATCATTATTATAATATATATGTTTAAGCACTTACAAATAAAATAAAAAAGAATATGCAATAAATATTCCCTAAATACGGTCTTAAATTAATTCAAACATACTCATATAGGAAAGTGTATATTTACTCAAAAAGCTCTGCGTATATTCATAGCACTCATACTGATTCAATGCTTTTTTGAATGGTTAGAGCTTTCAGAATAAGCAAGCAATTACATGCATTTTGTAACAAACCACTTGCTGTGTTGAATCATGCAATAACAGCTTTGATTTAGTTTATGTTTAGTGATAACTCAGTCTTCACTTTTGCAAAATAATAAATATGTCATTTGAATGAGATTCATGCAAATCTCTGATAGGTAAATTCAAACCGACAAAAATGTCGTTGGCGATTAGTGCAGCAAAAATATTGCTTTGGATAAAATTAGACTTTAGTGATGACCTTCTGTAGACGGTCTTAGGGGTAAAAGGGTTAATGGGTACATATATACTGGGGTTTTCATTTTCATTTAATTGATGCCGATTATTTATATTTTCTGACATATTTTGTGTCTTTTTACTCATTGACCTCGTAGTTATTCGAAGTAAGTACTCATTTTCAATATTTAATATCCATTTAATATTTAATAGCCATGTTATAAAATGTTTCAAAATTGTAAAGAGATTGAAAATTTTGGAGACCAAATTTGGAACCAGGAGAAAAAATCTATAAAAATCAAACCAAAGAAAAATTACTTGAAATTCAATGCGAATAAAAAGTTTTCAAAACTGAGTAAAAACTTCCTCTTTTTGACTTTTGACGACCATGGGATACATATTGGACCATATGTATCCAAATATTCAAAATATCCAAATATTCAAAATATCTTGATGTTTCTAAAAGAAATAGACCATGTCGTACCAAAAATTTGATCCCCTGTGTTGTTCAATAGGATTCGAAAAAAGTTTTCCAAAAATTATGCAAAAATATATATATTTTTTACGAATTTGTGGTGATCCTATTGGCTCCGAGACCATATTAATCCAAATAGTTAGTATTGTATTTAGTATTGCACGTAAGCAGAACACCTTACCTTTTGGGACATCCCGTATACAAAAAGTTTGAATTATAATATAAAGGGTAATACGTGAAAACCTTGGAGTTTAGATTACTACTCATTATTTGGTAAGGTGTGTTTTTGCTGGGTAGTTATCTTTTATCCTTAGATATTCAACTCTAAAATCGTATTCTACAAGATCAAGTCTAATTCTAGTCAGTTTAGAGCTTGGATTTTTCATAGAAAATGCATATGATAACGGTCTATGATCCGATCGAACTAGAAAATATTTTTTGTTGATTTATTGCCTTCTCCTTTTGTGAAGCTTCTCGAGGCGTATGCTATTGGTAAATGTATTTCTTCACATTCCTGTGTAAGTATGGCGCCACAAGCATGTTTGCTCGTATCTGTTGTTATACAGAACTGTTTTTCAAAATCTGGGTACTGCATAAATATTGGTTTCATTAAAGCCTTTTTAAGATATTTAAAAGCAATTTTGCATTCATTTGTCCATTCAAATAGTTACAAAAAGCAACAAATCTCTTTGCACTATCAGCATTTGTGGGGGTTGGATAGTTCTCAATTACCTTATCGGTGCATCTGTGGCCAAGGTATGTTACCTCGTGCATAAAGAATTAACATTTCTCTGGGTGTAACTTGAGATTGTTTTTTGCGACATAATTCGAAAACGTCTGTTAGGTTTCTAAGCATGTGCTTCTCTGAATAATCAAGAACAACTCAGTCATCCATGTAAAGAAAAGCTTAATCGGGTCTCAAGCCACTAAAAGCAATTGTCAACATTCTTTGGAATGAATTTGGTGCTACTTTCAGACCGTATGGTATTCTGGTAAATCTGTATGCAGAGGGCTCGTTGAGATGAAGTTAGATCTCTAGAATATTTTTCCAATTCTATTTTATGAAATCCGGACATCAAATCAAGCCAAGAAAAATATTTCGCTCTACCAAGTTGATCCAAATTATCATCTATTCTTGGAGGTTAAAAGGGTGTACGTGGTAAAGTGGCTAAACAATCCCTAACAAGCCTTATCTGGTAAGCATAGGTTAACGTGTTCCCACGATCCATGGTAATTCACTCAAAGCCGACTCGTAGATGGTCTTATCTGTACTTGGACTAAGCTGGTTTTCCTATATTTGCAAGAATAATGAAAAAGAGAAACATGTCTGAATTATGAATAAGATAATCCCATTTTCTATATGAAAGTGGCCTCCTCGTGGTATCCTCTGAGGACTGCCCTGACTATCAGGGTGGGAGCGAATTCGGGCGGCCTTGAAATTTCCAGTCAGCCAAAGGATATGTCGGGGGAATAACATGCTCTATGTTACTTTGTAATGTGTGAGCGTGCCGTAAATCCAGATCCGATGGTAGTACACTCATGCATGCTCGTCTTTGGAGTTGGGCTGGAACCCAACATCACAACATATAATGTGTTGTTGGTTACATGCGAGTGATGCGGAGAGATGGTTCACTCTCTTAAAACAAAACCCCCAAACAGCATATGCCGAGAGATGAATGGCTGGTGGGTTAACCAGTAGCGAATATGCGCACTTGGGGCACCGGGCGACACCCCATTTCAATGTAGCCTTACTGCGCTGTTTCGGGGCTAGGCGTGGCGGACCGTTTCTTTCCCTGACTACTCGTGGGACAAGAAAATGAATACACCCCCTTTTAGAGAATGGAGAGAAGAAGAAAGCAGATAATGCTTCGAAAATGAAGGACGCACTACCTCAAACCCCTGCTGCTAGAAGCATGAGGGATTCAATCCCCTCAACTTCCAAGGGTATAACTAGTGCCAGTGACGATGTCACTCAAAGTATGGTAAATAAACTGAAGAGATTAAGTGGTGCTGCGAGGAAGAGAATGAATTTTCTTATCCAAAAAGGTCTCGACAAAGAAGAAGCTATACTGGCGAAGGACTTTCCAAATACTGTCCTGACTACAGCTCAAATGGATCAATTGCAAGATTCCATAATGGACAAAGTGCTAGTAGAAGAAGGAGTCATACCCCACTTTTTAAATAGCTCCTACAAGGCTGGTTTTCTAACCTTGCACTGCAAAAATGAGGCTACGGCGGCGTGGAAAAAGAAGCTGGCTCCAAACCTCAAACCATGGGCAACAGCAGATTTGTGGGCTGCGGAGGAAGCGAAAGTGCCTCATCCCAAATTCGTTGTTGGTTTTTTCCCCAATGCTGCCAATATGGAGACCGAAAGGATTCTATCCTTTGTCCAACGGCAAAACGGTGCACAGTGCTTTGTCCCATAGGCAAAAATCAAAAATTAAGCATGGGCTCAAATTGTTCTTAAAAGTACATTTTTTGAAAGACAAGAAGTTAACTGAAATAAATATGCAAAAAAAATTTAGTCTGATTGCTTTCGCCGTCAGTAGAGGGCGCCAAAGTTTGAAAATAATAACCAAAAATTACTGAACAAAAAATATTGTTTTCAGTTGTTTCACGAAAATAATTCTCAAAAATATATTTTTTTAAATACTGATTTAAAGTTTTATTTTTTGAATACTTAGATATATTTGTAGTAAACCTTTAATACACTATTTAATATATATTTGAAAACAAATATTTTTTACAACTCCAAAAAATAGGTTTTTTTTTGGTGAAAATTCGAAAATTTCTTAAGTTTGATGGAGTATAAAAAAAAATTATATAAAATTAAATAATTTTTTATTTCGGTTTTTGTAAGTCTATAATATTATCTAACATATTATTAAAAAAAAAAGTGCCGGTTTTTCACAAAAAATCAAAATATTTGCTTTTGTAAAAATGGCTTAATTTGCGATTTTTACCGCAGTTTTTTGACTTATATGATTGAATATTGACCAATTTTCAGCAAATTGGATATATGTACAAATATCAGTAAAAAGAATTAGTCACAATCATCATGTACCGAATTTCATTCGAATCGGATGAAAATTTTGAATAGTCTACTTACAAACTATTCTTTTAGCTCCCAATGAATTAGAAGAACATACTAGAAATATGGAAAAATTTCTTAAGTTTGATGGAGTATAAAAAAAAATTATATAAAATTAAATAATTTTTTATTTCGGTTTTTGTAAGTCTATAATATTATCTAACATATTATTAAAAAAAAAGTGCCGGTTTTTCACAAAAAATCAAAATATTGGCTTTTGTAAAAATGGCTAAATTTGTGATTTTGACCGCATTTGTTTAAAAAAATGTATTATTTTTGATTGAGTATAAAAAAAAATTATATAAAATTAAATAATTTTTTATTTCGGTTTTTGTAAGTCTATAATATTATCTAACATATTATTAAAAAAAAAGTGCCGGTTTTTCACAAAAAATCAAAATATTGGCTTTTGTAAAAATGGCTAAGTAAGTGATTTTGACCGCATTTGTTTGAAAAAATTTATTATTTTTGATTGAGTATAAAAAAAAATTATATAAAATTAAATAATTTTTTATTTCGGTTTTTGTAAGTCTATAATATTATCTAACATATTATAAAAAAAAAGTGCCGGTTTTTCACAAAAAATCAAAATATTGGCTTTTGTAAAAATGGCTAAATTTGTAATTTTTACCGCATTTGTTTGAAAAACTGTATTATTTTTGATTGAGTATAAAAAAAAATTATATAAAATTAAATAATTTTTTATTTCGGTTTTTGTAAGTCTATAATATTATCTAACATATTATTAAAAAAGTGCCGGTTTTTCACAAAAAATCAAAATATTGGCTTTTGTAAAAATGGCTAAATTTGTAATTTTTACCGCATTTGTTTGAAAAAATGTATTATCTTTGATTGAGTATAATAACAAATTATATAAAATTAAATAATTTTTTATTTCGGTTTTTGTAAGTCTATAATATTAACTAACATATTATTAAAAAAAAAGTGCCGGTTTTTCACAAAAAATCAAAATATTGGCTTTTGTAAAAATGGCTAAATTTGTGATTTTGACCGCATTTGTTTGAAAAAATGTATTATCTTTGATTGAGTATAATAACAAATTATATAAAATTAAATAATTTTTTATTTCGGTTTTTGTAAGTCTATAATATTAACTAACATATTATTGAAAAAAAAGTGCCGGTTTTTCACAAAAAATCAAAATATTGGCTTTTGTAAAAATGACTAAATTTGTGATTTTTACCGCATTTGTTTGAAAAAATTTATTATCTTTGATTGAGTATAAAAAAAAATTATATAAAATTATACAACTTATTTTATTATAAAATTGCATTGAAAACGATTGCTATCGTGCTTAAACAAATTTAACATAATTTTGAAGTTATTTTACAAAATTTGAAGGAATAAGTGTAGCCCTTTTTAAAATTATCAATTTTTGACATATTTTCTCTATACATATGTATATACATAATGAAGCCATTTTGTAAAATTTATTTTATAATTGTAAAGTTATATTTTTCGATAATGGTAAATTATATTTAAAATTGTGTATAGTTGCTTTTTGGATATCTATGTAAAGAAATAAAATCCCAGAAGTATATATCTGTATTAATAAATGGCAAAATTGGGAAAAACTTAGTTTTTGAGAAGAAGGACATGTGGGAGAAAGTCAAGTACTTGTACCGAATAAAAAAAAATCTCCAGAGATCTAAAAAGTATCTTTTTAAAACTTATTATCCGTTTTTAGTGCATTCTGATCATTAATGTAGCTAAAATTCAGTTTTTGAGAAAAAGGATATATGGGAGGTAGTAATGTCCTTGCACCGAATGAAACGAAAATTGTCACAGAGCAAAAAAGTATAATTTCATAAACTATTCCGAATTCTTACTGTATTCTTATAATTAATGTAGCCAAAATGTAGATTTTAAGAAAAAGGATATATGGGAGGTTGTTATGTCCTTGCTCCGAATGAAACAAAATTAAGCACTTAGCTAAATGACATAATTTAACAGAGATTTACCAATTTTTGCTTCATTCTGCTCATAATAGTAGCTGGAATTAAACTTTTAAATTTAAGGATGTATCGGAAGTAGGCGTGTCCTTGGGCCGATTTTTTCGAAACTTCAAATTTTTCTTAATTTAGATATTCTGAGCCAACATACCAAATTTCAAGTTTCTGCGACAACTCCTCTAATTTTGCCGATTCACTATATGGGGACAAAGCACTGTGCGGTGGGCTCAAGGTGGAGGTGTGGAGACTGCTTCGTAGACGAGTGCTATGCTGGTGATATCAGTCGACCAAATATCTGCGGCAAAATTGGAGGAGAACAGGGGCCAGTTCTCATTTAGGTTTGGGCAATTCCAGTTGCACCTTAAATATGCCGGTGCTAAAAAAGTGGGGATGGATACGGCCGAGGAAGATGCAGCACCAAGAGATCACGGTGGTCCTAATGAAGGTGTGGTTGATGCTAGGAAAATTCCCACTGCTCCAAAGGAAATCAAACACTCACAACATCAAAATGAAGGTGATACAGGCGAATCTTCAACATGCTAAAGCTGCTTCGGCGGAGATTAGCAGAAGGTTTGCTAAAGTCACCTCCCACATTGGCCTGATTTAAGAGCCATGGATCAGGTCAGGTAAGATATGTGGGCTAAATATTAAAAAATAAAAGTTGGTTTATGACACAAAGGCGGAACTGCCAAGGTCCGTCATTTTATAAGATGAAAATATAAATTCTCTTTTAATATCAGAATTTACCGATCAGGACACAGTGACTGTACTAATACAGGCCAACGATATGGAAGTGCGCAAGGAGGTAGTTATATCCTCAGCCTATTTTCCGGGGGAAGATGAGGATTCGCCTACGGTGATAGTGAAAGCGCTGGTGGCTTTCTCTAGAGTACGCAATAAGGCACATAATGAGGTATGAGGTAGCACTGGTACCAACAAAAGGGGTGAGTCTCTACTTGATTATTTACTAATAAATAACATTATGGTAGCAAATAGGGGTAAGGAACCTACATTAATGAATGCAATAAGGAAGGAAGTCATTGATTTGACCCTTGTTACTAATAATATGCAGGATATGATCATGAACTGGAGAGTCTCTAACGATAACTCATTTTCGTATCATAACCATATCCTTTTTGGTATAAATAATTGTCGATTGAATAGGTTAAACTATAGGTCTCCGAGGGCTACTGACTGGGTTAGATATGAATCTGACCTCAGAACTAGGCTAGGAAATGATAGGATAAACAAGAATAATGTAACGGAGTAACGGATATGGTGGAATAAAACACTTGAGGAACTTAGAATAGTGACTAGAGAGGAATTTAACAGGGCTAAGACCAGCAATGACTGGTCAACGTATAAAAGTGCCCTTACTAGATACAACAAGGAACTTAGAAAATCGATATTATCTCCTCCTATGAGGACAACTGTCCGGTGAGGACAAAGACCACAAATAGAAAGGTAAAATGGTGGAATAAAACACTTGAGGAACTTAGAAGAGTGGCTAGACAGGAATTTGACAGGGCTAAGACCAGCAATGACTGGTCAACGTATAAGAGTGCCCTTACTAGATACAACAAGGAACTAAGAAAATCGAAAAGGTTGTCTTTGAAAACCTTCTGTGAGGAGCTGAAGGAGGTACCTGAGACGTCACGTATTCAAAGGGCCTTATTCTCAAGCAAAGAACAAACAATCGGTACTTTAAAGACTGATGATGACAATCAAACAACATCCTTTGGGGAAACTCTGGAGTTACTTCTAGGAACTCATTTCCCGGGATGTAGTTTCAATGGGGACGAGTCTACTGTGGACATGACAACAGGAGAAGCGGAAAATACATTGTTGCGGATCCCCTTCGTAAGACAATTAATAACATATGAAAAGGTGGAATGGAGTATAAATTCCTTCAAATCATATAAATCACCAGGGTCTGATGGCATCCTTCCAAAGGGTGGTAATTCCTTCCAAAGGGTGGTAATAAACCTGCTAACCTCCCGAAATCTTATGGGCCAATTATCCTCTCATCTTTTATGCTGAAGACAAGGGAGAAGATTATAGATCTTTATGTTCGTGATGAACTTCTCTTGAGAAAACCTTTGCACAAGCTTCAATTTGCATATCAGAAGGGCAAATCGACGATTACATCCGTACATAAGCTAACCTGAATGATTGAAAGGGCTATGGAATCTAAAGGTATTGCCCTATGCTCATTTATGGACATTGAGGGCACCTTTGATAACGCTAGCTAGCAATCTATGGAGAGGGCTTTGGTGAAGCGGGATTCTGATCCACTGATAACTAGGTGGGTGAACAAGGTACTCTCAGGGAGACAAATTATAGCGAATCTTGGTGACACCATTAGAAGGATCACAACGATAAAAGGATGCCCTCAAGGTGGGGTACTATCTCCACTACTGTGGTCGATTCCAGTAGATGATCTACTAGTTAAACTGAAACAAAGAGGTTTTACAACGGCAGGATACGCGGATGACATCACAGTTATAGTGAGTGGCACACATAATGATACGATTGGAGACCAAATGCAGAATGCACTTAAATTAACATGGGAATGGTGTGAAAATGAAGGACCTTCTATAAATCCTACGAAAACCACAATTGTTCCATTTACTAGAAGAAGGAATTTAAATTTACCTAGGCTGTATATAAAGGACATTGAAGTACCATTCAAAGAGGAGGCGAAATATTTAAGAATAGCCCTGGATAAATCGCTCACCTGGAATTCTCATCTGGAGACAATAAGCAAAAAAGCCGTAAAATTAATTTGGGCTAGTAAACAACTCCTAGGCAAATCGTTGGGCTTAAGCCCAAAAATGTCGATGTGGATATATAAACAAATGATTCTTCCCAGCATACTGTACGGATCAGTCATATGGTGGGAAAAGACAACACAGCTCAGCAGAAGCTATCGAAGATTCAAGGACTAGCATGTCTGAACATTACTGGTGCAATGAGTTCGACTCCAAGCAGAAGCTATCGAAGATTCAAGGACTAGCATGTCTGAACATTACAATTTAGTACAAACACAAATATTTTATCCAAAAAAAAATGTTTCTCTTTTTTTCTTAAGACAAAACAAAATTATTTTATTTGGCACCACTGTCTTTTTAACGTTTTGTGTACTTTTTATTTTTTTGTACACGGGCGAAGTCTTTTTTTTTTTTTGTTTTCTTCTTTGTAAGTTGGTTTTTGGTGTCTCTGAAGTTGGTTTTCATTGTGTTTGGATTGCGATTGCTGGATGTTGTCTTCTTGGTGTCCCTGATTGCCCTTTGGCCGGGTTGTACAACAGCACAAGGGTTGACTGTTTAAAAATGTTTACGGTAGGTGTTATACTAGTTTGACTGAGTATTCTCAGCTTAGATTACTGTAACCACTACAGTTGGTTGTACGATGCAAACAGTGTTAATCGTTTTGTAATATGATCATTTCGTACTTTAATAACCAAAAATATTCTTGTTGATAATAGCGCATGTAATTTATACTACACATGCTACAAATGGCAATACGAATTTTTTTGCTCAAGGTGGATATTTATCACTTTTTCTATATTTTATCTCGGTATACCGTACGGAATATCTCTTTTGTGTCTGAAGGAAAGTTGTAGATATTGAATAGGACAAAAAAAACGGAACAAACCTACCCGAAAAAAGTGCCTTAAAAATCGCTAAAATGCTCATTTTCACCTTTTTTGCTCAATAACTGGATTACAAATGCACAAATATGCTGTTATTTTATCACTCAATTGGTTTGGCTTTTTTGTATTTTGTTTTACTCATTAACGGAGTCTTGATTCTGATCTTAAACGATACAGATGCACAGAAAATAACGGAGTGTGAAAATTTATTCAAATATTAATATATTTAAAGGAGAAAGTGAAGTAGACTATTGAAACTGCAAAAAGTTTTTATAAAACTGGATATTGCAGTATATAAATATTGTTATATTTGTAAAAAATATATATATCTGAAAAGATACTGAATTTGGGTACCACGTGTGCATTTACTTGCAACGTGATGCAAGCATGGAATTGAGCAACGATGATCAACACTCATTTATAGATATATATCTGAAAAGATACTGAATTTGGGTACCACGTGTGCATTTACTTGCAACGTGATGCAAGCATGGAATTGAGCAACGATGATCAACACTCATTTATAGAGAGCAAACATTCAAAGCGAAGAAGAGCAGATGTATTATTATCACCAGCTAACATTGAAGTAACTTATTTGGGTGAAAATAGATTTGCTTTACTTGATTGATTGGAAATTGGCAATACAGAGGACCTTACAGAGAAAGGCAGAGAAAACTGCTGAAGCCAAAAAGGGAAATGCCGGCAAATCCTTCTGCCCTTCAATATTTTTATTTTATGTCAACATTAAGCTTTTGGTTGACCAATTGGAGGCAAAAACACCCAAAATAACGTTCAATATAAGAAACGTTAATAAACGTAAAAGTAAGTTATACCTTTCAGATACTACAGTGCATTCTGAAATGATAGCTATCCAGAGGGAGAAGAATATTCACTGTTTAATTACATATCATTAATTTTTTGTCCGAGTATTTTTCGGCACCTTTGTCTTTGGTGGGTTAATGCTCTGTTAGGATCTAAAGTTCAGTCCCCTTTTTGTACAAATTTGTTGGGAGTTTTTACACAGATTCTAGCGAATAGAACCGTTAACGGGTATTAGACATTGTTGCTAATCACTTTAGATAAGTAGCCTCCTTGTTTTGAGATTTTCATTCATTTTTGAATACCTATTGTGCTCATCGTCACCGACGGTAATATATAAAAATTTTAATATAAATAAAATCTGAGATCTCTTTCTCAAAAATTTTAAATTGTATTTTTCTTTTTATTTTGACCTCACGCAAACATTTTGATCCTTCGAGCCGGATATTGCTTTTAAAAGTCTGGAATATACAAATTAATTTATCCTACATTTTAATTTTCCCGCAGCCTCCATCTTGGTGCTTTGGAAACAACAACGAAGAGTTATTATTTTATATTCATCTATACAAGGTGAGTATAGTTCAGTTATATGTGAGCTTTTTAGTGTTAAAAAATAAGAAAAAATAAAAAGGATTAAGTGCATAGATAAAAATATTAAATTTATTAACTTAATAAAATTGAATACAACATAAGAACTTTTTCTTTTGATATCTTGGTTTATGTTGTTTAAGATCGCTTTACAACCCTTATTTTTATTGCATTACAATAATTGTTTTCATTAAATTCTCTTTGGTGTCGTAAGTTTATTTAAGGGGACATTATTATTTTTTCCCTAAAAGTTTATAAAAAAATTGTGTCTTATTACCAAAAAAAGATATAAATATAAAATATAGTTTAATTTTTATTTTTGCAAAAAGCCGTCGGGTTGCTAAAAGTGATTTTTTCCTAATAATTTGTAATATACATACATATACAATTGGTTTTTATTTATATTTTTCTATTTTCTTTGTGCTATTCCTTTAATTTTAATATACAAACATCCAAAATGTGTTGTTTACAAACAATTTAACATTACAGCTTCATACTCTTTGTTGTTATTGCTTTAATAAACTGCGTAGAAGAACCCTACTGTCCGTTTTAGTCGTAAGTTATTGAGTTTGTGTTTTTTAATTTGAAATAATTTTGGGATTATTTATTTTCGGACTTTCGGTCAAATTTATTTCGAAATTTGAAAAATATTTTAATTTTCTTCGTAAATTTTTTGGATTTTTTCATGGGTTTTCGGAATTTTTTGATTTTTATATTTTTTCGAATTCCTTTATATTTCACTTTGAAAATTTGAAAAATCTTTTGATTTTCCTCGTTAATTTCGTATCTTTTCGGGTTTTTTTTCGAACTTTTTCGAATTTTTTTATATATTTTTTCGAATTTTTTTTAAATTATTTTTTATAAACTTAAAATAAAATGTCTGATGATGCCTTGGATATTTTTATTAGAGAGTCCGATGCTCTTATAAAATTCAAATCCAAATTTAATGAACTTCGCGGGAATGTACACACGGTATTTACGCTCGCGGAAAGGAACTAAGTGTTCTGGGTAAAGCGTTAAATTGTCTTACAAATCGTGTTTAAGTTTTTTGGAAAATGTAGATAACGCTGAACCAGCTGATGTAGACGCAGCTGAGGCGGAATACGGCGCGATCAATATACCTGTTTTTGACAGAAAAGTTATTCCTTGGCCCACTTTTCGCGATCTTTTTACAGCGGTTTACATACATATTTAACTCGCGTCTTAGTCCAATTGTGCGATTATTTGCTCTTTTGGAGAAAACAAGTGGCGATGCACGGGAACTTGTTTCAAAAGCGCCGCTTACAAATAAAGGTTTTAATATTGCCTGGAAAAGTTAAAAGGACAAATACGAGAATTTTCGTCGACTGGTGAACCACCAGCTCATTATGCTTTTCGATCTTCCGTTCCTTGACAAGGAAACGGATGAGGGCTTCAAAACTTTACAGCGCGGTATAAACGGTTGTCTTTCTGCCTTGTCTGCTTTGGACATTTCCGCGACCGGGGATTTAAGTTCGCATATGATCGTTTTTGTATTCAACGGTTACCTGCGATCAGAGTTAATCTTTGGGAGCAGTCCGTTAAGGAAAGGATCGACACTTTAGAGTGCTCTCGTGATCTTAGGGGTTCACATCTTTCGAAAAGGTCCGCTGAATTAAGATAAAATCCCATCTTCTACAAACACTTCATGCGTTTTGTGAAAAAATCAGGTGCATTTTTGCGCTCTTGCCCTCGATTTAAAAGTTTATCGGTTGCTGATAGGTATTCGAATGTAAAGAAATTTCATTGTTGTGTCAATTGTCTCTCAAGGACACATGAAGCTAAAGATTGCAACAGCATTCATAGTTGTTCAAAGTGCAATAAACGGCATCATACTATGTTGCATCGCGACTGGTAAGGCTGGTGAGGCTTCCAACTCTGAAGAATACTTCTTCTAATTCGGCTGCTGATTCGTGTACAGCTCCTCGTCTTTCCAATCTGGCACCAGTTGATCCAAACACATATACAGTCCAGGCAGGTATTTCATGCTTCTGTTAATAGAAATGTGCTTTTAGGGACAGCTCTGTTTAACATTCTACACCAGGCTATTACGTACCCTGCCCGCGCACTTATTGATCCCGCCACCGAAACTTCGTTTATTTCGGAACGTTTAGCGTTTCAGGTGTGTAATTAATCTCGACTTCGTCGAAAAAACTTTGT
The DNA here is from genome assembly GCA_949748255.1 of Eustalomyia histrio. Lineage (NCBI taxonomy): Eukaryota > Metazoa > Arthropoda > Insecta > Diptera > Anthomyiidae > Eustalomyia > Eustalomyia histrio. Next base: position 96,960,268 of record OX456523.1, on the reverse strand, counting down.
TCGGTAAAAATTGGCTCTCCTGTTGATTCCGCTATTTCATTAGAGGCCTTTCTTCTTGTGTTGACCAATATTTCTGGTAATATTACGTCTTTTAAAGTACCTTCAAATATAAGAGAAAATTTTCCAAATCTTCGTTTGGCTGATTCTAACTTATATGGCAGTCGACCTGTCGATCTTTTTCTCGGTTCTGAACTGTATCGTAGAATTATCGTAAAGGACTTTCCTCGAGATATCTTGGGTTCTTTGATAGCTCAGAACATGGTTTTAGGCTGGGTCATTTCTGGTCCACTAGTGCAACCTCGAGTTCAAGTCGACTCTACTCATGTAGACTTTTCAGAAGAAGATAATCTTAATAAAAATCTTTTTCGTTTCTGGGAACTTGAAGAGGCTCCGAAAACGAAAAATTTATCTCTTTTTGTCAAATATTGTTAGGAAAGTTACAAAGCGACTACTCGTCGTTCCCCTGATGGTAGATATATTGTGACTCTGCCTTTTAAACCCGAATTTCCCAAAACTCTTTCGTTAGGATCGTCTAGGTTGAGTGTCTTGGGACAGTATCTTAGGACCGAATCTTCCCTTAAGCGAAAACCTGAAATTAAGGAGGTGTATGACAACGTCGTTAGGGAATATCGGCCACATGAAACCTGTTTCGAGCCCTATTTTTAATCCTAATTTTTGTTGTTATTTGCCTCATCACCCCGTTATTAAACCTGAAAGGAAAACTACAAAGTTGCGAGTTGTCTTCAACGCTTCAAATAAGACTTCGAATGGGAATTGTCTTAACGATTGCTTACATGTTGGGCCTACCCTATTTCAGCGTATTTTTTTCGAAATTCTCAATCGGAGGACATTAGGGAATATGAGTTACAGACTATGACTTTTGGTGTCAATTGCGCTCCATATCTTGCGATTCGGACTTTATTACAGTTAGCGGACGATTCTGAAGCTGAGTTATCTCTGGCATCACACATTCTTCGAAAGTGTATGTACGTTGACGACGTTTTGACGGGAACTCACAATGTTTCTACTGCTTTGATCGCTCGTGACCAGCTGATAGCGGCTTGTCTTCTGCAAAGTTTCAACTTAGAAAATGGACTTCAAACGAACGTACGATTTTAAACGGTCTCCCTTCGGAACATATAGTTGACTCTAAATTATTGACGTTTGTGGAGTATAGCGGCTCAAAGACTTTGGGAATCCAATGGAGCGCTCGATTGGACTCTTTTTATTTTAATGTGACTCCTATGGGACATCGGTCAGGTTATACAAAGAGGAAAGTATTATCTACGATAGCGAAATTGTTCGATCCTGTTGGTTGGCTAGATCCTGTTATTGTTGTCGCGAATATTATCATGCGAAAAATTTGGCTGGATTATTTCAATTGGGATGATTTGCTTCCGCTCGCTACTGAAAATTAGGAGTAGAAATTTGTTGCTTCCTATCATGAAGTGAATACTATATAGATTCCACGATTTCATTGTACTCCGGAAACTTCGGTTGAACTTCATGTCTTTCCTGATACCTCCAAAAAGTCATACGCGGGGTGATTTATATTCGTATTGAGACCTCTACCAGAGAAGTTCACACATGTTTGCTTTGGGCGAGGACTAAAGTGGCTCCTATTAAATCAATTTCTTTACCGCGGCTTGAACTTTGCGGTGCAGTATTGGCCTCTGAACTTTTGAAAACAGTGGTAAGTGAAATTTATATTAAAGTTAATCAGATTTATTGTTGGACTGATTCTACTATAGTCCTTTCTTGGTTTAAAAAGGCACCCTGTTCTTGGACCACTTTTGTTGCAAAAAGAGTTTTTCGTATTCAGGAAAACGTAGGAAAACATTATTGTTACCATGTCCGATCTGGGGACAATCCTGCAGATTTAGGTAGTCGGGGGACTTCTCCCTCTGAGCTGGGACTAGTAAACTTTGGTGGAATATATCTGATCTTTCTTGCCTTTCTACAGACAGTGAGTGTCGGGTTGTTCGAACTCATGCTTCGTTTTTACGGATTAATCGAGTCTGGATCGAGCACTTCGTGTTCTCTCGTATGTTTTGCGATTCATTTATAATATTCGCCAACTCATAAATCAGGTCGAAATCAGTATGTTGATAAAACGCTTTCTAGTCGTGAGGTGAAAAGAACCAAATTCCGTTTGGCCATTGTGGCTCAAAAATACTATTTCGCAGATGAATATAAATGTATCTTGGGGAAAGCACCTTTATGTTCGAAAAGTTCGCTTATACCTTTAAATCCTTTTCTTGATAAGGACGGCGTCATTAGAATTAATGGTCGTTTAGTTAAATCGCCGTCTCTATCAAACACAAAGAGGCATCCTATAATTTTGCCATATTCCAGTAGATTTACGCTACTTTTAACGGAATATACTCATTTGATTTCCATTCACGGTGCAAATCAGTTAATGTTGTGAATACTTCGCATTGAATATTGGATCCCACGATTAAAGTCTGAAATTCGTGGAGTCATCAGTCGTTGAAATCGGTGGATTATTGACCGGAGAAGATCTTGTGTTCAGATTATGGCAGCTCTTCCTCCTGAACGAAGCACTATCGATTGGCCTTTCACTACTACTGGTGTTGACTTCGCAGGCCCCTTTGATATCGAGTTTCACTGGTAGGGCTTGTAAGATAAATAAAGGCTACATTTGTGTTTTTGTTTGCTTTTCTACGAAAGCGATTCACTTAGAGGCAAATTCTGGCTTGTTTATTGCTTCTTTTTTAGCAGCTTTTCACAGATTTATTTCGAGAAGAGGTTGTCCAAATACCATATTTTCTGACAACGGAACAAATTTTGTGGGCGCTTTGCGCGAAATAGGGAGAGATTTTAAGGCTTTTATAAGAAAAAGTCAATCGACGTTGTGTTCGGCGTACAACGTACAGGGTCTGTCGTGGCGTTGTACCCCAGCTGGGGCTCCTCATATTGGCGGTCTTTGGGAAGACGGTGTAAAGAGTTTTAAACTTCATTTTAGGAAAGAGGCACAAGCTTTTAAATATATATTTGAGGAATTCTCTACGGTTCTTTCCCGAATTGAAGCTTGCTTAAATTCGCGCCTTCTTTGTCCTATGACAGACAATCCTCAGGAACGGGTAGCCCTGACTTCTGGTAATTTTTTGATTGGTACTCCAATTCTGGCCCCTTCTGAGCCTGCGATACACGACTCCCCTTTGAGTTTAGTTAATCGATTTCGGAAAATGAAGGCACTTGCTCAACTCTTCTGCAGTCGATGGAAAGAAGAGTATTTAACGAGCTTAAATAAGCGATATAAATGGCAAAATCCGCAACGCTATCTTCAGGTAAACGACTTGCTCGTCGTTAGACACCAGCGATTACCTCCGACATCGCGGCGGTTGGCAGGGTTATTAAAGTTTATCCTGGAAGCGATGGGCATGTAAGAGTTGCGGATATACTTACTTCAAACGGGGTTGTAAAGCGACCTATTACAAAACTAGTCATTCTGACTAGTTCACTTTAATTTTGTCGCTATTTTATCTTTATCTCTGTTGTCTCAAAGCGACAATGATGCACTAGCGAATCTTTTCGATGATGGTCTGCTCGACTATGAGGATGAAATGAAGATTGCTAATCCTGTGCCTTCTATGGAAACCACCTCATCCGATACATCACCAACCGTTATAACGGAATCCTTGGAGACGGCACCTCCAGCGACAGTGTCATCTTCTGAAGCTCCCACACCCGCAATTACGTTGGGTTCTGTGAAGGCCTCGTGCTCGCATTCTGCGACCACCTCGATGCCAGTCGTTTGCGCTGATAAATCAAATCAGTGTAGGATCTGCAAACGACACCACCCCTTGCGCTGCTGTCGTGTCTTTCGTGGCATGAGTCATGTGCTTGGCACATTTACACGTGGCCAAACTTTCCCGAGCACTTCTAAGTGCCGGCACAGCCAGGGTGATCACCACTAAATTTTGCACGCGGTTCCTCAGCCGTCGGGCTCTGCAAAGACAACCCATCAGAGGCATACACACCGTCCAAGTCCATCCGTGTTCAGTCCTAGTCCGTTGCCTATACGGCACATGGTGACTTTTTCCCCTACTCTTCAGGTCAAGTTACTAGTGCCTGGTAGAGCTATTTCTGTTTGCGCTGTTCTCGACCCCTGTTGTAGCGTAAGTTATTTGTGTGAGTCGATGGCTCACCAGTTACGAGATCGGGCAAGGATAGCTACTGCCGTTTAACGATCGGTTCAATACATGACTCGGACCAGAGAATCGTGGTCACAGTAAAGGTCCAGGGGATGAGAGAGATCAAGACCTTTTTAGAGTCGTTTTCTGACACTACAAGGGAACATTTTGCAGGCCTCGAACTCGGGTTGGCATTTTTTCGAGTCTGGATCTTCCAATGACCCAATATACCATCTTCGGATGGGTCATTTCTGGCCTCTTTCCGTCCTTGCTGACCCACTACACTTTTTTATTTCTACGGGGTCCCTACTGGCCCACATACACAAAAATACTTATTAAAATTTTCGTAATTTTAAAGTCTACGGGGTCCCTACTGGCCGACTTAACTTTGCTTTTAAATAAACATTTAAAAATAAATTTTCTGCGTGGTCCCTACTGGCCAAATTAGTTGTAAGTGTTATTTGAAAAAAAAAAAATATTTGAATTGAAGCTCACATTCTTTTATTTATAAACTTGTTAGTTTTAGGATAACTTTAAGATTTGATTTGCAACACACCTGGATGTTGCAAGGTGGCCGGCAATGTTTAATTACAAATCATTAATTTTGTGTTCGAGTATTTTTCGGCACCTTTGTCTTTGGTGGGTTAATGCTCTGTTATGATCTAAATATTACAGGTTGGCTGAAAAGTTTCTGCGCTCGAAACGAAAGAATACTGTTTTTGTTACGAAATATATTTTTTTATTCCATATAATCTCCTAGAAGCTCAATACACTTGTTCCAATGATCTTCCAATAATTTTATCCCATCCTTATAATGGTTTTAAGGAAGCTCTGCAAAATAACCGTCTACGGCTGCTATGGCCTCTTTATACGACGAAAAACGCTTTCCACGAAGCAATTGTTTGAGATTTTGAAGAGATAGTAGTCACTGCTCAAGCAATTCGTACTTTAATTCTTTGAATTTAGCCATCGTCAGAACACTTTTGTGAGCAGGTGCATTGTCCTAATGAAAAATTATTTTTTTCTTCTTTAAACCAGGTCTTTTCTCACGACTTTTTTCATCCAGCTGATCCAAAAGGCTGCAATAATATTCAGAGTTCATTGTTTTACCTTTCTGAAGATAATTCCTTTTGCATCCCAAAAAACTGATGCCATAACCTTCTTTGCTGATCGTTGTGACTTCACCTGCTTTGGAGCTGAACAACCAGCTTCAGTCCACTATAAACATTCTTGTTTCAATTTAGGATCATGGTGGTAGATCCAAGTCTCATCCATAGTTATAAAACGACGCAAGAAGTCGGTTTTGTTCGGCTTAAAATGCTCCAAATTACGCTGAGAAATTTGTTTTCGATCCAGTTTTTGTTGAATTGTTAATGTGTGCGGCACTAACTTTCCAAACAGTTTTTTCATACGTAATTCTTCATGTAAAATATGGAGTACTCGTTCGTCTGAGATGCCTATGGCATTAGCAATTTCACGCTTAGTCAAACTTGGATCTTCACTAACCATATTATGTACCTGCTCAATGATTTCTGCTGTGGTTGCAGTTTTTGGTCGTCCTTCGCGTGGATCGTCTTCAAGGCTGGTACGACCACGTTTAAATTCACCAGCCCAAAATTCATCGCTGCGTTTTGAAGGTGAGGACTCCTTATACACTTCTAATAATTGTTCATAAATTTCCTTTGCTTTAAACCCTTCAAAACAATGAATCTAATGACTGCACGATATTCAATTTTTTCCATATTAAAAAAAATCAATGACACGTCAACTTCAAATGGCTTGTAAACAAAGGAAGAATTGACAGAATGACTTGCAACTTTGCATGTGTTCTCAGGACAGTTATACCAACTTGAGAAAAAAAAAGTTTGGAGCTAGCAGTGCCATCTCTTGGTGAGCGCAGGAACTTTTCAACCAACCTGTACTTCCCTTTTTGTAAAACTTTGTTGGGAGTTTTTACACAGATTCTAGTAAGTAGAACCGTTAACGAGTATTAGACATTGTTGCTCACCACTTTAGATCAGTACTCTCCTTGTTTTGAGATATTAATTCGTTTTTTTAATTACCTATTGTGCTCATCGTCACCGACAGTAATATATAAAAATTTTAATATAAATAAAATCTGAGATCTTTTTGTCAAAAATTCGAAATTGTATTTTTCTTTTAATTTTCATATTTTGCCCTCACGCAAACATTCACTCTTATTCATACACACCTAAGGAGCTTAGACAGACTTCTTTTGTATTAAGAGGTCTTTATCACGGTACTAGTGTTGAGGAAGTTAAGTCTGCCCTTGACAAATCGATTCCAAATGTTGTTTCCAAAATTACACGTTTTACAACTACGTATTCATACGAGACAGGCCTGTTTCTGGTTACGCTAAACGAATGGAATTCACTATCAGTTATTGCGAACATTAAATATCTTTTAAGGCAAACTATTCTTTGGGAGAAACCTAAAGGAAAGAACGAGAGGTACAATGCTAACGTTGGGGTCACATTGTTAAAAATTGCAATTCCGAATTCCAATGTGTGAAATGCGATAAAAAGTACCCCCCGGGTGAATGCCAGTGCATAAATTCTGAGACGTCAGCACCCCACTGCGTGAACTGTGGAGTAAGTGTTCATTCTGCAAACTGGAGAGGTTGCCCAGCCTATAGAAAATACCTTGCCGTACGAAGGGAACGCAGAAAAAAGGCTAGTGAAGAAAAGCTTGTTGACAAAGATAAAGTAAACAATATAATAAACCAATCTATTCATTCACCAGGCAGATCATTTGCCAGTCTTCTTCAGTAATTGAATAATTCTTAAAACTTGCCAATATGTTTCTTTTGCTTGAGGAATTGGAACAGCAATTCAGCTTTAGGAGAAGCAATTTCTATTAAAAACACTGTAAATTATAATAAAATTATTTGCAATAAGACACAATTTAATAACATTTTCATTGAAATAGAAATGGTTTCAAACAGAATTAGTAAAAAATATTTATTAGATTCTTTGTATATACCTTGTGTATATTACTCACATGAGTTAAACAACAGCTTAAACCAGATTCTCCAACTGACCAACAATTATGATGGGTTTATATTCGGTGGTGACCTAAATGCGAAAAGTTTAAATTCGGGAGACACTGCAGATAACGCTAATGGAAAAGTTCTACATAGCTGTCTACAAAACAACTGTTTAGATGTAACACGCGTTTGCGATATATCTCCATCGTTTCCTAACGGGTCTTCTTTTCTAAACTACTTTCTTTTAAGTCCCAGCATAATCAAAAGAATCCAACCTAATTATCAGATCAAAAGCTAACAACTTTCTCGGATCATTTCCCATTAGTACTGAAACTGGAAAGTGATGCAGCCTGTTTAACACTAAGAAGTCCCCTGGTAATAACTTCATACAATAACACTAATTGGAACGCATTCAGTAGAGATTTAGATGCAGCCCCAGAAGCCATTTTACCTCACAACAACTGCAATTTAAATAATGATGAATCAGATGTGCTTATAAATACACTTACCTCAATACATGAAAGCCACTCCAACAAGCTGGAAATAAACGATCAAAAACGTCAATACATGAAAGCCACTCCAACAAACTGGAAATAAACGATCAAAAACGTCAGTATCCTGATAACATCAAGAAATTTTTTAAAGTTATGTATGCATGGCAGAAGAATTAGCAGCGTGTATAAAATTCTCACTTAACTAATACAACTATTTAAAACAATTATTAATGAGCTAATAAAGATGCTAAAAATTTGCGACAAATACTCTCAAAAATAACACCAGGTCCTACTGCGTTTAAAGACGAATTTCAGTTCGTTGGTAAAAAGAAGTCCCCATTTTGCCAGCAGCTCATACACAATGATATTATCACTTCCAATAGTTGTCAAATATCAGCGATATATATAACTCATTATACTACTGTTTTTCAAGGGGTAAACCCTAAAAGAGCGTCGAAAGACTATCGCAACATATTTATACATTTGATAATACGATGAAAATCTTGATAATTACCATTTAAACGGGAATAATATCAGAATGCACATAAACAACATTAATAGCAAAGAGTCTTTTGGCTTTGGTGGCGTTTCCAATTTAATAAAATTTCCTGATACAACACTAAAACTATTTGCTGCTATTTTTAACAATTGCATTAATAACGGCTATTTCCCATCGGCTTGGAAAAGCGCAAAAATACTTCCAATTAAAAAAAGCAGGAGTAAAAAGCCTGAGAATTTTCGCCCAATATCCCTTTTATTCAACATTGGTAAATTCTATGAACACGTAATTAAGGAAAAACTAGAAAATGAGTTAATTGTGGAACCAATATCGAAATTTCAATTTGGATTAAGAAGATCTCACTCAACGCAACATGCATTATTGAAATTTCACAATGATGTAACTTGCAACTTAAGGTATAAAATATGCACGGTGACAAAATCATTGGATATAGAAAAGGCGTTTGATTCGTTTTATCATAATGGAACCCTATACAAACTGATAAATCTAGACGGCGAAAATATTTCATTTAAAAATTCGCAAAAATACTTCCAATTAAAAAAAGCAGGAGTAAAAAGCCTGAGAATTTTCGCCCAATATCCCTTTTATTCAACATTGGTAAATTCTATGAACACGTAATTAAGGAAAAACTAGAAAATGAGTTAATTGTGGAACCAATATCGAAATTTCAATTTGGATTAAGAAGATCTCACTCAACGCAACATGCATTATTGAAATTTCACAATGATGTAACTTGCAACTTAAGGTATAAAATATGCACGGTGACAAAATCATTGGATATAGAAAAGGCGTTTGATTCGTTTTATCATAATGGAACCCTATACAAACTGATAAATCTAGACGGCGAAAATATTTCATTTAAAAATTCAATAAAATATCTCGGAATGCATTTTGATAAATTATTGAAATTTAACGCACACCCTAGAAGTCTCTTGGGAAAGGCGAAAAAGATTTCTGGAATTTCGCATCACTAATGAACAACACATACTTACCTAAGAACACCAAGCTTTTACTCTACAAGGTCGCCATAACATCGGTTCTGTCTTATGGATTTCCAATCTGGTTTACTATATCTCCTATAATAGCCAAAGAATTGGAGATATTTGAACGTAAAATCCTGAGAAAATGCATCGGAAAAAATTATAAAATTTCATAAAACGATTTTCAAATAGTTACGTGTATGAAAATGCCGATGTTCTACCCTTCTGTAGGTACGCCACGATAATATACTTGTCAGCCAAATATACGAAAGCGTGAAAAACACCACAGCTCCTCTGGACCTTCCCTCACTCTATATGAGCCCAGCCTCCGGCAATCATAGGGGCTGAAGATTTTAATTTTGTTAATTTTACATGAACTGTAATATGAATATGTTTGTCAATTTATGTAACAGAACTTTTGTTATTTAGTTTTAGTAATGTTATTTATTTAGTTTTATTAATGTTATTTACAGACGTCTCCTCTGTAAGCGACTTTAAAGGCCGAAAGCAAGCCTTGTCAAACTTTCGTTTTACATATTCTATATCACTTTAGCAATGTTGCTTTTTACGTCTCATAGTATGTAAGACAATCAATGTAATCGAAAAAGAAAAATATTTAATAAAATTTTTACTTATAGTCTTTTTCCACTACATCTACAGCTACATCTTTCAACTTTCATCAATTTGCAAAGATGTTAACACCTTCCCATAAAAATTATACAGGCCGAAAGTTCTACATCTACAAAAGATGATCCTTTCTCATTTTGTTCCATCTTACATCTTTCGTTATTTAAAGAGTCATCACTAAAAAAATGACAAAAAAAAAATCGATTTTCTTTGTGCCATCACTAGCAAACTGACATTGCAGAAAATAAACAAAAAAAATTATTCAACAAAGGAAAATGAGTGTAACATGTAAGAATTTCATTTTTATGTCATTCCAGAATGACTTTTAATATTTCAATGTACTGCATTAAAATTCGTGTTTGTTCTTGCAAAGCAAAAACTACTACAATGATTAATGCATTCTCTAAATCCATTTTTTATTTTTAACAAAAAATATAGGTCTTTTTCTTTTATATTTTTGACAGCTGAATAAATGAAAGATGAAAGATGTTGGCAATGTAAATACATGTTTCACGTTTTCAACATCTTGCACGCGTTTTACAAATATGTTGTTTAGTGTAAAAAGCCTATTACTTTACTTATATTTACTCATTAACTTGTTTTTACATCAGTCTTAGGACAATTGTCCCTGTTCAACTCACATGTATTCTTTCGCTCTTGCTTTTAGTCGTCACCAAAAAGTATATAATTTACAATAGAGTGTTAGAAACACGCTACCAGAAATTCAACATGCTACATAGTTCAGCGGCAACATGTTTATATGAGTGGGCAACATTTTCAAAGTTGCTTATGTGTTGAAAAACATTAAATTTGGTGTATGCAGTGCTGCCTCATAACAGTTTAATTTTTTATCCCAGTTTTTAGGATTCTTAACAGTTTTCCAGTTTTTCCTGAAAAAACTTTTTTTCAAATTCATGCATTTTATTTTAGTTTTTTTAATTATATGTTGCAACAATTAACAGCATTTTTATTCTGTTTATTATATATTTTTACCATAGAAATGGGATATTATGGATATGAATAGACAGAGTTGGTCAATGTGTGTACACACTTTAATACTTTTCATGTCACAATGTTATGTTTGAATTCGTAACTATTTTTAAACACAATTCCAAAGCTTGGTTGTATTTTTTTACTTTATTAGACATTTCTAATTTTAGTAAAAATAAATGGTATATTGAACAAATATTATATTTTTATATGAAAAATCTGAAAAAATATATGAATAAAATATAAAAAACATTTTTTTTATGAAATAATCTGAAAAATCTAGCATCCCAAAAAGAGGAAAAAAATAGTTAAAATTGGTTATATGACAGCACCGCTAAACACTACTAAAAGTTGCCGACCAAAACTCACCTTTGTTGACGCCAAACTATGTTCGTGTTCTAAGAGAGTACTAAAAAATTCGTGAGAGCGAACTATACTCTTGAGAATTAAATATTTTTTGCCGTCACTGAAACAGCGACGAATGAACATGTGTAGCGGATGTATGCTGATTTTTTCTTAATGTACTGAAAAAGTTAATAGCAATGTACGAAAAATATTTTATGATACTACAAGATCTATAAAAAACATTTTTTTAATATAAATGTTGAAATGTTTTTAAAAATTCGAGTCAGATCGTTCATTCATTTATTGCGATTAAATGAATTTTTTTCCTTACAAAAATTGCATTTTTTTAACAGGATAACATAATAAATCCAACATATCAAAGATATTTTATTAATATGTAAATATAATGAAATCTTTAATATTGATTAAAAGGATCTACAACTTTTTGTTTCTTATACAATGAGAAAAAGCCCCCCTAATGTATAAATGTATTTATTTTTTCCTTTCAAAAATTTAATTTTTCTTTAATTTTTATTTCTTTTAAACAGTTTTACACAAAATATAAACAGTTTCATATTTTCAATACAAAATAAACTCATACAAATACTAGCAGAAAGAGAGAATATGAATGAATTAGTATTTTACACCGTAAGGAGTTATTTTATTTTTCTAGATCAGTGGTCGGTACACTAATACAACTATATTGTTGCCATTGTATGGGTGAGTTGCTCTCTTCCTCTCTTAGTGCAGAAATGTGTTTCCAAAGATATATTTTAACCAAAGTTGACCAAAACTCTCAATAAATTAAATGCGTCTGTATTGGATAAGATAATATTGCCCAGCAAAAACAAAACTAAGCATTACAAATGTAATGAATTTTACTTTTAAAAGCAAAATGGAAATGAAGTTTAAAAAAGTTAAAAAAATAAAATACGAAATATGCCTCAGTTTTACAGAATTAGGTAATTTCTTTCACACATATTTGACTGGTCGAGTTTAATTTACAATTGAAACTTCAAAAACTAAGTGTATTTAGGCATTATAAATTAAGTTTTCCAAATTTAAGATTTGTAACAATTTTTTATTAACAAAATATGTTTTAAATTTGAAGAACTTAATTTACTTTTTTGCTTGCAACAAATAAATTTTAAGTTCGAAAAAATTTGCTCGCAGCAATATGTAAAAGGGAACACAATTTCAAAGAATTTCTTTTTAACTCTGGAAAATCGAAATCATTTAGATTTTTCCAGAATTCTATTCTAATTTTTCCCGGAGCTTTGACTTCGGTTCGAAGAAATATAATTTCTAATTGTATATCGAACTCATATTGAGTAACATCACAGTTATAAGGGTTATTAAAAAAATCCAACTGCAGTTGTATACTCTTAAAATCTGCAAACCTGTCTTCAAAACTGTTGAGCAGCGTATCAAAAATCTCAACTCGCTTAGTTTTCGCAGCATCGCACAGCGATTCGCGCAATGAAGATGTTTTTTTAAAACTGGAAAAAACATCTGACTTAATTTGGCAAAGTATAAGAAAAAGTTTTGTTTTAAAATTAAATAAAATTTTACTAATATCAGATATATTCTTACCTTTTCCATGAAGCTCTAAGTTGAAATCATTAAGCAAAGAAGTTATATCAGCTAGAAAAGCTATATCTGATATGAATTGTGTATCTTTTAAAAAAATTTTTGCCAACTCATCGATATTTTTTTTTTTTCTAAAAACTCTAAGACTTCCTCTTTTAAATCATATAGCCGGTTAAGACAGTCACCACGACTGAGTCAACGTACCTCAGTGAACATTTTAAGATTATTGAAAGCTGCGTTCTAGATGTTACAAATTTTCGATGAGTGTCCTTCTCTTATTTTATTTATAATGTGCTCTGCGGCCTTCATAGTAGAGTCTTGAGTAATAAATTTAGACGCAAGCGCGGCTTGATGGATAATGCAGTGAAAGTTTTGCATTGCCATTCCACTTTTTTTATATTACCTATCAAACCTGTGTTTTTCCTACCATTACATTTGCCCCGTCTGTGCAGATACCGACAATTTTTTTTACATCAACAATAGAAAAAAGTTTATCACTTACAACTTCCATCAAAAGCTTTCCATTAAAAGGTTTCCAATGTCAACATTGATTCAAAAACATTAAAATGTTCATCAATGCATCTTACACAGACAACCAGTTGACAAAGATCCTTGATATCTGTACTTTCATCTAAGCAAAACGAAAGAAATTTACAATTTATCAATTTTTCTTTAATAGAAGACTCCACCGAATTTCCTATTTGGGCAATACGCCTAGCCACAATTTGGGGTGACAAGGGAATTGACTTTATGAAATCTGTTCTATAATTTAACGTTTGAAAAGTTTTTTGTAAAATATTTTTTGCTAGCATTCCATCCAAAAATGGTCTGCCTTGCTGAGCGATTTCCAAGCTTATTTGGTTTGAAAATCCAACTGCAGTTGTATACTCTTAAAATCTGCAAACCTGTCTTCAAAACTGTTGAGCAGCGTATCAAAAATCTCAACTCGCTTAGTTTTCGCAGCATCGCACAGCGATTCGCGCAATGAAGATGTTTTTTTAAAACTGGAAAAAACATCTGACTTAATTTGGCAAAGTATAAGAAAAAGTTTTGTTTTAAAATTAAATAAAATTTTACTAATATCAGATATATTCTTACCTTTTCCATGAAGCTCTAAGTTGAAATCATTAAGCAAAGAAGTTATATCAGCTAGAAAAGCTATATCTGATATGAATTGTGTATCTTTTAAAAAAATTTTTGCCAACTCATCGATATTTTTTTTTTTTCTAAAAACTCTAAGACTTCCTCTTTTAAATCATATAGCCGGTTAAGACAGTCACCACGACTGAGTCAACGTACCTCAGTGAACATTTTAAGATTATTGAAAGCTGCGTTCTAGATGTTACAAATTTTCGATGAGTGTCCTTCTCTTATTTTATTTATAATGTGCTCTGCGGCCTTCATAGTAGAGTCTTGAGTAATAAATTTAGACGCAAGCGCGGCTTGATGGATAATGCAGTGAAAGTTTTGCATTGCCATTCCACTTTTTTTATATTACCTATCAAACCTGTGTTTTTCCTACCATTACATTTGCCCCGTCTGTGCAGATACCGACAATTTTTTTTACATCAACAATAGAAAAAAGTTTATCACTTACAACTTCCATCAAAAGCTTTCCATTAAAAGGTTTCCAATGTCAACATTGATTCAAAAACATTAAAATGTTCATCAATGCATCTTACACAGACAACCAGTTGACAAAGATCCTTGATATCTGTACTTTCATCTAAGCAAAACGAAAGAAATTTACAATTTATCAATTTTTCTTTAATAGAAGACTTCACCGAATTTCCTATTTGGGCAATACGCCTAGCCACAATTTGGGGTGACAAGGGAATTGACTTTATGAAATCTGTTCTATAATTTAACGTTTGAAAAGTTTTTTGTAAAATATTTTTTGCTAGCATTCCATCCAAAAATGGTCTGCCTTGCTGAGCGATTTCCAAGCTTATTTGGTTTGAAATCTCCATTTTTAATTTTTTATTTTGCAAAATTTCATCATTTTGCTCTTCTTGCAGAACCCATTCTTTAATTTTTTGCATATAAAGTTTTTTTGCTCAAGAAAAAACATTTTCCTTTTTTCCTCTTTTAATTTATTTATTTCTTTGTGAAAAAGGTCAAAATGCCTTTTAATTGAAAATGTTTTCTTTGTTTTAAATGTTTGGTAACATAAAATGCATTGCATGTTACCAAAAGCATTTTTAATTACAAAACAAAAATTTCTGTCTTCCATTATACTATTTTGTTTTCTGGTTTATTTTGAAGTTAAATCAAAGCTGAAAAACAATAAAGCTGAAAAAAAGCAGTAAGCACTCGTTAACACTCAATTAACGACTGAAATTAAACTGAAATAGAAGAGAACAAGCGTCGGTGTTAATTTTTTTATTGTTTTTGTAGCACAATTATGCACAGAAAATGAATAATTGGATTACTCTGATTTAAACAAAAATAAAGGATAACAAAAAATTAACAAAGACAACAACAACAAAGCACAAGAAAACGAAAAACTAGAAAAAAGCAAGTGGCAACATTGATCAGCTGATTTCATATTAGCCGAAAAAAAGGAAAGTGTGCAAATAAAAGATTTGCAATTGCAAAATGTGAAAAGGAAATACTTTATAAAAAAAGGATAGAAAAGTGTATTTTTATTAGTAAAAATTTATTAACTTAATAAATATAACGCAAAATCCCTTATTTATTGATATAATTTTCCATTCAATATTTTTTAAGAAAAGTCGACTTTAGAACTCCTAAGTATACTTTATTTGAATAATGATTATTCGCCATTGTTTTTATAAAATTATTTAAAAAATGACAATTTTTCCCCATTAATTTAATTGTTTCCTTTGTTTCGTCCATTTATTTAAATTTTTATTTATTATGAGAGGGGGAGGAGGGATTCAAGTTAAAGGCTTCAAAGATACAAGTAGTTTCTAAATTAAAGCTTGGGAAAAGTAATATGAATTTTAAGTAAATAAATAACCATATAAATAAAAAAATAAATAAATAAATAAATAACAAATAAATGAAAAAATAAATATAAATAAATCGGTTTGCCGAAAAAATTTTCGATTCCCATTATTCATTTTCATGCTCCCATTATTCATTACATTTCCTTCAGTGTAATGCTCGCAATATACGTCGACATCACCTTACTGTACGAAAGCTCAATTGAGACTGATTTATTATTTTCATTTACATGCTATCTGTGTTAGTATGTTAGTCTGAGTGAGTCGCGCATGGGCGACTCTTTGCTGACCACTGACGTAAAGGGTGTAATGGATATAATTTAAGTTGAATAGGTAATTACGCGATAATAAAGTTTGTTTGGATTGTTTTCAATGATTACTTCAAATTAGGTGATCAGACAACACCAAATCTTAAATAGAAATTTAAAAATCTAGACCACTGCTGTTCATTTCATGGGACAATTGCCCCTGCTCAACTCACATGTATTCTTACGCTCTTGCCTTTAGTCGTCACTGAAACAGCGACGAATCAACACGTGTGGCGGATGAATGCTGATTTTTCTTTAATGCACTGAAAAAAATTAATAGCAATGTACGAAAAATATTTTATGGTAATACAAGATCTATAAAAATCTTTAATAAAAAATCGCATTTTTTAATTTAAAAGTTGAAATATTTTCAAAAATTTGAGTCCGATCGTTCATTAATTATTCCGGTGTAATGTATTGTATTTTTTTTCCTTCCAAAAATAGCATTTTTTTTAATAGGATATCATAATAAATCCATACATATTACAGATATTAATATGTAAATATAATGAAATCATTAATTTTGTGAAAAAAATTTACAACTTTTTGTTTTTTATAAAATGATAAAAAGGTACCCTAATGTAACATATATATGTATTTATTATTTTCCTTTCACAAATTTACTTTTTTTGTTAATTTATATTTCTTTAAAACTGTTTCACACAAAACATTAACCCCCTATGAATAGACATTTAGTTGATTCTTATAACAGTCTTATAAGGAAAATTCGTTGTTGTTTTACATGTTAATTTAATTTATAAGTGTATTATAAAAATCAACAGAATGTCTATGCATATGACAGTTAGTTTCATATTTTCAATAAAAAATAAATTCATACAGATACTAACACTGCTATTAAACCATTGCACATATCTTACAGTGCAATTCTAATTTTCTCACCAACACAACCACATTTTTATTTTTGAACAGCACTGATCTAAACTCTTTACTTTAATAGAAAAACAATTAAAATTAGAGAAATATAATATTTACTTTAAACAATATAAAAATTAGCACGTTAGAAAAATTACTTATAAATTTATCACAATGTTAATAAAAAAACGCTCGCGACAATGAAGATAGTGTAAACACTTCTTAGATATGGTCACAATGATTTTCACGTATCCGTATTTGACCACAATGATGATTTGAAGTAAAGATGTTCTTTTACAACTTGATGTAAAATTTTGATTTTTGCAATACGTTATTTATAATTATGTTTTGCGAATTATAATGATTTGCATACATTTGTAGACTATAGTTATTACAAATGGGTAGAAGGTTTCCTTCGCAAACGCAACCTATAAACACAATCCTATGTAGAAAGTAAAATCTTCCCCAAATTGGGATAATTCCTTGTACCTTTTGGAACAATATTTTTAACAGCAGAAAACCCCTAGATGACACAACACTCTCAAAACTAATTGGATAAAAACAATTTCTAAAAAAAATCGAAAACATTAATCATTGGTCAACTATAAACTTTAATTAAATACAAAACTTACCAAGAGAATCACTTTAAAAGTATAATTTTCACACTCATAAAAATATGTTAGTACGCGAAAAACCCAAATACGATATAAAACCAAATAAAATAAAAAATTTTTGAACACAAAAGCATCGCCATCACAGCTTACAATATAACCCCACATGTTGTTGGTAGTTATCATAAAACAAACCAAGGAATGTTTTTAAGAAGCTTTTTTCGTGAGCGATTTAGTATTGTCAATATTATGTATTGTTAATGAAATTTGAACATTTGGCAATGTTTTAAAAATTTACAAAATATTGACTCATTTTGCTCCTCACACCTGTAAGTTTTAGGTACAAACATTTTTGTTTAATTTGGCAAAGTGACAAATCCATAAAATATCCATCTGGTTTTAAAAAGGCAAAACAAAAAAATTGCACAAAAAAGTAAATGTTTCCACAGAGTACCATAATTTTCATTTATTAACCCAACTGCAAGTGAAAGAAATGTATATGTATTGTAAATATATAAAATAAAAGTATGTATGACAATATTCTCACCTGAAATAAAAAACTAAATGGGTCAAGTGATTTCTTTTTTTATGGAGTATATATTGTAAAAAAATTATAGTATTTGAAGTTTCACTATAGAATTTTGTGTGCAAAGAAACAATTATAATAGAAAGCTTTTTTCCCTTTGTTGTATGTAGTTTTGAATTTCGTTATATTTTAATATGTATGTACTAGAGAAGGTGATGCTTATTATTTTGTAAACAAATACTAGTTAGTTCAAAATATCACCATGACACTATTTATCTACTATTTCACTAGCTGAAAAACAGAAAAAATTGTTTTGTTTGCATTAAAGCGAATATGAAAAGCAATGTGTATTTAAATATACCCTACATCAAGCTGTATATGGTTTAATTTTTTTTATAAATACTCTATTGGCAACTCAGCTAACCTGTAATCTACTTAAATCTAACTATTACGGAACTAGGCGGTAGTCAAGTGTCCAACTCTGCATGACTTTTCAACTAATTTAAAGTTTGTTGAACAGAAGTTAGGTAAAAGTTATCTAAATTATAGTTATTTATAAGCTGATTTAATTTTAGTTGGCTATAAGTTGACTTAAATAAACTTAAATATTAGTTAGCTTATAATACTGCAATTCACGTGGGAAACTATAGATATTATAGAGTTTACACTTTTCAACCTAAATGCCAATAGGGAAAATTGAAATGTTAGGAAAATCAAAAATTTTTTCCAAAATCGACAAAAAATGCCTTCTGGAACTCTTAAATAATGGTAGTCCGTCAATACTTTTATCGATCACTAATTTTTGGCAAACTTTTATGATGCTTGATATAGTGGATAGATGTTTTTTTAACCAAAATGACAATATACACCATGAAAAATATTTCTTAAGGAAATCTAAGTATTTAGCAACTCTCATTTGGCAATAAACAAAAGAAAATGAAAAATATGTTAAACAAATTGATAAGAAAATGTCAAAAACAAGTGCAAATATCACTGCACAAAATATGCATTACATAGCAGTTAGCTTAAAGTTAGGTCATAAAAGTTTATTATAATTGTGTTTTTTTGTAGTCGACTACAGAATGGCTTTACCTTAGTCTTTGTTGGCATCGATATCCAGAATTTTAACGCCATTTAATAGTAAACATATTAAAACTTGGGTACCCAGCAGAGGCATAGTAATGACAGGTCATTACTGTTTATATAATCACGTTACCTTTCGTAATTTGTCTTTAGAATAATATTTCGTTAGAATTCCTTATTTGTCGTTAGAGTAATTTATACAAGAAGTAAGGTTGACTTTAAATTAAATTATTTTTTAAACTATATGATATAATTTAGTATGCATAAATGAGCGCCCCTGTAGGCTAGTTGGTTGCGTGCTAGCTTATCCGTGCGGACGTCGTGGGTTCGATACCCACCAGAGGCTCTGGTATGTTTTCGCTACAACGAGCCGATGGCCTTTGTTGCTAGTGCTCGGTGAGGGTATTAGGATATAATTTGTAATTATATGATTAATATGAATATAAATAAATAATATGCATAAAAGGAATATGAGATCAAAAATTTATACATAAAAATACATATTTTAGTCAAAATATCAAAAATTTCAGAAAAGATGTAAGTAAAAATTCAAATTTTTATAAAATTTACGAGTCTGCAATCAAAATAAAAAACAAATTTGTGGTTGCTTAATTATTCACGGTTTTAGAAAACTCAACAAAATCGTTGTAATCGAGAAATCCAACTTCTTATACTTTTGCAATATTTACGTTAGACATGCCATTGTTTTTAATTTTTGAAAGGATAACATTTATTCTTGTAACTGAACGTAAAACTTGACTTATTTTAGTTTCTGCCTATTAATCATAGGCTTTTTAGACTGAACAACATCTTTGTGAAACGAGTTGAAGATGTTGAAAATGTGAAACAAGTGTTTACATTGGCAACATCTTGCATCTGCCATTTATTAAGCTGTCAAAAAATAAAAGAAAAGGATGCTTATTTTTTGTTAAAAATAAAAAATGGATTTAGAGAAAGCATTAATCATTGGAGTAGTTGTTGATTTGCAAGAACAAACCCAAGTTTTAATGCAGTACATTGAATTATTAAAGGCCATTCTGGAAGAAGAATTTTTGGTAGACATAAGTATGAAATTCTTACATCTGCCGCTCATTTTCCTTTGTAGAATAAATTTTTTTTTCTTAATTTTCTGCAATGTCAGTTTGCTAGTGATGGCACAAAGAAAAAAGATTTTTTTGTAATTTTTTTAGAGATGATATATATTTAAAATAACGAAAGATGTTAGATGGAATAAAATGAGAAAGGATCATCTTTTGCAGATGGATAAAGATGTAGAATTTTTGGCCTGTATAATTCTTATGAGAAGATGTTAACATCTTTGCAAATTGATGAAAGATGTAAGATGTAACTCAGTGGAAAAAGGCTATTAGCGTATTAAAATTAAATCCTGTCTCACATAATAAGAAGTCTCGTGAATATATATAAGTTCTGATTTAGATCTTACAGATTTATGTACAAAATGTGTTAATTAAATAAAATACTGTTAAATTATATTAATTAAAAAAATTAAATTAAGTTTAAAGTTTAATTTAAATTTATCCCTATCTAATTTAAAATCAAATAATGATGTAAAACTAATCATTCGAAAGGGAATTTTGCGTAGCGACAAATATTAGCAAATTTCTTAAGGTGGAAATATTTTTTAATGAAATTTTCGTGAAATACCCGACTCCGAATTTAATTTTGATTTCATACTCGTGATGTTCACCCAAAAATTTATTAGATATGATGAGTTGCGGTCGTAGTAATTATATTTATTTTTTCTCCACTTTTAACTAATTTAAAGTTATAGAACAAGTACAACTTTGAAACTTTAATGGCGATGTGCTACCACTTAACAAAACCTTTTTTGAGATTCTTTTGGCAGACCATAATTTTTTTTCATAATGACATACTTGTAGCTCATGAGTTCGAACTTTTTCTTTTTGGACTACCTTTATGTACTCGCAAAACAAAATTGCTTAAATAAGTACCGATTTCGTATTTATGTTTTTTAATACAGGATGTTTTTCCAGGACGATGTTTTTTTTAATAAATCTTAAATGGTACAATATTTTTTAATAAAAATTTTTAACAATTACATATGAAATATATGTAATATCGGCTAAATGGCCCCTGCGCAAATGTTTGTGCTTTTTTATTTTGCATAACAATTTGGCATATTATGGGTATTATTTCTTCAATAGTGTTGTTCTTTAGCATCTGAATTGTTATCGTAGTCCTTTCCCTTCAAGTACCCTCAAAGAAAGTAGTCGGGGCAGTCAAATCAAGATATCGAGGGGGCCAATTGAAATCTCCTTTTTGACATAATGCGGCCGGAAAAAAAGTTGAGGATTTGTCATGTTTTTTCAATTTAAATCCTTGATTTATACTCTAATTACACTTTAATTCAATAGCGCATTCCAGCAAAACGGACACTGGAACTCTAGTCAAACACTACAGTGAGAATATACTTTAATTCAAGCCTTGAATTACAGTTCAATTCCAGTTCAATCAACAGAATAATAACACTTATTTTTTCAAGCACTAACTTCAAGTTTAAACAAATCCATAAAAACACGGTAATGATTGGTTTTGGTACAATTTATTAACTATTTTTAACATACATACATTTTTATTATTTTAGTTTGACTTTCGATATTTTTTACTGTTTTTGACAAATTTCCTTAAAAACATGTAATTGAGCAGTTTAAAAACTTTATGCATGATACTGATAATACTTATTTATAAAAATTTTAAATTTTAGTCTTAAAAGTACAATTCTTTAGTTGGTACATATATGGTTAAATGAATGCTTGAATAGTCATTTAATGCCTTATTGAAAAAATATTTTACATACCAGTCGTGGGCGGAATAAAAATTCTTCGCGTGCTTAAACTCACATTTTTAACTTTACACCACAGCTATACCCTATATTTATTTTATAGTCCCTAGATTAGATTAGATTTAAATTGCACTATGCACCGCTGCCTAGAGCTTCCCTAAAGGTCCAAGCTACCGATAAAGCTAAGAATCCTACCATGTGAAATATTCCAACCGTCCGAAGGCTACACGAGACGGTCACCCAGAAACCTAAGTCTCCTACTACAAAGCCTGGGACATTGACATGCTCCGACGTTTCCGATTCCAACTCGCAAATTCATCAAATATCAGTGTCCGATTGACCCTTCTTGTATCGGTGCTACCGGAGGTCGCAGTGCCCAGTAAAGTCCGCCGTTGAGGTCGGTAAGACATTACTACCAAGGGCCAGTAGTCGCCCCGATCCTCCACTGGAAAAAAATAAATCTTTTGGCCTGGCGTTGGCCACGAGAATTTCTCCAATAGCCAGAAAATTCCGACTCTCTCCACAACCAGATCTTACTCCCAATGTAACCCATGGGCACCCCACAGAAAGGTTCAGGGCCTATGCAGGGCCGACGGGCCCCACAGTTGGCCAGACAGTCTGCCCTTTCATTGCCCCGTGCCCTGAATGCACTCCATCATCAGACCAGAAGACACCTCGTAGGACATAAGAGCCCTGAGTGCCACTTCACTGTCAGAGAGAATGTAGATTCGTGATCTAACTGTACGTTTCCGCAGGCACTCCGCCGCAGAAACACATATGGCGAAGATTTCAGCTTGAAAATTAGAGGGATATTGGCCCACAAGAAGAGCACGCTGGAACCCGGGTTCGAAAACGTCCGCACCCGTGTCCATGTTCGCCTGATCGCTCCCAAGATCTGTTGGTCCACATGCTCATGTCAAAATTCCTGACAAGAACTTGTTTCGGTAACATCCTGTCCGCGACCTTGAAATTAGGTCGTCCATAAAAATCTTTGCCATTCTCATGTGACCCTTTAGGTCGCATATTTCATGCTACCGAATTCCTAAGTCTGTTCGAACTCATAATGGCCGCCTCCATTACGGAAATATGCAACGGTGGGATACACAGCAAAGCCCCGATGGCATCCGTAGGACACGTCCCGCTGGCGCCCGTAATACCAATACACGCCAGCCGATATATCTCCTGAATTAAAACTACATCTGTGGAGTATCCCTCGCCTATAATTGTTCCACCTTTGGCCAACAAACAATAGCCTCATAGGTTATCATAGGTTTGAAAATAGTATTAATTGACCAATATACCATACGTGGTCTCAGACCTCATGTCCTACCAAAGAGCCTCTGGCAGGCATAGAACGCCCTGGTGGCTTTTTTGTACATTGAGTCAATATGATAATTCCAGGTGAGGGATTTGTCAAGAATAACCCCTATGTACTTGACCCTGTCCTTGTAGTCTGTTGTCGTACCTCCTACAACATGCGTGAGTAAATTGACCTTCCTTCTATTCGTAAATGGTATCAGTATGGTCTTTGATGGGTTGATGTTTAAGCCCTTTTCCTGACACCACGAAAGAGTAAAGTTCAGAGCCTGCTGCATACGCTCCGAGGTCCTTCTGTCATTCCATCCGACGACGGATATGACAAGATCATCTGCGTATCCATACATAGGTTCTGAAGCCCAGACCGTTCAGAGCCTCTAGCAGCTCATTAATGACCAAGGTCCATAGTAATGGCGATCAGACCCCGCCTTGAGGACATCCTCTGGTCGCACTTAGGGTCCTATAAGTATTTCCTATACCAAATGTGATTACCCTGGACCCGAGCATCTACAAATTCTAGTCCACTAAGACTGGAGAGATATCCTTTCTCAACATGACCCTTCTAATCGCATCATAGGAGGTGTTGTCGAAAGCGCCCTGTACATCAATAAAGCCACAAAAGGCAATGTTCTTTGCCACTAGTGCCATTTCTATCATCGTGACAACATGATGAACAGCTGTTTCGGTAGACTTGCCCCGACCGAGGTTAGTGTCATTAATATATCTACATTGTTTTCAGTAGAAACGAGCTGAGGCTAATTGGAATATATGATTTAGGCAACTGTTCGGATTTCCCTCTTGCCATTGGTATGAAGACCAGTTTGACCTCCCGCCAAGATGTTGGAACATGACCAAGTAAAAGGCTAGATCTAAATAACTTGACCAGTTGTGGGATAATCGTGCTTATCCCCATCTAAAATAGGCACGGATGGACCCCGTCCGGACTTGAAGATTTAAAGAATAAAAACTCAATCGCCCACCTTACCCTGCTCTAGGATGAGTTTGCAGGTTTCAGTGTGAGATTCAGTGTAGGAACCGTCCGGTCTTTTAAGAGTGCAGAAACCGTTCGTGTTATCCTGTGAAAGGGCCTTTTTAAGTCGCAGAACTCCCGAGATTTTTTCAAAATAACTGCGACTCGTGGACCTTTTGGATCTACGTAGTTACCTGTTGTATTCAGTAAGCGCAGCCTTATCGGTGATCGAGTCACCTGTTTGCTTGGCCTTGTTAGACAATCTTATGGGTTCCCTTTTGAGCTTCTTCAGACCATTTTTCCCCATGGAACATGCCTCCTCGTCCTCCTGGTCTTTTAAGGGCAGCTTATAGAGTAAGCAGAAATTAAATTTGATTGAATCTCCGATGCCTCATAATCAATTCCACACCAGTTTCGGATGAGCCCCTTGGAAAGATTGGCATAGCTTTTCAAGTGATGACGGAAACTTTCCCTGTTCGTTCATCTGGGATTACGGTAAGCCTGATTTTGAACCCAATGCACTGATAACATCAAAAACCAGATGCTTATAGTCAGACATTGATAGTTCATTGGAAACACGCCAGTTAGAGATGGAAAAAGAAAGGTTGGAAATCGTATGATTAAGTTCCAAGCCCTCTTAAAAGCCGGTTCGTCACACCTATTCGCTATGTTTATATTATTTCCGAAAATAAATTCTAACAAGTACATAACACGTTTGTTCACATCGGTACTTCCTCACGTAGTATGATGAGCGTTGGCGTTGCAAGAGAGGATCCAACTTAAACTTCTCTTTTGGCAATATTCCACAAGGGCCGAGAGCTCAGCAATTGGTGCCGTGTCCGTATCGCCAGGCAGGCACGCAGAGGCAAGTATTGCGACCAAGTCTCCCAATACAAATTCTGAAATTGGAAGAAAAGTTAGGTTGTTCCTCACAAGGATGGCCGCTCTAGGCCGAGTATGACGGGAATTGTAAACCAATCTTCCTTGGCTTGCATTGAGACCTTCTGTTGGCAGTGTTCGATGCCGCTTTAGCATTGCGAACAAAAGTAATTAAGCAAGTTAATAGCCAGGTAACTAGTGAAACCCTTTGTGAGATACTTACTCCCTTAACTACTTGTTAATGTTTGGAGTGTTATGAAATATTTTTTAAACTACTATATTTTTGTCAAATTTCAGTTTTAGAGGAACAGAACTTTTGAAAGTTAAAAGGCATCTAGAAAACTAAACACATTATCCTTTTTTAACTTTAATGAAATAATTTAATAAAATAATTCAAAGGAAGCTAATTTCCTCCCTATTAGTTTATAATGGTGAACTTTATGTATTTTATAGTATACGAGCTGACCCGGTTCGATAGCTAACAGATGACTTTGTTTATTTATAAACTTTTTTTTATCCTAATGCTAGCGGATAAACAATATTTTGAGTTTTTTCGGTAGGTGTGTAAACATAAAGATTTTTCGTTCCAACTATGGAGCAAGCAACACGTAATTGGCCGTGCGAATAACGGGAATTTTCTAAGTTCAAACCAGCAACACTTATCGATTGGCCTTGAGTCTTATTAATCATTATGGCGAAAGCCAGACGCACTGGAAACTGCAACCGCTTGAAATCGAAGGGCAAGTGGGTTGAAATCATTGGAAATCGTGGCATCAGCACATCTTCTCCTTTACATTTGCCGCATATAATTGTGTGATAGCTTTTTAAAAGAAAGTCTTGTTCCATTGAATAAATATCTGTGGATCTAAGTTGCGAATGAGCATCAACTGTGAACAGCTTTTAAAATTAAGATGTGTGTTTGCATTCTAGATGGTTCCAAAGAGTAAAGAAACTCTATTGGGTAGTTGACAGCTTGTTCCTCATCTATAACTGTGTCAATCGATTTGTACTTATATATTTTGGTGATATCATCATTCTTTGTAATCAAAATTGCTCGTTCGGAAAGCCAATCATGATTTTTGAAATTGTTTGCAATATCAGAAAAAACTTTCTGCACAACATTTTGAAATGATGACTGCATTTGACAAAAGTTTGGCGAACAAGATATTTCACGTGTAGTCTGATGAAACGGAAGTTTGCGCATATCCAAAGGTGTCTGCGGAATATTTGCGCAGCAGCATCTGGAAGTATATTAGAACGAATGTTTGCCACCAATGAAAGTTTCTCTACATGTCTCCAAAGATACGACGCTTTCAAACATGAATTTATTTCATCGGCCTGTGATGATCCTGGAATAACTCACAAAGCTTGAGGAAAATCACCAGCAAGAAGGAATAGAGCTCCACGTATTGGTTTCTGAAATCTTTGAGAGTACACGCTGAAAAAAAACGCCGTGCTGGAAATATAATATGCTGGTAATATACATATATTTGGAAACGCTGTAAGTTATATTTGCCGCATTTATAATACAATATGTTTGCTTGTAAATATTTATATGTTTGGATCCTTTGAAATTCATCCACCGGAAAACATATATATGTTTGCCTGCAAATAAATATATGTTTATCATTATTATGTTTGCATCCCACAAGTATAATAATGATAAAATTACTATTGCAAATATATGTTGATTTAGGTGGAAAATTACAAATGTTACAATGTTTGCCTGCAAACATATGTATAATAACCATAAATATAAAATACTTGGAAATCTACTTCAAATATACATATGGTAGTTTCTAAACAAATACATATTTGCCTGTAAACATATGCAATGATGTCTTTTTCCTGCATGTACGGTCAAGACCTTCAAGAGATTTCTTGTGCGGCATAATGCTTTCATCCCATACAATCACTAAACTTGTTGAATGCGAGTAGGTTAGGTTAGGTAGAAGTGGTAGCCTGCCAATCAGACTCACTTAGACTATAAAGTCCCTTGTGATACCACAGAAGCTAGTAAAATTATATCACTAGCTTCCCCCGTCGAACCATCCCGATTGCCTCAAAAAGCCCCTAAGTCGGCCGATATCGATATCAGCCAAATCACCCAGGTCCTCAAAGAAATATGAGCCCAAATGCAGTCCCCTCCTGCGAGCCAGGGCAGACAAGTGCACCACAGCTTATGCAGAAGTCACTAGCCGCAACCTTCAACCTAACTGCGTGCCTTCCAATCAGACAGTGTCCCGTCATGACGGACTCAAGTAGGGATATATCGGGCCTTGACAGTGACAGCAACCTGTGCGTGCGCTTCCTATCCAGAAGCGGCCACATCTGTCAGGAACGAAAACAACCACGGACAGAGGCCCACCTATCTCCTGCCAACCCATAAGTGCTCTCCCGCAGTCGAAACATGCAAGTGGCCAGAGGCATGCCCACAGATTCCATTTGGTGTGGAATGTGAAAGGTAGTCCCCAGTCTTGCAAGCTCGTCTGCCCTACAGTTCCCTGGTATGTCCCTGTGGCCCGGCACCCAAATAACATGGATGCTGAACTGCTGAGCCATCCCGTTAAGAAATCTGCGACAGTTCAGGGCTGATGTCGAATCCAGGAAGACAGAATCCAGAGATCTAATGGCAGCCTGACTATCAGAGAATATATTAATCCTCACCGTTGTGAGGACATTATACCTAAGCCACTCGGGTACCTCAGCCTGAAAAACACTACAGTGATTCGGCAGTATCCGCGCAATACTCAGCTGTAGGTCCCTGGAGTAGACCCCGAAGCCTACCTGATCATCGAGCTTAGAGCCGTCAGTAAAGAAGTCGACACAACGCCCCCATTGGTAGTTCCGTGTTTCCACGAATCCCTATGCGCTATAAGCGTCTGGTACCTCTTGTCGAACAGTGGTTCGGGCCACAGTGTAGTCAATGATGCACATGCCAGCCACCCGTTGGACCCTATCCAGCATCCCACGGTATGTGGGCCTCTGGAAAGCTCTCCACCAGACGATAACACCATACAGCATTATCGGTCGTACCACTGCCGTATACAGCCAGTGGACAATCCGGGGCGCCAAACCCCATTGCCACTCTATTGCCCTCTTGCACGCATGAACTGCCACTGTGGCCTTCCTTGCCCTGTCCATAATTTTGAGCCTGAAGTTCAGCTTCCTATCCAACAGTACCCCAAGATACTTGGCACAGTCCGCAAAAGGAGCTTCAGTGCCCCCAAGGAGATAGGTTCCACTAATGGAATCTTATATCTCCTGGTGAACAGGACCAATTCAGTCATGCACGGATTCACCTCAAAACCTTTATCCCGCGCCCACCTCTCCATAGTTAGAAGTGCCCCCTGAAGGACATCCCTGACTGCCAATGCCATGTCGTGCGCATATGCGACAACTCTAACACCAACCCCCTCAAGTGACAACAGAACGCCATTCAGAGTGAGATTCGATAGTGGTGTACCCTGGAGTGTGCCCCTACTAACAAATCTAATCACGTCCGACGACCCCAACTTGGCCCGTATACGTCTCCTTGTAAGAAGGCTGTACACAAACCTGTTGATGTCGACGTCCATTCCAAGACCAGATAGCGCCGCAGCTATGCATCCGGAGTAACGTTATTAAACGCTCCCTCTATATCGAGAAAAGCCACCATGGTATACTCCCTAACGGCAAGCGAACACTCAATGAATCCGAGCAGGTTGTGCAGGGCCGTCTCAGTGGACCTACTCCTGCAGTAGGCATGCTGGCGACTCGACAATATTGTCTCTAAGATACCTGTCAATGAGTCTGTCCAGTGTCTTCAGAAGAAACGATGACAGACTAATAGGCCTGAAATCCTTAGGTCCAGTGTAAGAGGATTTCCCCGCTTTGGGAATAAAGACCACTTTAGTCTCCCTTTACATAACAGGGACATAAGTTAGGTCGATACAGCACATGTATAGATTCCTGAGCCAAGGAATCAGGGTATCCGCCACCACCTGCACTTCACACGGTGTAATCATGTCTGGTCCGGGTGACTTAAAAGGTCTGAAGCTACTAATAGCCCACGTTATTCGGGATTCGGTTACAATCTTCCTGGCAGCGGCCGAAGGTTGACTTGATGCAGTACTAACCGCAGAAGTTTCATTTCGGCAGTTACCAGGGAAGTGAGTATCCAGGAGCAGCTCCAGTGATTCCCCACTGGATGTTGTCCAATCCCCCTGCGGTTTCCTAAGATATCCTACCGTGCATTGTGTGGAAGCCAAAATCCTCCTTAGCCATGCTGCATCAGAGGTGTCCTCAACATTGCTACAGAATTCACCCCAGGACCTATTCTTAGCCTTCCTCAATGCACTCTTGTATATTCTAAAATTACCCTTATAAACGTCCCAGTCCTGTGAAACCCTTGTGGACTTTGCCCTGTCAAATAATTTCCTACAGCACTTCCTAAGATTCGCTAGCTCTGGCGATCACCATTGCGGTCGTTTCCTACCACTAGCCTTACCTTTGGGACATGAAGCTAGCAGTGAGTCATTCAAGGCCCTTGTGACCTGTTTCACTGATCGCTCAATGTCCCCTATATCCCGAACGTTCATGTCAGATACCCCCGAAAAGAATCTGCAGAATGTTTCCCTGTATTTTCCCCAGTCTGTTTTCCGAACGTTCGGTGGAAAAGCAGGCTGTGGGATACTATCTAACTCATTTAAACAGAAGCTAATATAACGGTGATCTGAAAAGCTGTGGTCGTCTAAAACTTTCCAGTACCCAATCCTATCAGCCAGTTCATCAGAGACAAGGGTAACATCCAGTACCTCTTGTCTATTCCTAGTAATGAACGTTGGTTCATTGCCCCTATTACATATAGTTAGGTTAGTATTTATAATATATTCAATGAGTAACTAACCCCTATCATTAATGTCTGAGCTTACCCAGATTTCATGGTGCACATTGATATCACTGCACACAATCAGGTTGCACCCAGCTTTTCCAGCAGCATCCACTAATGCCGTCAGAGTGACTGGAGGTACATCGGTTTCATGCGCCATATACACAGACGCCAACCTTCCAATTGTGTGTTGGAAGGCCAGGATTACATTCCCTGAGCCTACTTATTATGGATAATTCATCCTCTGGGATCGCCAGAATCCATGCCTGTGCCCTTGGGCGGGTCAGGATGTCACTTTTGTTGACAACATCAAAAACCGCCCTTGGCCACACCTCACCAACCTTCTTAAGAGCCTAACGATAGCACTCAACAGAGCGCATATCACCGAAAGCAATAAGCTTTATGCGGCCCTGGAACCAGCCTGCATCCTTGCACAAGGGAGGTGTGCCTGGAATCTCCTTGAGGACCCAAGTCCTCATAGCGTTCTCAATGTGACTCCATTTGTCCTTAGGGACGATACCATCCACATCCCCCTGTTGATGACCTCCATCACCAGACAGCCCTTGACAAACTCAGCAAAGACCCTCCGACCAGTGTCATCACCGACTTTGGATCTTTTGGGTGCCGGCGGGTCATCAGGTGAACGCAATCTCTTTCCTGAAGGTTGTTTCGGTGGCGCAGCATCCTGTTGCCCAGAAATGCTACGCGCCCATTTTAACGACTCTTTCTGTTTTTCAGACAGAGTCCTAGGATCGGCCTTAACAAATCTCTCCAGAATTCTGAGAGAGAGACGCCGATCATTGTACCTGTCTTCGAAGGTCTGGTATGCTTGCCTTTCGACAACAAAGTGCCAGGCAAGTTCTCTGCCTTGGAGGAGGAGGTAGGATCACTGGACCTGTTGTCAGGCTCAGTTTCTGTTGTCCTCGTTGTTCGTTTGTTTGTTCCTTTGGTCTTTGTTCATGTTGGTCCCACGAGTGTAGGGGTACGAAGGTCGATCACATCATCGCCCCCGTTAATGTGACAAAAACTATTTGCTCACAGAGGCTTCCAGGTATCTGTGAGGCTCGCGTTAGAATACAGTCTTTGGTAACCCCTGACTACAAACCATAAAGTTCCTGAGCACGGGTCGCATAACACTCGGAACTTAGGGGGGTCCATTTTGAGTATGAACCAATACTGCAATGTACCATCTGAACTACCAGGGAAATTCATGGGGAATCGAGAGACCCCTACGTAGTTATTGATGGCTGATGCGCCAAAAATCTATGTCAAATAAAAGGACATACCGCTGATGATTTCACCGTCGCCCCAATACCTCGACAAAAAAGAGTAACCTTTGGTCGCGCACTACTTTAAAGTTCATGATCCCATGTGAAGATGTACTGAGAACCATACATCAACACAGGGGAACATAACCACAGAATGCACTTAAGCCCTCACATCTCGACAAGATAGTTACTTAGGCGTGGGCGTTGATGTGATTCCAGACGATGCTACAGCTAGTGCAATTTAATTTTTTGATCGAAA
Source organism: Eustalomyia histrio (assembly GCA_949748255.1). Taxonomy (NCBI): domain Eukaryota; kingdom Metazoa; phylum Arthropoda; class Insecta; order Diptera; family Anthomyiidae; genus Eustalomyia; species Eustalomyia histrio. Next base: position 96,928,801 of record OX456523.1, on the reverse strand, counting down.
TTCAACTAGAATCCAATTGAGCATGAATGTTTCTTTAGTGTGTCCCGACTTCATGAATGGACCGAACTTGTCTAATGCATTGTTTTAGTGGCCTAAAACCATCTTCGCATCATTGCTTTTCTAATAAAAATAGTTTGGGGCTCATTGGTTGGATGGTTTAAAAGTCTATATTTTTTGTGCTTTATGTATATAATTAACAGAGTTATGGAATTTTATGAATTGTTGATCTGTTATTTTGTAAGTGAATAGTATAGTAGGATTTTAAGATCATATCATATTATTTTTAATTATTTTTATTGTAAAGAAACATGAAAATTTTTATTAGTAAGTTATAGAGAATAAAAATTGAGAAATTCCACTGAGCCAGCAGGATAGAATACTTAGTATTTTCGGTTGGCGCTACTCAACCTTGTCAATATCCATGCTCTTCTTCTCCCTTTGCGGTCATTGCTTGTTGATGATTGTCTATTTTATATTGAGTGTTAGGAAACAAATTAACAAACTTGTAAACAACAACACAATTAGACTAACATCAACGAAATTTAACAATTTATATTTATCCTCTATATTTTACAGTTTTTTTGTTATGAACTTTAATTCTTAAAGTATCAAATAACACAGCTTATATGAAGCATTTAATATCAAATGTTTGTCTTAATCCATATTAAATCTACAACTTAATCTATGTTGATAGTTAATGAATAGACAATATTTTGAATTATATTTTGCACTGTATCCTTGTGTGTAAAGTAATGGAATTTTATGAATTGTTGATCTGTTATTTTGTAAGTGAATAGTATAGTAGGATTTTAAGATCATATCATATTCTTTTTAATTATTTTTATTGTAAAGAAACATGAAAATTTTTATTAGTAAGTTATAGAGAATAAATATTGAGAAATTCCACTGAGCCAGCAGGATAGAATACTAGTATTTTCGGTTGGCGCTACCCAACCGTGTCAATATCCATGCTCTTCTTCTCCCTTTGCGGTCATTGCTTCTTGATGATTGTCTATTTTAACATCAACGAAATTTAACAATTTATATTTATCCTCTATATTTTACAGTTTTTTGTTATGAACTTTAATTCTTAAAGTATCCCGAACGTTCATGTCAGATACCCCCGAAAAGAACCTGCAGAATGTTTCCCTGTATTTTCCCCAGTCTGTTTTCCGAACGTTCGGTGGAAAAGCAGGCTGTGGGATACTATCTAACTCATTTAAACAGAAGCTAATATAACGGTGATCTGAAAAGCTGTGGTCGTCTAAAACTTTCCAGTACCCAATCCTATCAGCCAGTTCATCAGAGACAAGGGTAACATCCAGTACCTCTTGTCTATTCCTAGTAATGAACGTTGGTTCATTGCCCCTATTACATATAGTTAGGTTAGTATTTATAATATATTCAATGAGTAACTAACCCCTATCATTAATGTCTGAGCTTACCCAGATTTCATGGTGCACATTGATATCACTGCACACAATCAGGTTGCACCCAGCTTTTCCAGCAGCATCCACTAATGCCGTCAGAGTGACTGGAGGTACATCGGTTTCATGCGCCATATACACAGACGCCAGCCAGATTTGAGAGTTTTCACACTCAAGGCTGGCCACTGTCATGTCTTCGCTACTAAAAGAGGAGAGAAGAAAAATATTAAGTCTGTTCCTTACAAGAAAACAAGATCTGTGCCTACCATTACCCGTACTTTGGATCAGCTTAAACCCGTTAGTCCTTATTCTACAAATCCTGCCACCACTCAGCTAGGGTTCCTGAATAAGGACCACGTCGAACCCTCCTTGCGTCAGGAGGATCACAAGGGCTACACATGCAGCCTTAGAGTGATGGAGATTTATCTGAAGAAACCGAAGTACCATCAGATTTCTCCACCACCGTCACATACTTTTCCTCTTCAGAGTCCACGAGAAGCTCCTCTTCACAAAACTCTTCACTTAGTCCTGTGATGAAGAGATCCTCCACTCCCCCGAGTGCATCAGAAAAGGACGAGACGCTAGTATCTTCCAGATTCCCTACTGGAACTTGCGACGAGGTAATCTCACCTTCAGATACAACATTAGTTTTAACTAACACGGTATCTGCTGATATCACCTTCCAACCTTCCAATTGTGTGTTGGAAGGCCAGGATTACATTCCCTGAGCCTACTTATTATGGATAATTCATCCTCTGGGATCGCCGGAATCCATGCCTGTGCCCTTGGGCGGGTCAGGATGTCACTTTTGTTGACAACATCAAAAACCGCCCTTGGCCACACCTCACCAACCTTCTTAAGAGCCTAACGATAGCACTCAACAGAGCGCATATCACCGAAAGCAATAAGTTTTATGCGGCCCTGGAACCAGCCTGCATCCTTGCACAAGGGAGGTGTGCCTGGAATCTCCTTGAGGACCCAAGTCCTCATAGCGTTCTCAATGTGACTCCATTTGTCCTTAGGGACGATACCATCCACATCCCCCTGTTGATGACCGCCATCACCAGACTGCCCTTGACAAACTCAGCAAAGACCCTCCGACCAGTGTCATCACCGACTTTGGATCTTTTGGGTGCCGGCGGGTCATCAGGTGAACGCAATCTCTTTCCTGAAGGTTGTTTCGGTGGCGCAGCATCCTGTTGCCCAGAAATGCTACGCGCCCATTTTAACGACTCTTTCTGTTTTTCAGACAGAGTCCTAGGATCGGCCTTAACAAATCTCTCCAGAATTCTGAGAGAGAGACGCCGATCATTGTACCTGTCTTCGAAGGTCTGGTATGCTTGCCTTTCGACAACAAAGTGCCAGGCAAGTTCTCTGCCTTGGAGGAGGAGGTAGGATCACTGGACCTGTTGTCAGGCTCAGTTTCTGTTGTCCTCGTTGTTCGTTTGTTTGTTCCTTTGGTCTTTGTTCATGTTGGTCCCACGAGTGTAGGGGTACGAAGGTCGATCACATCATCGCCCCCGTTGATGTGACAAAAACTATTTGCTCACAGAGGCTTCCAGGTATCTGTGAGGCTCGCGTTAGAATACAGTCTTTGGTAACCCCTGACTACAAACCATAAAGTTCCTGAGCACGGGTCGCATAACACTCGGAACTTAGGGGGGTCCATTTTGAGTATGAACCAATACTGCAATGTACCATCTGAACTACCAGGGAAATTCATGGGGAATCGAGAGACCCCTACGTAGTTATTGATGGCTGATGCGCCAAAAATCTATGTCAAATAAAAGGACATACCGCTGATGATTTCACCGTCGCCCCAATACCTCGACAAAAAAGAGTAACCTTTGGTCGCGCACTACTTTAAAGTTCATGATCCCATGTGAAGACGTACTGAGAACCATACATCAACACAGGGGAACATAACCACAGAATGCACTTAAGCCCTCACATCTCGACAAGATAGTTACTTAGGCGTGGGCGTTGATGTGATTCCAGACGATGCTACAGCTAGTGCAATTTAATTTTTTGATCGAATTTCAACTAGAATCCAATTGAGCATGAATGTTTCTTTAGTGTGTCCCGACTTCATGAATGGACCGAACTTGTCTAATGCATTGTTTTAGTGGCCTAAAACCATCTTCGCATCATTGCTTTTCTAATAAAAATAGTTTGGGGCTCATTGGTTGGATGGTTTAAAAGTCTATATTTTTTGTGCTTTATGTATATAATTAACAGAGTTATGGAATTTTATGAATTGTTGATCTGTTATTTTGTAAGTGAATAGTATAGTAGGATTTTAAGATCATATCATATTATTTTTAATTATTTTTATTGTAAAGAAACATGAAAATTTGTATTAGTAAGTTATAGAGAATAAAAATTGAGAAATTCCACTGAGCCAGCAGGATAGAATACTTAGTATTTTCGGTTGGCGCTACCCAACCTTGTCAATATCCATGCTCTTCTTCTCCCTTTGCGGTCATTGCTTGTTGATGATTGTCTATTTTATATTGAGTGTTAGGAAACAAATTAACAAACTTGTAAACAACAACACAATTAGACTAACATCAACGAAATTTAACAATTTATATTTATCCTCTATATTTTACAGTTTTTTGTTATGAACTTTAATTCTTAAAGTATCAAACAACACAGCTTATATGAAGCATTTAATATCAAATGTTTGTCTTAATCCATATTAAATCTACAACTTAATCTATGTTGATAGTTAATAAATAGACAATATTTTGAATTATATTTTGCACTGTATCCTTGTGTGTAAAGTAATGGAATTTTATGAATTGTTGATCTGTTATTTTGTAAGTGAATAGTATAGTAGGATTTTAAGATCATATCATATTCTTTTTAATTATTTTTATTGTAAAGAAACATGAAAATTTTTATTAGTAAGTTATAGAGAATAAATATTGAGAAATTCCACTGAGCCAGCAGGATAGAATACTTAGTATTTTCGGTTGGCGCTACCCAACCTTGTCAATATCCATGCTCTTCTTCTCCCTTTGCGGTCATTGCTTGTTGATGATTGTCTATTTTATATTGAGTGTTAGGAAACAAATTAACAAACTTGTAAACAACAACACAATTAGACTAACATCAACGAAATTTAACAATTTATATTTATCCTCTATATTTTACAGTTTTTTGTTATGAACTTTAATTCTTAAAGTATCAAATAACACAGCTTATATGAAGCATTTAATATCAAATGTTTGTCTTAATCCATATTAAATCTACAACTTAATCTATGTTGATAGTTAATGAATAGACAATATTTTGAATTATATTTTGCACTGTATCCTTGTGTGTAAAGTAATGGAAGAAGAAGAGCATGGATATTGACAAGGTTGGGTAGCGCCAACCGAAAATACTAAGTATTCTATCCTGCTGGCTCAGTGGAATTTCTCAATTTTTATTCTCTATAACTTACTAATAAAAATTTTCATGTTTCTTTACAATAAAAATAATTAAAAAGAATATGATATGATCTTAAAATCCTACTATACTATTCACTTACAAAATAACAGATCAACAATTCATAAAATTCCATTACTTTACACACAAGGATACAGTGCAAAATATAATTCAAAATATTGTCTATTCATTAACTATCAACATAGATTAAGTTGTAGATTTAATATGGATTAAGACAAACATTTGATATTAAATGCTTCATATAAGCTGTGTTATTTGATACTTTAAGAATTAAAGTTCATAACAAAAAACTGTAAAATATAGAGGATAAATATAAATTGTTAAATTTCGTTGATGTTAGTCTAATTGTGTTGTTGTTTACAAGTTTGTTAATTTGTTTCCTAACACTCAATATAAAATAGACAATCATCAACAAGCAATGACCGCAAAGGGAGAAGAAGAGCATGGATATTGACAAGGTTGGGTAGCGCCAACCGAAAATACTAAGTATTCTATCCTGCTGGCTCAGTGGAATTTCTCAATTTGTATTCTCTATAACTTACTAATAAAAATTTTCATGTTTCTTTACAATAAAAATAATTAAAAAGAATATGATATGATCTTAAAATCCTACTATACTATTCACTAATTAACAGAGTTTTTAGTTCCCCAGCAACAGACGTTACCAAGTAATTTAGGGAGTAAGTAGCACACAAAGGTATTCACCAGTTATCAGGCTACTTACTCCCTTACTTACTTTTGGTCGCGATATCCCGAAAAGTATCGACCTATCGTTACTGGTAATCTACACAGGAACGACATGTCATTACCATGTTTTTGCTGGGTCCTGTTTATATGAATCTAATATACACGCAGCCCTATAAGTATGCAACGGTGTGTTAAATTTGCGCCAAGTATTTTATAGAATATAATTAACAGGATTTCTAAGTTTTTAGCATATTTTTACCTTTATTGCGATTTTTATTCTACTAGAACATTCTTTTCAGATTCCGTAAGAGCGTCTTATTTTAAGATCTGAAATAATTATCGAAGTATTGGGTTGTTATCATTAGTTGATTGTCGTTTAAAATTATGTTTCTGTCTAACATATGCTGTTTAATTCTACAAAAAAATTTAGAAGAAATACTATATACAAGCTAGTGTCAAACCGCCTTCAGATCTGTTCAACTCTACACTCACCAAAAAAGTCTGTAATGGCAACTGAAAAATTTGCTGTTATTACGGGAAATTTTGCTAATTTGAGCCCAGCGGTTTTTTGCTAATCTTAGCAACACATGTCTGCTGACGTGTAGTACAATGAAATAAGTAGAAAAATTAGTAGCCGCTACTAAATTTTAGTATACTTTTTGTAAAGTGTAATTTAAAAACCGTTTGCTAAAATCAGTAAAAAAAAGTTACTAAATATTAGTGCAAAATTTTAAATTTATTTTGTTTTTTATCGAGCATCAATTATTTTTTATTTTATTAATTTTTTCAAAAAATAATTTACACAAAAACAAAATCAAAGGCTTAAAACTTGTTAAAACATACACGAATTAATCATTTTATTTTTATTTGGTAATTTCTGTTTTGAAAAATATTTTAGTTCATTTTTTTTTACTTTTAAAGTCAAATTGTAATTGTTTAATGCTGATTTTTAGAACTAAAAAAAACTTTTTAGTGCTATTTTAAGTGGATGTCCTATTTCTAGACATGAGTCGGTATATTCACTTCCGATCCCATTTTTAATCTATGTAACATTTTAAGGCAATTTAAGTTTTTAAAATTAGTAAATTTTTTTTGCTAATTTTAGCAAATCGGTTTTAAAAAATTTGTAAAATGATTTCTGATTTTAGCAACAAAAATTTGTAAATATTCTGTAAAAACTCTGTAATTTGTAAAATGTAAATAGCAAAAAGATTTGCTAAATAATATTTTTTTTACTAAAAATCAGTACAAAAATAGTAAAGTGGGATTGAAAACCGTTTACAAATTTTTCTACTAACTTTTTTTTCTGAGTGTAGTATTTCAAATCAATGGAAAGTACAACATCTAGTCTTAGATGATTAAGTGAAAGGACAGAACAGAAATATTACGAGGGCGGATAAATAAGTCCGTGACTTTTCGAAATTCCCTCGTAGTTATATGAAATGCAACACTACTCCCATCAAGAACCACCTGTTAATAGACTACTGTAAAATTTTAAGCAAGTTCCGTCATTTACTTTGCGTTTAACAGCTGTTCAAAACATACAACCTCGTAGATTTTTTTAAAAATGGAAAAAAGTAAATTTCGAGTGCACATTATACGTTTTCAATCAAACCAAGGAAAAGCTTGATAAATACTATGGGGACTCTGCACCATCGATTTCAATGGTAAAAAAGTTGTTTACTGACTTTCGTTGTGGCCTTACAAGCACTGAAGTTGCTGAACCTTCTGGACGTCCAGTTGAGGTTTCTACACCCAAAACGATATGGTGTTGCCCGATCGGAGATTGAATGTGCGAAAGACTGTGGAAGACATAGGCATCTCACATGGCTCAGTGGTTACAATTTTTAACGATCAATTGGGTATGAAAGCTTTCCGCAAGATGGCTGCCGCGTTTGCTCTCAATCGATCACGAATTGTCCCCTCATTCGCCTTATTCGCCCCCAGTGACTATTTCCTATTTCCAAACCTAAAGAAATGGCTCGGTGGAAAGAGATTTAGCTTCAACGATTAAATTATTGATCAAGCAAAAATTAGAGAAATGTTGGACTAAGTGTATTGAGCTAAAAGGAGATTATGTTGAAAATAAATTTTTTTTGCAAAGAAAAACTGTGTTTTATTCAAAAAGTCCTCGTACAAATGAATAATAATTACACGCATAAAAATGCACTTCTGAATAGGTTTATAGGTAATTATATTTTTATTTCGAAACTACTATATACGTATTTGAAACATACATGGGAATAATGAATTGGATGCACTAACTAATTAATGATTTCATTACCATTGCATTGATAAAAATTGTAATGAAATAAATTTTATTACCATTATCTTAATTAATGATAATGACTTAAGGATCTAATTTCAGTGATAAATGTCAATGTTTTTGAATTTCATAACCATTGTTATTCTACCAATTAAAGAAACCATTAGCATTATTAGACGTCATTTAATGTGTTATTAATAAAAATCACATTTTACTTGCTCTTACAAGCAATAAGCTCCTACAAAATCAGAGCAAATTAACGATTTTAAGGTTGGTTGGTCTTTTTCAATTTTAGTATCATCATTGTGCCTGTTAGTTAAACAACTTAACCACGTGTGTGATTGCTAAGAAGACACAAATCTAGCAAAATGTACGTTTTTAATAGGTTTTTTGTTCAGGCTCTTCCTTGTCTAAAACTTTGGGTTGTGTAGATATCTTTTTCCGGGTCGAAATACATGTATCAACCTAGCTAAAAATCGTTAATTTTCCCTTTTTTGTAAATTTACGGAGGTTGAAACCTCAAGGAATATAAAAACTAGAAAACAAAAAACCTTTTTATATTTTGTTTTATTATTTTCTGTAGAAGATACTTTGATAATTTTGGAAATGGGGTTAGTCGGCGATTTTAAAATAGACTTAATAAAACCTAAGCTATTTTCAAAATCAGATGCAGAAAACTGTAATATATGGGCCCCAATATTATTTATATCATCTGATGTATTATGTATTAGATTATGAATATTTATGCACATTAATAATAAATAAATGCACATTAAAATCATTATATTTTTGGGTTTTCAAATGTTTTGGAAACGCTTTAAAAACAAAAGATACGACGCTTTAAAACTACTTCATTTCTGGTTTTTTACCGTTTTAAAAATACTACACTCTAATAAATTTCTGTTGAAATTTACCCAACTTATATTAGAAAATTGTGTACTCCTACTATAAATTGGGTAAATTTACTCTGTGTGCGTAAATGAAAAAAAGTACACACATTATGCGTAAATTGGTCCACACATAATGGGTAATTTTACATTAAAAGTGCATACAAATTAAATGAAATTTTAAAAATAATTCGCGAATTTATTAAAATTGTGTTTAAAAAACCTATATGAAGGGTAAATATACGCATGAAATGATAAAAATGCTTTTCAATATACGTAAAAATATAAAAAAAATTAATATGTTTACCAATTCAATGGTTTAAATTAAATTTCACACAATTATTTTTTTTATAAGAATACATTTATTTTTATTGTTTACATAATATTTATATTAATTTAATAATATGAATTATATAATGAATAAATATAATACATAATGGGCTTGTGTAGTAATGGCCATCTTCAATTTAAATTGTATTGTGCGGCAATATTTTATCCTCTTTTCCGTTTAAAGAGCAACGCTTCCAGATAAAGAGATTTTATTTATCCGTACTTACACACAATGAGATGTTGCTGTTTTGAAAGAATGTTGACACAATTTGGTTTCATGTATTTTATTTTTAGTATTTGGCCAAATCATTTAATATAAATTTCCAAAAATATTATATTTATTAGCTTTTTTATAATTTTGAAAAATTATTTTTCGCATTTAGCTTCTTTATTTTTTTAATATTTTCTAATTTTAAAATGTCAAATTGTTATTATCATTCTAATTTAGTATATTTACAAAATTTGTGCCTAAAATTTTAATTTAACAAAAGTATACTAATTTTAGGCACAAAGTGTTTAATTTTAAACGCATTATGTCTAATAATACTTTGTGTATGTGTACAAAATATTTTTAAGCATTTTGTTTGTATATTTACCTAATTTTCATAATATTACACAAAACTTTACCCTCTTTATTTTAGTAAATTAACAACATTTTTTAAATTCTGTTATAAAAAAAAAACCATTAAAAGACCGTAAATTTGGGTTATCATTTGAGTGTGCTAAGAACACTATAAACACCAAAAATATGTTGCTTTGGTGACTTTTCAACTACCATACATAAAGTTCATTCGTTTACTTTTCTCAGTCAAGTCCAGTAAGATTTACTCAGTAACAAACTTAAAAGACAAATTTACTCTCAAAATGAAAACTTGCAATTATTTACAAGTTTGTTAAAAAGCTGATTGTAAACCCAAATGCAAAAATAAATTATAACTGGTCGATATAAAAAAAGCAGAAACGCTTTAGAAGGTTTTCTTATCTTTTCTATTATTCAATTAACAATATTTGTTGCTTTGCAATTGCATAAGACAACGTAGTTGTAAAACATTTTTTTTTGTATTTACAAAAATTTTAAGAAATTTTTTTCAATCATATGTTTTTCTGCTTGTAAATTCTTGCTGGCAATAATTTGTCCAGTAAAAATTTGCAGAAAGAAGAAGAACTCTTAACATCATACTGTCACTTTATTCTCTCTTTTTTCTTTATGTTTACTGAGTATTTGTGTAAACGACCGAAATCCAGTAAAAATTTGTACAAATTATTGGGTAAACGAACGGAACTATAGTGCTTCAGAACAGTGTTGCCATTTTGATTATTTTTAACCAAAATTGGTTATTTTTTCTTCCAATGTGGAGATGTGAACTTTTTTTTTATTTTGGATTTGTATATACCATGGTTGGCAAGCAATACCTTTTCATTATAACGGTAGTTGTCTATCACGCTCTGATCAATACCGATACGAAAATTTGCAATAGTGACATGTGTTTTCATATATCACGAGGTTTATTTTATAATATTACCTTTTAAATTTTGTTATATTTTCAAAATACCCTTATAAATCGGTGTTTCGTGGTTTAAGATATTTCAAAAATTGAACCCGTAAAATTGCGCAATAAACACGGTTAAACAAAAAGAAACTTGCCTTTAATGGAATAGCCATTTTAAAATTTTCATATCGTTTTTAAAGTAGCTGTGGTGGCAACTACCGTTATTTTGAAAAGGTATTGAATGCCAACCATGGTATATACGCGTTTTATTACGTCGATTTAAAAACGCTGTCAACTTATAAAAGTATGTAGTTCCTTGTACAAAATATGTTAATCAGCTCTGGATTACCAAAGTATGCATGACTGTTTAAATTGGCGGAATTCTATCGATGGGAACAAGGGATTCTGAATTAAACAATTGCTAAGTATACTTAAGTGTTGGTGGTAAAAAAGCAAAAACATTAAATAAATGTACAATGGATAAGTATTTGTATTTTACATGTTTGAATATATGTGAATTCAAAAATACTTTTTAACTTCCCAAGAAACATTTTTATCCACTCTCCAACACATACGGAATCATTAATCTGGATTGTGCGATACGTTTATGTCCGTAAAAACCATGCGTTTTTACTCCGTTTACTGTAACCGTTTCAAACGGTGTTGTTTATTGCTTTTTTAAAAATATAAACATGCAGCCAAATAGAATAGAATATATATCTGAAATCGCACAAACCTTCTGTTTAATTTAAAATTGCATGAATGCAAACTAAGGTGCAGAACTAGTGACTTGAAGTACTTTTACGCGGCTAATCGAAAAGTACTTTTTACATTGTAAATATTATCAGCTGGACATAAACTAATTTGTTTTTGATTTCTATCAGGTATTACACTTTATAAAAGGCCAAAATTAAAACGTTATAATGGATGATAATTGCTTTCTTTGAATATTTTCTTTTGTTTTAATAAATCTAAAAAAAAAGTATATGTACTATTCAAAATTTATAATAAACTAAGATAAACCAAGAACCAAGAGCTCAAGACCGTTTTTAAATTTAAAAAACGGTACGGATACTGACCGTAGTTTACAGGACACAACGGTTCGTAACCGGTCCTTCAATGACTGTCCTTCAACGGACTCAACTCCGGATTTTACACCACACAAAGGCACGTAAACTTTCCGACTGTTTATAACTTTTTTTTTTTGTTTTGGGTTTTTATTAATAAAGACTGCAGTCAATGCAAATAGTGAATCCGAAGATTTATCATTGGAACGCGGAAGGCAGGTAAATTAATTTTTCATAAATTTTTGCTATAAAATATTTCCAGTACATATTAAAAAAAATATATAGTTTAATATATTTAAATAAAACCATAAAACTGCAAATTTTGGTTATATTTTTCTCATTTGGTAACTTTTTTAAAATCTTTTGGTTACAAAAAATTTTTGTCCGTGACAACACTCTTTCAGAATACGTTTCTGTTTATTTAATTTTAGTGCATGAGTCATTCACTGATCATATCAAAACCACAATATTCCAACATGACGTATGAGCATTATAATTTATAGACATATAAAAATAAGACTCATACGCCTGAGATCTGCAACTGCTAGTTGCAAAACGTTCATACGCAATCAACACTGGAATAAACATTCGTTTGCGGTCAAGAGCTGAATATATTTAAATACAAATATTCGTTGCTGATTTTAAATCAATCAGATCACATGCTTCTTGTTGCGTCTCTGATTTAATTATCGGTCGTTTTCATACCCTACATTTGATTCATATTCGTTCGATATAAATCAGAATAAGAAAAATCATCGTGTATGAGTTTATTAATGATTAAAACCAAATAAAAGCAAAATAATTTCATTACAATAACTACTTGCAAAAAAACAAAAAGACCATCCTTACTTACCTGACTTTTCCTTATTTTTTGTAAACAATTACAATTTGAACATTTGGGGCAACCTTTGTACGAAAGCTGTTTCGTATATAGACGGGAACGCGAAATAGAGCAAATAGAACAATTATTTTAATTAAAAGTTTCAACAATTTGCACGCGTTGTTCTGGTGTAAGTTGATTCATAATGATATTTCAAAGCAAACTAAACAAAAAGCAACTATCCGCTGTTAAATGGGTTGTCAAATGAAGCAGTGATGCCAACTCAAAGTTGTGACACTCTAAAAAAACACCCTATATAAAGAATTGTCATATATTATTCAACGCACGGTTTCTCAAGAATGTGAAATTCAAATGTTTGATCAGCCGAATACATGTTCAACAACATGATGCTGAGTTTTTTCAACGCTGAGTTTGGTAAGTGACTAAATGTGAATAAAACATGTTCAACAGATGATTCAAAATGATTCGAATTAAGCATTCAGTAACATAATGCTGATTTCATTTAACGTTAATTTTTGTTGAGTGATGAAATGTGAATAAAATATGTTCGACAGTCGATTTAAACTGATCCGAATTATGCGTTCAGTAACATATGCTGATTTTATTCAACAGCGAGTTTTGTTGAGTGATTAAATGTGAATAAGAATTTTAGAGTATGATTTAATCAAGAAAAAAACTGATTTTGCAGTTCTCTATCGTTCGCCACTCACCACCCGCATTTTAAGTATGATCCATTTAAATTCTTTTGTGCATTAGAGTGGTCAAAAAAACGTCAACATTTGAAGTTGCAATCTTAAAATGTTGCACTTATTCCTCTCTCTCTGTGCCAAATTTTAGCTAAATTCGCAGAAAAGGATAACATTTAACATTTAGTAATTTGTAGAGTAAATTTAATTATTTTTTAAACTATAAGCTGTAATTTAACCAAATTTTGTTCAATATAGTTGTAATCTATGTGCATAAAAGAATGTGAGATCACAATTTAAAAATTTTTAGTAACTTCTACGCAATTTTTTTTTTAAATTTATACACAAAAATCCATACTTTAGTCAAAATATCAAAATTCTCTGAAAAGATGAAAGTAAAAATTGAACTTTCTAAGTTCTTCAATGAAGAAATTTCACAAAACTGAAATAAATTTTTATGTAGATTACGAATCTGTAATCAAAATTAAATTTGTGGTTTTTAAATTATTCGCGGTTTTTTTTTAATTTTAACAAAATTCGATTTTTTATTCTGTTTTTCTAACTACATATCTAAGAACATTGTCATCGAAAAATCTAACTTGGTGTACTTTTACAATGTATTTAATAAGAGTTTTCATTAAATATAACGCAGTGTTTTATCTTTGAAAGTATAATAGTTATCCTGAACTGAACTGAACGTAAATTTTATTTTTTTATTTTTTGTTTGTTTTTGACACAATTACATTGTTAACAAAACTCCAGTCTCACATAAGAAAATATTCCGTGGACGTATAATCATTCAAATGTATGCCAGAATTTTGCCCAGAGGCAAATATAAGAACAATTTTAGATCAATGTTGAAAATTTTTTTATGAAATTTTCGCAAAATTCTCGACTGCATTTAATTTTGATTTCATATTTGTATTTTTTCTTTCGTGAATACGAATTTTTATTGGACGAACTATCTCGTGAATTTAAACAATTTTTGTTTGTTGCAGTTCTGCATAATATTTCAATTTTATTTAGCTAAACAATTAGTAATATATCTTAAGGGCGTTCGTTAGTACTTCAATGAAACGACAACTAATGAATGGTGCACTATATGTGGTAGAGTTAAATTCGTTCGTTCAAAACCAATAAAATGTATTCGTTATTTTGTTAGATTTATCCATTTACACAGACACATCAGCTTAATAACACCTGAGTTTTGTGTTACATTTACGCATACATATATAAATACACTTTCATGTCATTCATATGCATATGAACATGAGTGTTTTTGTTCTGTACATGAACACAGTTCGAAATAGCTGTAACATAAAATCCTACTATAAAGCATTTCCGGTATTAAGTTTACTAATGTATAGTTTCAGGTTTTCATATACGAGTATGTATTGTATGATATACATACACACATGTCATACAATACCACATACATGTGCACTATGCACTTTCATTGTGGCATATGTATATTTTGTGTAAATTGTTAAGCACAAATATTAGGCAATTTTAGTGAATGTATATTTTTTAATATATTTGTATGTCTAGCAGTATGAGTATTATTTTTTGTATAAAAATATTTCATATCTTTGTAATTAATTAGTGTTTTGTGTGCATTAAACATAATTATGGTATTATATTAAGAACTTTAAAGAGCGTTAGTTTAATAGTTACTTATATGGAATCTTTTTAGTATAATTTATATAATTGTTTGAAAGTCAACATTATATATTGAGTAAGTTTGCTAATACTAGTGTTTCCAATTATTCGACCTTGTCGTTTAATCGGTTAGGTGATTATTTGAAAAATTAAGAAAATTGATTAATCGGTTATTCGGGTCGATTAATCTGAAAAATTGGAGATTAATCGATTAATCACTTATTGCATAACAAATGTATTTATTTTTTTTTTTCATTTCTTTATAAGACACTGTCCACAATAAAAAAAAAATTCCCAAATAAACAAGAGCTGCCTCCAAAAAAATTCACTAAAAAATTCTTAAAAATATGGTATGAATGGTTTTTGCGAAATTCACAAACAAAGTTTGATAAAACTGAAGTTCCTACTTTATCAAAATTTGATGATATATCAAATTAGAAACAAAATTCCATGTTATTTTTTAGTTTTTATAAATTTTTTAATCGAATTTTAAATGAAACTTGTACAGTGACGTTACAAATAACCTACTTATTCATATACCTAATAAAGTTACTGATGCCCATAACCAAATATTCTAGTAATTTTCTATTCTAGTAATTTTCATTCAGTTGGCAACATTTATTACATATAGTGTCAAAGTTTAGAGGCCAAAAGTGCGAACTAGGATCCAGTTTGAGTTCGAGTTATACTTCGGCTAGCAGCCGAAGTATAACTTGTAATAACTTTTCCCTTGTAATAACTTTTCCCGATCTAACCCGACTCACCTGCCGATTATTCTCTTGAGACACGTAGACATAGTAAACGTGGATAGGACCGATTTAACCCGACTCACCTGCCGATTATTCTCGTGAGTTACTTAGAGTTATTTACTAGCCATAGAACCTTTTCCCGATCAAACCCGACTCACCTGCCGATTATTCTCGTGGGTCACGTTAACATAGTAAACTTAGTTAGATCCGATATAACACGACTCACCTGCCGATTATTCTCGTGAGTTACTTAGAGTTATTTACTAACCATAGAACCTTTTCTCGATCTAACCCGACTCACCTGCAGATTATTCTCGTGAGTCACGTAAACGTAGTTAGAACCGATTTAACCCGACTCACCTGCCGATTATTCTCGTGAGTTACTTAGAGTTATGTACTAACCATAGAGCCCTTTCCCGATCTAACCCGACTCAACTGCCGATTATTCTCGTGAGTCTCGTAGTCAGGACCGATTTAACCCGACTCACCTGCCGTGAGTTACTTAGAGTTATTTACTAAATAATGTACAAAATTTACATATAAAAACATAGGGCACGATGTAATTTATAATCTAATATAACAAACAACACTTAAAAATGTTGTGACGTGAAAAATATTAGTATGCCAGATTCCCAATTCGTTCCCAGAAATGGAAACATTAACAATTGGAATGGCAACCCTGTCAATTTGTGCTTCGAGAATCGAGGATGATTGCCAAAGGGTATTCTATAAATAGATGGAAAAAAGCTCATTTGTACGGGTAATCATTCACTAATGAAAAATTTAATTTCACATTGTCATTTTCCTTAGAGTGTGTGATATAAATGCCTGTTCAAAACCATGAGTTATTTGTGTTGGGTGGTTCAGAAGGAGGCTGAAGATGACCTGGTCGTTCGGGTCGAAAGTGTGCACTCCCTCTAGCGCTGATCCTTACAATTTTTTCCATTTAATAAAATAAATTAGTGTTTACTATTCGTTAGTAACATTAAAAATTATGATCTTGAGCCTGATAAAAAATTATAAATATATAATTAAAACAGATAGATCAAATAATGTACAAAATTTACATATAAAAACATAGGGCACGATGTAATTTATAATCTAATATAACAAACAACACTTAAATATGTTGTGACGTGAAAAATATTAGTATGCCAGATTCCCAATCCGTTCCCAGAAATGGAAACATTAACAATTGGAATGGCAACCCTGTCAATTTGTGCTTCGAGAATCGAGGATGATTGCCAAAGGGTATTCTATAAATAGATGGAAAAAAGCTCATTTGTACGGGTAATCATTCACTAATGAAAAATTTAATTTCACATTGTCATTTTCCTTAGAGTGTGTGATATAAATGCCTGTTCAAAACCATGAGTTATTTGTGTTGGGTGGTTCAGAAGGAGGCTGAAGATGACCTGGTCGTTCGGGTCGAAAGTGTGCACTCCTTCTAGCGCTGATCCTTACAATTTTTTCCATTTAATAAAATAAATTAGTGTTTACTATTCGTTAGTAACATTAAAAATTATGATCTTGAGCCTGATAAAAAATTATAAATATATAATTAAAACAGATAGATCAAATAATGTACAAAATTTACATATAAAAACATAGGGCACGATGTAATTTATAATCTAATATAACAAACAACACTTAAATATGTTGTGACGTGAAAAATATTAGTATGCCAGATTCCCAATTCGTTCCCAGAAATGGAAACATTAACAATTGGAATGGCAACCCTGTCAATTTGTGCTTCGAGAATCGAGGATGATTGCCAAAGGGTATTCTATAAATAGATGGAAAAAAGCTCATTTGTACGGGTAATCATTCACTAATGAAATATTTAATTTCACATTGTCATTTTCCTTAGAGTGTGTGACATAAATGCCTGTTCAAAACCATGAGTTATTTGTGTTGGGTGGTTCAGAAGGAGGCTGAAGATGACCTAGTCGTTCGGGTCGAAAGTGTGCACTCCCTCTAGCGCTGATCCTTACAATTTTTTCCATTTAATAAAATAAATGAGTGTTTACTATTCGTTAATAACATTAAAAATTATGATCTTGAGCCTGATAAAAAATTATAAATATATAATTAAAACAGATAGATCAAATAATGTACAAAATTTACATATAAAAACATAGGACACGATGTAATTTATAATCTAATATAACAAACAACACTTAAATATGTTGTGACGTGAAAAATATTAGTATGCCAGATTCCCAATTCGTTCCCAGAAATGGAAACATTAACAATTGGAATGGCAACCCTGTCAATTTGTGCTTCGAGAATCGAGGATGATTGCCAAAGGGTATTCTATAAATAGATGGAAAAAATCTCATTTGTACGGGTACTCATTCACTAATGAAAAATTTAATTTCACATTGTCATTTTCCTTAGAGTGTGTGATATAAATGCCTGTTCAAAACCATGAGTTATTTGTGTTGGGTGGTTCAGAAGGAGGCTGAAGATGGCCTGGTCGTTCGGGTCGAAAGTGTGCACTCCCTCTAGCGCTGATCCTTACAATTTTTTTCCATTTAATAAAATAAATTAGTGTTTACTATTCGTTAGTAACATTAAAAATTATGATCTTGAGCCTGATAAAAAATTATAAATATATAGTTATTTACTAACCATAGAACCTTTTCGCCATTTAACCTGACTCACCTGCCGATTGTTCTCGTGAGTTACTTAGAGGTATTTACTAATCATAGTTAGAACTTTTTCCCTATCTAACCCGACTCACCTGCCGAATATTCTCGTGAGTAATTTAGAAATATTTCCTAAAAGTAGTTAAAACTCATTTCCTGATACAACGACTCACCTGTCGACTATTCTCTTGGGCTACTTAGGAATATTTGCCAAACCATTACGTTCGTATTTCACGAGTTAACCCGACTCACCTTCGAGTTACTTCAGACCCCCTGTCGTACTCCGACTTAGGAAATAGTGCCGCTATAACTCTAAAAGAAACTTGTCTATGCCATAAATCGTTTTGCGTTCTCGTCACCTACGGAAACTATTATACCGATCATTAAAGGAAGCAGACCTTTAATAGACCCAACCACCCCTGAGTTTTCCCTGGCTGGAAAACAAAATTGCATTACAAACTGTGTTTTAGAAAATACAGTTTTCGACTTTAAAACAAATTTTATATTATTATTTTATAACATAAGTAACGTCATAGTGCTTGTTAGGAATATATTTTTTAATTGGTTTTTATTAAAGCTCTGTTTAGAGACTCTAGCTTTTCTATAACTTCGCATTCTGATGAGATCTTTTGTCAGCTCGAAATTCGTGTATACGGAGGTTGAAAGCTCTATTTTAATTTTTTGGACATGGAAATATAATTTTATATTATTAAAAAATTAATTTCTAAAGGAATTGAAACAAAAATAAAAATTGTCTATCATATTTCTTAAAGCCTATATAACATTTGCTTTGATCCAGTCGATTTTAAAACTATTTGATTTAAAATACAATGATGTTTTTTTCTACGATTTTCTTGCTAAAGTTAAGAAAATTTATGAAGTTTTAAGAAAAATAAAAGAAAAATTCATATTAATATGAGGTTACTCTTTTTTGTCGAGATATTGGGGCGACGGTAAAATCATCAGCGGTATGTCCTCTTTTTTGAAATAGATTTTTGACGCATCTTCCATCAATAACTACGAAGGTGTCTCTCGATTCCCCATGAGTTTCCCTGGTAGTTCGGATGGCACACTGTAATATTGGTTCATACTCAAAATAGACCCCCTAACTTCCGAGTGTTATGCGACCCGTGCTCAGGAACTTTACGGTTTGCAGTCAGGGGTTACCGAAGACTGTATTCTAACGCGAGGAACTTGGTTGACACTTTGTTGTCGAAAGGCAAGCATACCAGACCTTCGAAGAAGAGGTACAATGATCGGCGCCTCTCTCTCAGAATTCTAGAGTTTAGTAAGGCCGATCCTAGGACTCTGTTTGCAAAACAGGAAGAGTCGCTAAAATGGGCGCGTGGCATTTCTGAGCAACAGGATTCTGGGCCACCGAAACAACCTACAGGAAAGAGATTACATTCACCTGATGACCCGCCGGCACCCAAAAGATCAAAAGTCGGTGGTGACACTGGTCGGAGGGTCTTTGCTGAGGTGGTCTAGGACAGCCTGGTGATGGCGGTCATCAACAGGGGATGTGGATGTGCACAAATTGAGTCACATTAATAATGCTATTTCTTCAGTGTACTCCCAAGTCCTCAAGGAGATTCCAGGCACACCTCCCTTGTGTAAGGATGCAGGCTGGTTCCAGGGCCGCATAAAGCTTATTGCTTTCGGTGATATGCGCTCTGTTGAGTGCTATCGTTCGGCTCCTAAGAAAGTTGGTGAGGTGTGGCCAGGGGCGTCCCAAGTCGCATCCCAACTAGCCCAAGGGCACACACATGAACTCCGGCGATCCCAGAGTATGAATTATCCATAATAAGTAGGCTCAGGGAATGTAATTCTGGCCTTCCAACACACAATTGGAAGGTTGGTAGATTGTATGAGGCTGATGCAGCTCGTAGGCATGCGGTATTTATACTGAATCAGCAGATACCGCGTTAGTTAACACCAATGTTGTATCTGAAGGTAAGGATACCTCGCCGCAAGTTCCTGTAGGGCATCTGGAAGATACTAGCGTCTCGTCCCTTTCTGATGCACAGGACTAAGTGAAGAGTTTTGTGAAGAGGAAAAGGATGTGACGGTGGTGGAGAAATCTGATGGTACTTCGGTTTCTTCAGATAAATCTCCATCACTCTAAGGCTGCATCAGCAGCCCTTGTGATACTCCTGACGCAAGGAGGGTTCGACGTGGTTCTTATTCAGGAACCCTGGCTGAGTGGTGGCAGGATTTGTGGAATAAGGACTAACGGGTTTAAGCTGATATTTTTCTTCTCTCCTATTTTAGTAGCGAAGACATGACAGTGGCCAGCCTTGAGTGTGAAAACTCTCAAATCTGGCTGGTGTCGGGTTATATGGCGCATGAAACCGATGTACCTTCGGTCACTCTTACGGTACTGGTGGATGCTGCTCGAAAAGCTGGGTGCAACCTGATTATGTGCAGTGATGTCAATGCGCACCATCAAATCTGGGGAAGTTCAGACATCAATGATAGGGGTGAGTTACTCATTAAATATATTTTGAATACTAACCTAACTATATGTAATAGGGGCAATAAACCAACGATCATTACTAGGAATAGACAAGAGGTACTAGATGTTACCCTTGTCTCTGATGAACTGGCTGATAGGATTGCGTACTGGAAAGTTTTGGACGACCATAGCTTTTCAGATCACCGTTATATTAGCTTCTGTTTAAATGAGTTAGATAGTATCCCACAGCCTGCTTTTCCACCGAACGTTCGGAAAACAGACTGGGGAAAATACAGGGAAACATTCTGCAGATTCTTTTCGGGGGTATCTGACATGAACGTTCGGGAGATAGGGGACATTGAGCGATCAGTGAAACAGGTCACAAGGGTCTTGAATGACTCGCTGCTAGCTTCATGTCCCAAAGGTAAGGCTAGGGGTAGGAAACGACCGCAATGGTGGTCGCCAGAGCTAGCGAATCTTAGGAAGTGCTGTAGGAAATTCTTTAACAGGGTAAAGTCCACAAGGGTTTCAGAGGACTGGGACGTTTATAAGGATAAACTTAGAATATACAAGAGTGTATTGAGGAAGGCTAAGAATAGGTTCTGGGGTGAATTCTGCAGCAATGTTGGGGACACCTCTGAGGCTGCAAGACTAAGGAGGATTTTGGCTTCCACACAATGCACGGTAGGATATCTTAGGAAACCGCAGGGGGATTGGACAACATGCAGTAGGAAATCACTGGAGATGCTTCTGGATACTCACTTCCCTGATAACTGCCGAAATGAAATTTCTGCGGTTAGTACTGCATCAAGTAAACCTTCGGCAGCTGCTAGGGAGATTGTAACCGAATCCCGAATTGCATGGGCTATTAGTAGCTTCAGACCTTTTAAGTCACCCGGACCAGACATGATCTTACCGTGTGAACTGCAAGTGGTGGCGGATACACTGATTCCTTGGCTTAGGAATCTATACTGGCCTAGCAGTATGTCATAGTTTCTTCTGAAGACACTGGAGAGGCTCATCTTAGGGACAATATTGATCAGAGGCTGCTGTCGAGTTGCCAGCATGCCTACTGCAGGGATAGATCCACTGAGACGGCCTGGTTGGATTCATTGAGGGTTCGCTCGCCGTAAGGTAGTATACCATGGTGGCTTTTCTCGATGTAGAGGGAGCGTTTAATAGCGTTACTCCGGATGCGATAGCTGCGGCGCAATCTGGTCTTGGAGTGGACATCGACATCAACAGGTTTGTGTACAGTCTTCTTACAAGGAGACGTATACGGTACAAATTGGGATCGTCGGACCTGAGTAGATTTGTTGGTAGGGGCACTCTTCAGGGTGGTGTACTATCCCTACTACTATGGAACCTCATTCTGAATGGCGTTGTCAATTGAGGGAGTTGGTATTAGAGTTGTCGCATATGCGGACGACGTGGCATTGGTAGTCAGGGGAAGGTTTCCTGGCATACTCAGGGATGTCCTTCAGGGGGCACTTCTAACTATGGAAAGGTGGGCGCGTGATAAAGGACTTGCGGCGAATCCGTGCAAGTCTGAATTTGTACTGTTCACTAGGAGATATAAGGTTACATTAGTGGAACCTATCTCCTTGGGGGGCACTGAACTTCTTTTCGCGGACTGTGCCAAGTATCTTGCGGTACTGTTGGATAGGAAGCTGAACTTCAGGCTCAACATTAGGGACAGGGCAAGGAAGGCAAGTGGGCAATAGGGAGGCAATGGAGTTTGGGTTCTCGGATCGTCCACTGGCTGTATACGGCAGTGGTACGACCGATAATGTTGTATGGTGTTATCGTCTGGTGGTGAGCTCTCCAGAGGCCCACACATCGTGGGATGCTGGATAGGGTCCAACGGATGGCTTGCATGTACATCACGAATGCCCTTCGTACCACCCCACCTGATGCGCTGAACGCAATTTTGCATTTGCTGCCTTTGGACATAATTGGTTCACAGACTGCTGCAGCTGCAGCAGTTCGGTTGAGGGCGCTGTCACTTTGGTCGGACAGTGGCTATGGTCACAGTGTAATCCTTAACATGAAGCCTGAACTTCCAGGCATCATTGAATACACTGTGGCCGAACCACTGTTGGACAAAAGGTACCAGAAGCTTATACCGCATAGGGATTCGTGGAAACACGGAAATAGCAATGGGGGCATTGTGTCGACTTCTATACCGACGGCTCTAAACTCGACGATCAGGTAGGCTTCGGCGTCTACTCCAGGGACCTACAGCTGAGTATTGTGCGGAGACTGCCTAATCCCTCTAGTGAACTGTCGCAGATCTCTTAACGAGATGGCTCAGCAGTTCAGCATCCATGTTATTTGGCTTTTTGAGGCAATCGGAATGGTTCGACGGGGGAAGCTAGTGATACAATTTTTTACTAGCTAGTCTAAACGAGTCTGATTGGCAGGCTACCACATCTACCTAACCTAAGCCAACTTGTTTACATTGTCGCTAATTGCAGTTTTCTCTCTTTTTTTGTGTTTTTTCCATTACAATACGTTCACCTATCCTTACTTCACGCACTTGTGCTGAAGTTTTTGAACGATTCTATTTATAGAACATAACTTATATTTTAATTTCTGTTATTGTTATACATTTTGGTGGCGCTGTACCATATTTTATATATGTATTTGTTTGATCTGGAGTTCTTTATAATTGAATTTCAACGAGCTAACAGATCGGGTGTCGTCTGTAATATACACACCAAGTAACTTAACAATATACAGGCCACTAAAAATAAATTAACAAAGTGAACCATACTTTATAAATAACAGCTAATGCTGCATTTTTTTTTTTTTGCTTTGACATTACACGTTATTATTTGGTGGAAAACAGTAGTAAAAAAAGCATTTTTAAATATAAATAAACAAAATAAAATAACAATAAAATAAAATGAATTGTCCAAATCGAAATCATTTTTGTTTTGTTTGTGCACCTGTTACTGAATATGCAGGTTATTTTGTTGTTTCATACGTTCCAAATTTATGGTATGTTTCAGAAGTCCTTTGTGATTATTGTTATCGTGGTTTGGTAGAATGAAAAGGTCATAATTCAAAACATCATTTAAAATACGTTCAACCATTTATTTACAATATACGTGATTCAATAATTTTTGCTAAAATACGTTCTGAAGAAAATCCAACAGCTCCTTCTGAAGAAACATTTGAAATAGAAAGTAATGCCTTCTGAAGCATCTGTACCAACAACATCTTCTGAATTTGTGCCAATAACAAGTGAATTAGGATACAAAGTACCACATTGTATTACACAAAAAGATTTTAATAACCTAGTTCGTGGTTCACGTTTGAAACAATGGAATTTGGTAGGAAATGGTTTTAAAATAACTGCTGGACGTAAACGTGGTCATACCGTTCAATTTGATGAACATTTTGATTTATATGAAGATGAAACAAAAAAAATTGCTTACTGCAATAATGTTGATGAATTGTTGAAAGAAGTGGGACAACGACATATTTCAAATGAATGGTGTCTGTTCATCGATTCGTATGTGGAAAGCCTAAAAGGAGTGTTATTGCACAATGGAAACAAACATCCATCAGTTCCAATCGTTTACTCAAGAAATTCGTCAGAAAATTATGAAAATATGAAATTAATTCTTGAGTTAATTAATTACAATCAACATAAGTGGATGATTTGTTGTGATCTCAAAGTTGTTGGAATTTTAACTGGTGTAAAAAAAGTTTTTCAAGTTATCAATGTGTTTTATGTGTTTGGGAGGGAGGGCGTAAAATACATAAAATACTAATCATAAATAGGATGCACGTGTACAATTCAAACTCGGTCAAGTCAGCATCGATCACATTCCTTTGGTAAAGTACAACAAAAACGCTAATTCAAAATTATGTGTTTAGGAGTTTATTGAATCTTGTTGAAAAACGTGCATGGGATAGTTTCATTGATGTCGTAAAAAATTTTATGGGAAATAAGAAAGCGGATAACTACAAATATATTGTTAAAGAAATGGTTTCAGCGCATGGTGAAATGAAAGTTAACATGTCTTGAAAAATTCATTTTTTTCACAACCATTTAAACTTTTTTCCTTCAAATTTGGGTGATTTAAGTGATGAGCATGGAGAACGTTTCATAAAGATATTGTTAGAATAGAAAATCGTTTCAAAGGAAAAGACATGACTCACATGCTTGCTGAATATTGTTGGAATTTATGCCGTGATACAAATCCTGAAGCTTACACACGAAAAAAATAAACGACCAAAATTTTTAACACAAAATAATAGTTAATATTTCATATTTATATTTGTATTTTTACATTTACATTACATTTTTGGTTATTTTTTAATTTTACATGAAAACCAAAGCGCCATCTAGCGAAGAAAAAAAACGTTTTTTTTAATAAGAAAAAATCCAAATTTAATTCCCTTTTCAAAACTGGCTCAAGCAATAAAATCGGTTCACCCATTCTGTTTTTATATAACTTTTTATAATAGTATTGCATTACAAGTGAATCTACATGGTCCTTCGAAGCATAAAAATCGATTTTCTCAAAATTCTGACGTGCTACAGTAAAACGCCGAGACACGTATTTCTTTATTTTAAGCCTATTTTCATATTCTGTTAACATTTCTCATGTGTACCAACCACTGTCGTACTGTGTTATAGGAAAATTTTAAAACAAACTCAATTACAATAACCGTTTTCTAGTTGTTGCAAAAAATTAATTGATATTATTATTTATTTTTTTCTCTATTTTTTTTAATTTTAGGCGCCATCCTAAAAGTAAGACATTTTAGACACCCAGAAGCATGAATCAAGTTACTAAATTGAGTAAATTCCATTTGAAATTTGTGATAGCATGATGTTAAACCGACTAAAAACTTATTGCAATTATTGTTATTGTAATTAAAACTATAATAAAATTTATATAATTGTGACCTACTATAAATGTGGGCATGCTTTAATAGTCATTCCCATTTAAGTGTCTGAAAAATAGAAACAGTATGTTTTAAAAATCGTAAAAATACATTCAAAAATTATATGTATATATGTCCTTTGAAAAAATAATAATGTAGGGTGCCATTTTTTGTGCAAGTGGCAACTGTGAAATTTTGCAGCTGTCGCTTATGTTTATTCCGATTATTAAAAATCGAGAAATTTACGAAAGAACTTCGCAAACTTCGAAGAATTTTCAGCCGAGAAAGTTCACCTAATGAGTCAACCATTCGAAGAGTGGTCACAAAATTTGAAGAAACTGGGTTTGTTATGGACAGCAAGACTCCTGTGCGACAAAGTACCGGTCGGTCTCTTGAAAACTTTGCTGCTGTAATCGAGAGTGTCACCGAAAAACATCAATTCAGCATCGTTCTGAACAACTTCAACTTTCACGAAGCACTACGCAGAGTAATTGCCTGTCATCATTAGGGTGTGCCTTATTTTTCAACTTGAGAAATGCGACCGTAACTCCGCCTAAACACGGTCCTCTTAGCTAAAAACTATATTTTGCAAAAAATTAGGCTAATCGAATATCGGGAAGGCGTGGCTCAAACGCCCTAAAGTTGCTAAAATATGTGAAACTTTAAATATTAATTTTGCGCTACGCCTATGCCGCAAACTGAAATATTTTAAGATGGATCATGATGGAAAATTTTACGCAGAATCCGAATCTGTTAATTAAATTATCATAGCGTGTCAACTTTTTGCGTGATGTAATTTTTTATAAAAAATGATACCTTTTGACGGCTTTCAATAGCATACGAGGGCGGATAAATAAGTCCGTGACTTTTTGAATGAAACACAGTTTTGTTTCCAAAAAAATTTTATTTTTCAACATAATCTCCTTTTAGCTTCCAAAAAATGCGATTTTTCCATTTTTCTTAAATAGGCATTCGTTTGATCAATAATTTCATCGTTGGAGCTAAATCTCTTTCCACCGAGCCGTTTCTTTAGGTTTGGAAATGCCTATGGCATCAACAATATCACGCACTTTGGCTCTTCGGTCGGCCAACATCATATCGTGGATGTTTTCGACATTTTCAGGTGCATTGACCTCAATTGGCCGTCCAGAACGTTCAGCGTCATTGTTACTTGTGCGACCACAACGAAAGTCAGTAAACCACTTTTTTACCATTGAAATCGATGGTGCAGAGTCCCCATAGTAATTATCAAGCTTTTCCTTGGTTTGATTGACGGTTTTTTTGGCAAAAAATAATGTTTAATGAGCACTCGGAATTCACTTTTTTCCATTTTTAAAAAAATCAACGAGGTTGTATGTTTAACTGCCGTTAAACGCAAAGTAAATGACGGAACTTGCTAAAAATTTGAGAGTAGTCCATTAACAGGTGGTACTTGATGGAAGCAGTGTTGCATTTCATATAACTATGGGGGAAGTTCGAAAAGTCACGGACTTATTGATCCGCCCTCGCAGAAAATTACTTTGCGAAATGTAACTAAGTCAAACCATTTTTTGTAATATTCAGATTTTCGCAGCAAGGTTCCAATCAAAATAAAAACTTTACATAAGAAATTATGAAATTAATCATTATTACCATTTAATGAAGCTAATTATTTGCCCCATAAAATTCTACCTAATGATCGTCGTGAAAGAATTAGAGGTTTTATGGAATAAATCACGAATTCCAATTAGAGCTTTAGATTAATGTGTCACAAAAGATGATAGTTCATACTTTGATGCTTCTAGCCCATTTATGGAGTATTTACTTACGGTCTTTCCGTTCTTAAGATATAAATTAATCTATTTTGTGCCACACCCAATTAACAGATCCCGCCACATTTGGTCAGATGTTGTGTATTGATAACCAAGATGCTTGTACCTTATTTGGGAACTTTTCCAATTTACGATCTCCTAATATACAGAAAAACTGACCGACATAGTTAAGTCAACTGTGCTGTATGTTTGTTATGTTAAAAAAACAAAAAAAAGTCTTAAGCTAATATAAAAAAAAATTGTACAAAAAAAGTTGAATAGACGGGGATCGATCGACTAAAATAAAAAAACTATTTGTGAGAAAGCGCTTAGACCACTGAGCCATTGAAGGACATACGCAATCTTTGTTAATAGAATTTTCGTTTAAAACAAATTTGTTTGGTTTTTAAATGACAAATCTTTGTATGTGTTTGTTGTTTGTGAGGTAAAGACGTGAGAGAAAAGAGTTTCCACAAATAAAATATAAAAAAACAACAAATACGAACACAATGCCAATCAATGTTGTCATATTTTTTTTTCAAAAATCTTTTTAGTTGTAAATAAAAACTTTTTTCGACCAAAAAAAATATTTTTTTACAAAGCGTTAAAAGAAATCACTGGAACTGCAAGTGTTTGATTTAGCTGGGAAATTTGCATTTGGGATTTTATTTCGCTTTTTTAATTTCTCTAGAATAATTTTAAAAATTTGAAGGAAAATAGTTTAAAAGAATTTGTTTTATAAATTTTATAAGTTATGACCTAAAATAGTTGCACTTAAAGAGAAATTATGTTTAAAATTTTCTTAATATATGTGACCTTCTCCGAGAAAAGGGAGATAGTGTGTCAAAAAACGGTTTTGGACTTAAAAGTGGATTCAGGTACCTAAAAGGGTGTAGAATAAGATGAAATGAACTTTGAAAAATCAATAAAAATGAGAACAGATAGCTGAGAAAGAACAGAGCAGCAACAATAGCAAAGGTATTGTCACACTAAAAGCGAAAAAAATACATCACCACATAGGCATGACGTCACCAAAGTCGGCACCCAATCATAACTAGCCATACCAAATCGCATCTCCCAACTGAAGATGTGTTCACAGTGATAATGCGTTATGAAACTTTTATAAATAAACTACGTTGTTAGCGTAGAAAATGATTGCCCGGGCTAAAGCGCGAGATTGCACGGGCTAACGCCCGAGAATATACGAAGTTCCCAGATAAATACCCGGAGCCCCCAATTTTTACCATGCCCCAGACCAAAGTTCTAAGATGTACCTCAATAATAGGTTAGCCCATACTCCTTCAAATTTCAGGTTTTTCCCTTTGAACCCTCATTTTTACCATGTACCTATCTAAAATTCTAAAATGTAACTGATCAGTTAGTTAGCACATCATCCAGTTCACATATTTAAAATTTCATGTTCCTTTCTAAGTCGGTGTGGGCAGCCCGTTAAGGAGGAGGCTGTTCACCTAGGTGAATGTCTACACTGCAGGAGGAACCTTTGCACCAAATTTCAACTTAGCAGCACCAGCGGTTTTGGCAAGACTTCAAGGGTGAGAATTTTTCACTTTTCTGCCCCACCCCGTTGACTGTTCCAAAAATTACGTCTTAACTGGAGAAGGAGCCTGCCTACCAAATGTCAACTTCCTGGGACCAGCAGTTTCGCTAACCTGTTAAAGGAAAGACATTTTATCCTTTACACCCCATTTTTACCACGTCCCTGGATAAAATTCTAAAATGTTGCTTATCAGTCAGTTAGTCCAGGCCCATACTTCAGGTATTTTGTTATTTCGGTGTGGGCAGGCCGTAAAGGGGGAGATTTTCCCCCGTTTTGGCCCTCCCCGTAGGAATTTACAAAAATCCTAACTGGGTGGATATCTACACTTAAGGTGGGTCAATCTTCCAGCTCTAACGGTATTGGCAGGCTTTTGAGGGGGAGAATTTCACCGTTTTCTGCCCCTCCCCGTTTGGTTTTTCAAAAATCACGTCTTATCTACACTCGAGAAAGAGCCTGCATACCAAATTTTATCTTCCTAGGTCCAACGGTTTGGTCAGGCCATAAAGGGGGAGACTTTTCGCCCTTTAAACCCGCATTTTTACAACATCACTGGCCAAAATTCTAAAAAGCACCTCATCAAGGAGATAGCACATACTCCCAGGAAGGCATTTTTCAAAATTCAGGTTTCTAGCTATAGACGTTTGGGCAGGCCGTGAAAGGGGACTTTTTTCCCCTTTTTGCCCCTCACCGAAGAATTTCCAAAAACCCCGTCTTAGAGGATGTCTACGCCGGAGGGAGAACCTACTTACCAAATTTCAGCCTCCTACCTCTTGCGGTTTGGGCTGAGCGATGTTGAAAGGGTGAGTCCGTCAGTAACGTTATTCCTTTATATATAGAGATAAAACCGTTTTTATTTTGTTTGTATCAGAGGGTTTTTATAAAAATTTTGATGTTTTTAGCCCATTAATGGATTATTTAATTACGGCCCTACCGGTTTTAAGATATAAATTAATCTATTTAGTTCCACGCCCAATTCACGAATAACCAAGATGCTTAATTGAAATCTTTTCATCTTTCCGTTCTCCAAATATACAAGAAAAACTGACCGACATCCTTAAGTCAACTGTGCTGTACCTATTTGTTATGTTAAAAAAAAAAAATAAAAAAAAAAAAATCTTAAGCAAATATAACAATATAAAAAAAAGTGTACAAAAAAGTTGAATAGACGGGGGATCGATCGAGCGCGACTAAAAGAAAAAAACTATTAGTGAGAAAGCGCTTAGACCACTGAGCCATTGAAGGACATATGCAATCGTCGTTAATAGAAGTAAATAAAGAGTTTTCGTTTAAAACAGATTTGTTTGGTTTTTAAATAGTAAATCTTTGCATGTGTTTGTTGTTTATTTATAAAAGGTGAAGAGGTGAAAGAAAAGGAGTTCAACAAATGGATGTGTTTGTTATGCGTAAAATTCAACATACATATTAAAAAAGGGATTTTACGGTAAAAATTAGAGGTAGTCGTGGTTTTTGCTCATATCCCAGCCATTTATCAACCGATCTGGCTGAATTTCAATAGCAAACAGAAATCGATCACATGTGACTCTGGGGTCTTCGGAAAACCCATTTCAACACACAGACGGACATCGTTAGATCAACTTCGATCTTCATAAGGACCCGGAATATGTATACTTTACAGGGTCTAAAATCAATATTGAAGAAATTACAAACGGAATGACAAACTTATATATACCCTTTTTCACCAACTGAGGTGAAGGGTATAAAAATGTATGCATGTTAATATATATGCGTGTGTATAGTTCTTTTTTCATGAGAAAAAAATTAAACTTTATTGCTGTTGTTGATATTGTTGTTGTTGGCAATTAACGCGTGTGTATGCTGTGAAAATTTAATAAATGATCAATCAGTATGTAAAATTTAATTTGTACATTGTTGTTTTTGGTGATGAATTGTAATGCACTTACAGACTTGCGTATGTACATTAAGTTGGCCCTTAATTGTATGAGGAATGTAAAATAAAGATTGTTTTCTCATTCAAAACATAGCATTATGAAAAAATTACAGAACTCAATAATTACAAAATATAATTAAAAACGCCTTGGTCTGAGTGTACTTTTTATTATATTTTTTAATAATATTAGAGGAATATTTTTAGCAAAAAAGATTCTAAGTGCGTGTTCTTAAAATATATAAAAAAAAGTTTAACAAAATAGATCAAAAAGTACTAAAAATACAGTCAAAGCCCGGTATAACGAATGATATATTCTCAGGCCCATTCGTTTTACCAAAATATTCGTTATATCGCACCATATTTTGTATGAATTTTACTTTATCCTTAGTATTTTTAAAATTTTTGAGACAACTAAAAATTT
This sequence comes from Eustalomyia histrio, assembly GCA_949748255.1. Taxonomy (NCBI): domain Eukaryota; kingdom Metazoa; phylum Arthropoda; class Insecta; order Diptera; family Anthomyiidae; genus Eustalomyia; species Eustalomyia histrio. The sequence goes on along the minus strand of OX456523.1, from coordinate 96,897,567 downwards.
TAAAAAGGACGCTTAAACTAGAAGGTTCAGAAAGAAAAAATTCTAAAATTATTTTCTAACTTAGATTTTTTAAATTTTTTTCTTAATTTTTTAACATATCTTTCGTTATATCGAGTACAAATTTTCATCTTTGTACAAATTTTCATCTTTAGTATTTTTACAATTTTTGAGATTACTTAAAATTTAAAAAAGACTGCAATAATGGTACACACATATATATATACACACATATATATGTGCACAGCACATGTTGCGGGGACGGGTTTTCGTTCCACAAGTTACTATGAAGACATTTTGTTACTTTGGGGACTGTCCTTAAACTTTTCGTTATTCTAGTGTTTACTCTGAAGACATTTTACTCAACACAGCGCATTTTATAGGGACTTTTTTGGCTGTATATACAGATGTCTTCAAAGTATGTCTTCAGAGTAAACACTAGAATAACGAAAAGTTTAAGGACAGTCCCCAAAGTAACAAAATGTCTTCATAGTAACTTGTGGAACGAAAACCCGTCCCCGGAACATGTGCTGTGCACATATATATATATATATATATATATATATATATATAACAAGAATCAAGCTAAAAGGAATATTGCTTCAATAAAACTGAAGAGAAGAAGTATTTCAACTCAGGAGAAATTCTAATAGACGTCAATTCAACAAATTGTCATCACATCCAGGCAGGCCTGCCATATTTGCCGATTTATCGGCATTTTGCCGATTTTTTGCCTCAAAATTGGCAATGCCGATTTGCCGATTTTTACTTCAAAAATGCCGATTTTTTAATAAATACTTAAAACACGGTAAGTTTGTTTGTTTTTGTATAATGTACAATTTTGGGCAACACTGGGATACATTTTACATTAAAAAGATATTACTGTCAGCGCTTATTCTAAAGAGAACAAGTAAAAAATGCTTAAATTAGGCTGTGACGAATCTTTGAATACCCTCCATCAATATTCCAAAAATTTTGCTCTACTGGTTTTGATACTAATAATGTAAAAATCTTTAGAAGTAAAATTATAAAAAATTTAAACAAATCAAATATATTATTTTTTTTTTTTAAATTAAGGATGGTTAAATTTTAAGGGCCGATGTCGAATGTGAACCACACCTAAACGTCAAGTTTTTTTCTGCGTTTCATTTGATATTTCTCAATTTCAGACTAAATCAATTTGAACCATGGAAAGATACACAATCGAGCAACGCGTTAAAGTTATCTAGGCTTATTATGAAAATGGTCGTTCAAATCAAAATGCACATCGTGATTTTTTTTGGTCAGCATAATCGACCAAATGTGTCCACAATCGGGAGAATTGTGGGTAAATTTTAGCAAGCCGGGTCTGTGAAAACACTTGTGCATGCATGGCGATGTCAATTGGCCGCCAAGATCATGTGATTTGAAACCGTTGGACTTCTTTCTTTAGGGTTATTTGAAAGAAACGGTGTACGTCGATAAGCCAGCAACAATTCAAGAGCTAAAGGATGAGATAATTCGGCACATTAACGGCATAGAACCTCAATTATGCATCAGCGTCATAGAAAATTTGGACCATCGAATGGAGGTGTGCCGCCGAGATCGCGGTGGCCATTTGGCCGATATTTTGTTTCATACATTATTGAACCATATCATATTATCATAATAAAAAGAAATGACAATAATTCCCTAAATAATTTGTGTTTTATTCAAAATCAACATCGGCTCTTAAAATTTAACCACCCTTTATATTCTTCAAATTGTTAATATTAACAGAATATTTCAAAGTGAGTCAACAGAAATTCACAACCTATACAGCCAAATGGAAAGGCTTTTAAGAACTGTATTAAGTAATTTTATAAAAAACGATATCTTAAATGATGAAATTTATTATATAACGGAATTTATGAACACAAAGAACTTTTTGAAATATGATGAGGTATATTTGGGATTAATTGCTAAAGAGTTAATATCATAACCAAAGCTTAACAATAGCGAAATTAACAAAATTTTAAAAAATTGCATTAATTTTTATATAGAACTTGCAAATCAATTATTAAAACGTTTTGATTTTGGACAAAAATCTTATAAATCCTTAAATATGATAAACCGTAACAAAATTATAAACAAAGACAATAATTCTTTTATGGAAATTCTAAAAGAATTTCCCAGCTTTATTTCTGAAAAAGAAAAAGAAATTTTAGAATCTGAATTTGTAAAATTTAAAGAATTTTTTGAAGGAAGTGAAATAAATTTACAAACTTTTTGACAAAAAAATTCAGATTTATGACATGTTTCTAGATAACAAGTTTCTCAAAAATGTTGCCCAATTGAGTATTAAAAATTAGTTTGCGGTTCTATAATACAAATGTCAAGTTTTGTTGAGTGAAAACGTAAGTGTAACTCTTTTTGCGGTTTCTATATAACAATTTTAATTGCCAATACTGTCAAAAACATACAAGTAAAAAAAAGTAATTGTGTGTATCACAAAAGAGTATTTTATTAGTTTTTTTTTTTTGTTTTTTTTTGTTTTGTTTTCTTCATCTACATTTGTTTTCAGGAGCTGGTATGTGAGTGGTTCGATATGCTGCTTTTAATCTTGGCTGTATTTTATTAAGAATCATTGAAAAAACTTCCTTGTTGATGCGAAATGTAGCAATGAAACTGAAAAATCACATAAATGAATAGAACTTAAATTTTGTTTTGTTTTTACTCACCGCTCTTTCGGTAGATCCATAACATTTAAGGCATCTCGGATATTTCTGCGGCATAAACGAATGTCTACACCATCACCGTCACTTGAATCACTATCAAAATGTAATTCAATAGATGGAAACATTTTTTTTCTTTTTTTTTTAATAAATAACAAATTTTATTCACAAATAATTATTCATATAAATTCACTTTGTTTTGTAAATAAAAAAGAGTTGTTCGTTTATATTTGTACAAGAGTTGCCATTTAGTAATGAAAGAGTTGTATTTTAGCATAAAAAAAGTAAACAAAATACAAAATTATATACTATGGCAATAATGTAATTTGACAATATAAAAAAAAACAACGTAACAAAACGTAAGTAAGACAAGTGTACTATAAAAACTCATTCGCTTACGTACTTGTTTGTGTACAGCTTGTCTGTTTGAGAAATTACTTGTTATGTAGAAACATGGTATTAAAACGTGGGGATTCTACTGTTGTATTTCCAGTGCTGTCAAAGTTTGTACAACAAATTATGGTTCTTCCACATTCTTCCGCAAATGTGGAAAGAATTTTTAGTCAAGTCAAACTAAATAAAACAAAATTTAGATGTTACCTGGAAAATTAATCTTTACAAGGAATTCAATTTTCTATAGATTATTTTAAATAGTATTAGTAGGATTTTAGATCATATGTATAATCATATTCTTTTTTTTATAAATTATTTTATTGTAAAGAAACATGAAAATTTTTATTAGTAAATTATAGAGAATAAAAGTTGAGAAATTCGACAGAGCCAGCAGGATAGAATACTTAGTATTTTTGGTTGACGCTACTTAACCTTATCAATATCCACGCACTCCTTTCTCCCCTTTGGTCATTGCTTGTTGATGATTGTCTATTTCATATTGAGTGTTTAGAAACAAATTAACGAACTCGAAAACAACACACAATTAGACGAATGAAATTATATTTTGTACTGTATTGATACAAATAATGTAAAAAATTTTTGAAGTACAATTATAAAAAAAAATTAAACGAATCAAATCAAATATATATTTCTCTTTTTTTAAAATATATTCTTAAAATTGTTAATATTAACAGGATAGTTCAAAGTGAGTCAGTGAGTCAGAAATACACAACCTATACAGCCAAATGGAAAGGCTTTTAAGAACTGTATTAAGTAATTTTTTAAAAAACTATATTTTAAATGATGAAATTTATTTAAGGGAATTTATGAACACAAAGAACTTTTTGAAATATGATGAGGTATATTTGGGATTAATTGCTAAAGAGGTAATATCATAACCAAAGCTTAACAATAGCGAAATTAACAAAATTGTAAATAATTGTATTAATTTTTATATAGAACTTGCAAATCAAATATTAAAACGCTTTGATTTTGGTCAAAAATCTTATAAATCTTTAAATATAATAAACCATAAAAAAATTATGAACAAAGGCAATAATTCTTTTATGAAAACCCTCAAAGAATTCTCCAGCTTTATTTCTGAAAAAGAAAAAAAAATTAGACTCTGAACTCAGAAAGTTAAAATTTGTAAAATTTAAAGAATTTTTTGGCAAAAAAATTAAGATTAAAAACGAGGGGATTCTACTGTTGCATTTCCAGTGCTGTCAAACTTTGTACAACAAATTATGGTCCTTCGATATTCTTCCGCAAATGTGGAAAGAGTTTTTAATCAAGCCAACGTAAATAAAACAAAATTTCGATTTTCCCTGGAAAACGAACCGATTTTCTAAAGATTATTTAAAATTTAATAATTCAAACTGTTTTGATGCCGATATTAAAAAGGATTTATTAAAAATGTCAAACTCAAATATGTATCTATAAAATACATGTTCATACAAAAAAGTTACAAAAAAACTTTTTTGAACTTTTAAAACAATTTGTCCTAAAGTACAAAGTATATGTAAATATACGAGTATAAATACAATTTATTTGTAAAATGTTTTCTTTTTTATTGATTTTTATATTATTTTATGTTTAAGTTAATACTGAATTGTTCTGTTTTGATATTTTTTGTATTTAAAAAGAGTTTTTTTTGCCGATTTTAAATTGAAGTGCCGATTATGCCGATTTTTTTTTAAAATATGACGATTTTTTTTTTAAAAATATGCCGATTTTTTATCAAAATCATCTGGCACCCCTGATTCTCTGTAGGAAGCCTGGCGTCAAGTGTCTACAAGTCACCACTTTTGTCGACTATTTTGGGTGACTTTTTGGTGAAATGTCAACAAAACGTCTATACTTTTTACATTTATTTTTTGCAGCTGTAAAGCTGTGCTTGTTCTTGATTTTTTTTATTGTTTTATTTTGTTGAAAATACATGTACATAGCTGCATGCAAAATTAAAGTTTTTAATAAAAATATAAAGAAACATGAATTTAAAAGGTAAATATACATATTTGAACAAAAAATATAATGAGCAAAAGAAATTACAAAAGACTTGTGAAAAAACAATCAATTTTGTACAAAAATAACGAGAAAGAGGCAACAATTTTTATTGAAAGTTGCAACTGTAGAGATTTTGTGGAGCCTGATGAAGATTTTACGGAGCCTGTGGATAATTCTGTGCAGTCTTTTAAAGATTTGTCTACTCCATACATGGGCTTGTATATGATCATACATGGGCATACATGGTCATATACGTCCATACATGATCTCATATATGACCATATATCTGCGGATCCGAAATTTGAGGGTATATGGTGATATATGTGCATATATTATCATACATGCTCATATATTATTCATGTATGCTCGTATATGATCATATACGTCCATATACCCTCAAATTTCGGATCCGAAGATATATGATCATATATGAGATCATGTATGGTCATATATTGAACAATGTATGGACGTATATGACCATGTATGTCCATGTATGATCATATACAGGCCCATGTATGATCATGTATGCTCATATATATTTCGATTTTTAGATGGGTTAAATGTCTACAGCAGAAAGCGTTGGCTGGAGCATAATTATTCAGTAGTACTGGTGACAAAGTCAATAGTCAATCAGTACAGTTTCACCATCGACATTTCGTTCAGGGGTGCTGGTTCCAATGTCAACACCTAGTCAATAGTTGTGTATATTCACAATGACACGCACATCTTAAATGTCTACAGCAGTACAGATTCACTATCGACATTTCCTACAGGGTTGTTATAAGTCAATGGTCGGCACACTAATACAACCTTATTGTTGCCATTGTATGGGTGAGTTGCGCTCTCCCTATCTTAATGCACTGAAATAAATGTGTAATTTTCCTAAAGTTAAATTTTATTAAAGTTAATTTTCCTAAAATTAACAAAAGCAAATAAAAAGAAACAACAAAGCACAAGAAAACAAAAACATTGGCCCGTTATCATAGTCAAGCGCTAAAGTCGTTTTTTTTTTAAACGACTTTAAATTAAAAAGCTATTATTATATATTTTGCTATTATACAGGGTGTCCGCCGGGAAGGTATACTACTTTGTCTGTTTATAATTTTTTATTAACTGAAAGAGAATGGATCGTATATGTTTTATTTAATGTCGGCAATGATGTATGGAATACAATATCAGATAAAGGTCCGCCTCTGTTAGCCTCACAAATGCGAGCTCTTTTGAGCACATTTTTCATTACATTCTCTCATATTTCACGCGGTATTTCATTAATTTCATTACGAATATTTTGTTTGAGTTGCTCAAGCGTTTCTGGTTTGTTTGCATAAACCTTGCTTTTCAGATATCCCTACAAAAAAGTCCGGAGCAGTCAAATCAGGAGACCTTGGAGGAAGATTAACATCACCATTTCTTGAAATAACTTGTTGTGGAAAGAGGTCTCGCAGTAATTCCATTGTAATCCTGGCTGTATGCGATGTGGTACCGTCTTGTTGATACCACATGTTAATCAAGCCCAAAGCATGCAGTTGTGGCGTTAAAAAGTTTTCAATCATATCACGATATCCCTCCCCATTCACAGTTACGCCGTTTTCATTTTCAGAGAAGTAAGGTCCAATGATTCCTCCTGACCAAATTGCACACCAGAGTGTCACTTTTGATGGATGCAAAGGTGACTTATGAATAATTTAATGGTTTTCAATTGCCAAGAACCGACTATTCTGTTTATTCACATGTCCATTCAAATGAAAATGTGCCTCGTCATTCAAGATTTGTTCATGAAAATCGGGGTTGTCATGGGCGAACTGTAAAATCCTATTGGCATATGTACGGCGGCGTAAATGGTCTTGTGGAAGAAGCTCTTGTGTCAACGAAATCTTAAATGGAAACAAATGCAAATCCTTGTGAAAAATTGTGGCCAAAGTTGTTCTTTGAATATCAAGCTCTTGAGCACGGCGTCGAATTGAGGTTGTTGGATTGTTTTGAACACTTTCTTGAGCAGCAGTAATGTTTTCAGCCGATCTTGCAGTAAGTTGTGGTCCATGCCTGGGCCTATCACCGTCAGACCCTCTTTCTTCGAAATCATTCACTACACGATAAATAGTGCGCTTTGTTGGCACGTTGTTTCTCCCAAAAATTTCACGTAACTTTCTCATCGTCACAGTAATCGATGATTGATTTTGATAAAATGTTTTAACGTTTAAAACACGTTGCTTTATCGAATATTTTTCCATAATAAATTTGCCACGTGTCTACTTCACGACTGCCAAATATGAACTGTCAAGACTAATGTTTACCAAAATGGCGGCAAAACAAAGTAGTATAACTTCCCGGCGGACACCCTGTATATTCAGGGTGGCGCCAAAATAACCTTCCGATGTTTTTTGGCTGTTATTTAAAAAAAAAATGAAAAACTTTGATTCTTCTTGTGGATTATTTTTATTTTGTCTTTTAATTTTTTTACATCAAGTCGAGAATATGATGTCATGTAAATGGCCGCCGCCACAGTTGATTGTCATTTGAGCCCTTTTTATGGCATTTTCCATCACTTTGGCCAAAACTTCCGGCGATAGGTCCTCACATTCTTGACGGATATTGTCTTCATGAGCTGCAAGAGTCTGAGGCTTGTTGACATAAACCCTCGATTTCAAAAAGCCCCACAAAAAGAAGTCTGGAGCGGTCAAATCAGGCGATCTTGCTGGCCAGTGCAAATCGCCAAAACGGGAGATTAGGCGCCCGGGAAATGCATCCTTCAGCATATCGGTTGTGGCACGTGCAGTGTGTGGCGTTGCACCGTCCTGTTGGAACCACATGTTTTCCAATCCCAATTCATCAAGTTGCGGCAAAAAGCACTCGTTGATCATTGCTCTGTAGCGCTCACCATTCACAGTAACCGTTTTGCCCGCGACGTCTTCGAAGAAAAAAGGTCCGATGACTCCTACAGCGAAAACAGCGTGTGTAATGGCTCTTCGTGGGTTACACGCGGATTTTCAGTGCCCCAGAAACGTAAATTTTGCTTATTTACGTACCCGCTAAGATGGAAATGGGCCTCATCACTCATGATTATTTTTGATGAAAAATCATCTTCATTATTGCTCAAATAAATAGTCACCAATATTCCGCGTTCTGGAGCAGTGTAGCGGAACATTGTCAAATGTCAAAACAGAACTGACATTAGGGGCCAATCGCAAAATTTATAGCATTTTCTAATAGGAGGATTACTTTTGCGCCACCTTGTATAAGTTGTGGCAATTTTTCTATTGTTTAATTAAAAGTACCAAAAGCGTTCATTTGGAAGAAGTACTACTACCCAGTTAACCGGGTAGACCGGTCTACCCGGTCGTCCGGTCTAGACCGTAAAGACCGGGTAGACCGTGAAAACCAGTCGACCGGTCTAATTGGTTCTGACCGTAGGCTCTAGTATAGATCATATATGTTGTTGTTCTACATGTTTATTTCATTTATAGGCTATTATAAAAATCAAACAAACAATTAGGTATGTAAAATTTTATTAATGTTTTTGAACAAAAATCGCTTCATATATTTTAAATAATCATAGCTAGAAAAATTTTAGTGTAAGGTAACTATAAAATAAATAAAATTTCTACCAACAATGTAATTTAACTATAATGCAACTCTGGGGATAATTAACCAAGTAAATATATTGACGATTTTAATATTTCAAAGTGTAATATGGTGTAGTATACACCTTATTTACACTAAAGTGATCATTAAATCTGGCATATACACATCGACATTTGATTTTTAAAAACTCCCATGTAAGACATTAAGCAACTTCTACTTTCAAAACTACATTTACCAGTATTAAATTTATTCCCTTTCAATTCATTGACCGACTACAAAATCTCAGGATTTTTCACTTGCTGGTATATTAACAATAAAACTTTTGGGAAAATTTCTTCCCATGTTACAAATAATAAATCCTTTTTCTCAGGGTATAGATTGGCAAAATCAGTTTCAATCTAAAAAATATTTAGAGTTGTAACTATTAATTTTTAACTAAAAGTGACCTAACCAATTTGTATCCAAATGACTGTTTTAGAAGGTGCCCTCTTAAAATTTGTGACAATGTGTTCTCCATTTAATATATATGTCTTCCTTAGTTCGTATTTATTTTCCCATTTCAGAAGGACCTCATCAATTGGTTCAATATTATATTTCAGCCAATCTTTGTTGCAAATTTAGTCTAAATTAAAAAATAAAAATTGTATCTTTAAGGGTTCAGAATTTATCTAACTGGCCATATAACATTGTAATTAAGTCCATTTTATATTGATGAATGGGTGATCACTATAGGGCTAACAAAACCCCTCCGTTCATTTATCACATTTTTTAAAACAATAAATTTTGACGTTTATTTATGTGTTGTTTAATTAAATTGAATAATAATTTTGTGGGTTTTAATAATTGATTTTATTAAATTTAAGGCTATTTTATCGATTCATTATCCATTTTTAATTGCATATTTCATTATTTTTAATATTTAATCTATTTCACTAATATTCTTAAAATAATATTCATTTTTCGTTACTTTACATTCTAAAATATTTTTAAATTTGAGAATATATAAAAAATAATGAAACATAAAATAAAAATTATAATTAAGTATTTAAACTTGGATTGAACAAAAACCTTTAAAACGCAAACAAAATTAAAAAATTTTGACCTGTAAGATAAATTACTAAAAAAACGTGATACACGGAGGCTTTAGTTATACTTGGTGAAAGAATCTCTGGATTTAAATCGTCACTATTCACTAGTTTTCTTTTTCTATTTATTCTGTAACTTGGCTCCGTTAAGCCCTCTTTTCGGAGTTTTGCTACTGAGTTATGGTATTTGACGTATAAACTTTCTGCTGATTTTTTGCATTTAAAAAAAAAATTTAAAACAAATAGAAAATGAAAGTTAAAAATTTGTGTTGTTTTCTGTAAATGCACTACAATAAAATGGGTAAAGTTTTATGTAATATAACGAAAATTCGGTAAATATAAACAAAAAATGCCTAAAAATGTTTTTTACACACTTTCATATACAATAATACATACAAGAAGTATTTTTAGACATAATGTGTTTAAAAATTAAACACCTTGTGGCTAAAAATAGTATTATTTTGTTAAATTAAAATTTTACGCACAAATTTTGTAAATATACTAGGTTAGGTTAAGAAGGGTTAGCCATTGTGAATCCCTTCAGTATAGAGGAAGAAGAGAGAGAGAGAGAAAAAGAGATATAAAGAAGAAAAAAGCTGAGAGGTCCGAGGAAATATAGAAACTACGTAGGACATGACCCCTCTACAGTCCCCTCATCAGAAACAGCCGTCCTATTTCCCTGACAAACCCTAGTAGATCGGCTGGATTACATCCAGCGATACACCCCCAGTTCGTCGTGAAACCTATCCCCTAGCCATTTCTGCCTGAGACCCTGTATCCTAGGACAGTGGCACAGTACATGCTCTACCGTCTCTAGCTCCTCAACATCCCCGCACAGTCTGCAGAAGTCCGGTATGGCATTTTCCTATTTACTCGTATAAGCCTTAACAGAACAATGTCCCGTTAAGAACCCTCTAAGGCTCCTAAGACCACCACTATCCAATTCTAGTAGAATCCTGGTTGCCCCTGTGTCCAGTCCTCTCGACACCCTGCAATCCACTCTATTCCCCCAGGACCGGTTAACGGCATCACGGAACCTTTCCCATATCACCCCATAGTAGTGACACAAGGGGGGCTTTACCCCTGTCTCTTACCCCTAAGTCCAGACTCGAACCCTCCCTCGCGAGTTCGTTTGCCACCTCATTGCCATCCACCTTGCATTCTTACCGATGGAGTTTCTGCATGTGTAGTGGGCATTGAGTCCCCTTTTCATTACCTCCTGGGTGTTTCTCTTCCATGACAGTTTACAATCGAAGAAGATCCCCAAGAACTTGGCGCCTTAAAACCCTCTATCTTGTACCTTCTGGTAAAAAGTAACAGCTCAGTCTTAACAGGGTTTACACCCAGCCCTCTATCCTTCGCTTATGCCGAGAGTTCGCCCAGCGTCACCTGCATTTCACCGATCGTGGACAGAAATTTAGCCCTCAGGTCTTTTGATTTCCTACCCCTGGAATCAAAAGATCTGAGAATCCCATTAACCGCAAGCAACCACAGGAGAGGAGATAGAACCCCCCCCTGTGGTGTTCCCCTGGTAACCTTTCTCCTTATACTATGATCCCCAGGCTCGAGTGGATAGTCCTACTGCCAAGCATGCAGACTATCCACTCCACCAGAAAGCCCTGAACTCCCAGCTCCACCAAGGAATCCCTAATCGCCTCAATCCTAATGATATTAAAGGCTCCTTCTATGTCCAGATACGCGGCGAGAGTACCTATGTCTCAGGCCGTGCTCAATACAACCCACCACCTCATGTAGCTCCCTCTCAGCAGATTTACCCTTAAGATAGGCATATTGAGCGTTGCTAATGAGATGGGTATCAATATTACTCCTAAGATATAGATCTATCAGTCTATCAAGTGTTTTCAATAGGAATGAAGACAGACTAATAGGCCTGAAATCCACCGGCTTCGAGTGGCCTGCCCTGCCAACCTTGGGTATGATAATCACCCTGACCTCCCTCCACCTCCTAGGCAGATACCTCCCACTGAGGCATTTCCTAAATATGTTCACCAACATAAATGATGCGTCCTCCGGGATATTGCAGAGCATGGCCGGAAAAATACCGTCCGTACCCGGTGATTTAAATGGGTCGAAGGTATTGACCGCCCACTCAAGCTTCTCCCTTGTGACTATTTCTTCCATATCACAGACATTCCGTCCCAATGACCATCGTTCATACCTCCGGTTTCCGTACACCCAGGAAGGTGCGCCTCCATTAGTAAGGTAAGGGTTTCAGAGCCAGACTCAGTCTATGAGCCATCATACCTTTGGACATACCCCAGGGTCCTAGGATCCTTGGATAAAATCCGCCAGAATCTAGACAGCACTTTAACGTTATCAATGGATTCACAGAACTGCCTCCATGAGAGCCGCTTTGCTATTTTCAGATCCGCCTTATACCTATTAAAATGCACCCTATGGGTGTTCCAATCACCCGGTGCTCCCATGAGCTTTGCCCTGTTAAACAGCCTCCTTACCGTCGACCTTTGAACCTGAAGTTTTTGGTCCACCATTTGGGCTTTTTACGCCTACCCGGGAATTCAACCGGGCAGGACAGCTCATAGCTTTCTCTTAGCAGATGAGTAAACCTATTCACAGCACCTTCCACATCAGTCGGCAGCAAGTCGCCTAGGGCACATTGCGCCAACCCAGAGCGGACCCTTTCATTAAAGGTGTCCCAATTCGTCACCCTCGGATTCCCAAACGGATCAACCCTAGACAGTTCAAAATTACAAGTAAACGTTATATGACTATGGTCTGAAAAGGTAAAATCCGTTGCCACCCTCCAATCCAGAACAAGTCGCTCGCCACGGTTCACTAATGTTAGATCTATTACTGCCTGCCTATCCTTATTCTTGATCGTAGGAGTGTTACCCATATTACAGATAATAAGATTGTTAGTAGTTATAAAATCAAACATTAACTCACCTCTTTTATTAATGTCAGCACACCCCATAACCAGGATGGCACCCCTCCTTCATGTATACGCCACCAATTCTTCCACCTTTGCACCAGGTGGATCTATTGCCTCGTACGGCATACACACCGAAGCCAGTGTAAGAGTGCAATTACCTTTGGCTTCTCTATTAACGACGGTCAAGTCACCGCACCTGAAAGAATGAGAGATAAGAAAATTCAATTCATTCCTCGCTAGTATACACGTTCTTATGTTGTCCTCTGTGGACAAGAGCGTTATCCAAGGATCTTGGATAAGGGCTACGTCCGTTCTGGTGCTCGTGAGGACGGTTGCTAGTTCATCTGAAGCTGCTTCACAATGGTGCAGGTTTATTTGCACCACCAACAGCTCCCCTGGTCCTGTCATGTTTCGGATACCGGAACCTGACGCTACCCAAACCGAACTTAACAACCCCCCAACCTCCTCTAGGAATTCCATGGACTGCCGCTCCACTGCGAACCGTAAGACCTTCCCGTTAATCTCTTTACAAGCCAGTGAGGTCTCAAGCCTCCATGGGTTGGTAAGAAGCCTATCGTTCTGCTTGCCCAGTACTGCCAGTATAGTTTCCACCGCGCGTACGGGTGGTGGAATCCATACTGTCACTATGGACCTGAGTGGCAATTCGGAGGCTTATATCACTCCAAGCTTTGCTTTGGTTAAAGTCGCTGGACTTGCCAATAGTGGTTCTTAAGAATTCCAAGGAATTCTTGTTACCACAGTTGACAATTTTTACTTCCTTAACCCAGTCTGCACCATTAAAGGATACATCCTCCTCTTTGCCACTAAATACGGCCACTTTGTCGATGATCCTACCTTCAACTAGCTGTCATACTTCGGTGCTGATCCTCCCATCTGGATCATTCCGATCGATGACGGCCACCTGAAGATGATTATCCAGGCTCGTCGACTTCTTCACCATCTTGTTTGATGAAGAAGGCTGATTATCTCCAGATCTGACTCTCTTAATGGTCTCCTTGTTGTTGGGACCCTTAGGAGCTTCAGCCAGTGGTACATCAGACTTCTTTTTCATTGAGCTCGATGGCCCCGGCGACCTTGGTTTGGAAGACTTGTTCCTACCCGAGCCTTTTCCCATATTTGGCTTCTTTCGAATTTAGCGACGCTTTGTCGGTGCCATCTCAGAAGGTGCCTGTCCCTAGCGGAAACGTAGAAGAATCTCTCTTCGCCATCTTATCCAGATAAACCACAGAATTCCTCGTTCCGCTCCGCGCCTTCTCCTCCTTCGTTCAGCTGGTGTTATTAATACCACGTGAAGGAGCGCTTGGCATCTCATCCACGGCGCCCTGCCGAACAAGTTGTGGACAGTCTTCTCCCGAGTGTCCCCTTTGATGTCCCCTGGCCTCACCGGTGGAAGAGGCAGTCTCTGTGGTCTGACTGTGAGCAGATACACTTTCGATATCATGCTCCTCGTCAGAGCGCAGAGTCAGTCTCTTCAACCCTTGAATAGCCCCAATTTCACCACAGGAGTCACTCGACAGTCCCAGAAGACCATCCACATATAAATCGGTCAACACTTGCCGTTAATGCTCCATGCTGTCATGAACGATTGAAAGGGTCAATCCACCCTCACAAGTGCTGCCCGACTCCTTCACCATGACGTCCGAACAACCTTCGTCTCTACCCTGGCCGATCACCTTGCCCGTCGCCTCCTCTTCCTTCCCGATGCCATCCTTATTTTCAATTATAAAATTATCAATTTTGTTCCCACGATTAGGCCGTAAAAAACGGACCATCCACAAAGTGACGGCGTGCTTAGACTAGGTAACTAACATACAACAGCGCTTTGCCATGACGTTGAGAGGAGCTGTTAACGATTAGTTTCTTTTCGCACTAAGTAGCCCTCGGCACTGCCAACCTCACGTTGACCTTAAAGGTGCATTTGTCACGTACCAGCCACTGGTAATGCCCCCACCTTGCAAAGGGCGAACCCGCGTGCTGGTACGTAGTGCTCTATGTACTGATAATGAGGCAGACAGTGTACGTTCCCACTACCGCCCCATTATCTTTACAAGATGAGTAACCTTTAGTTGCATACTCCTTCAGTATTCATGACCCCTTGTGAAGATGTATTACACGCATACCTCAGCACAGGGGATTAGAACCGTAGAGTGCACTTAAACCCTCGCATCTCGACAAGATTGTTAATTAATAATTATAAACTTTGAATGGTAATAAATATTGGAAAATATTAAAAAAATAAAAAAGCTGGAAACTAAAATTAATTCTTCAAAAAATTATAAATATATTTGTGAATTGAAATTCAAGATGACCATCATGACAGCACATACCCATTCAGAATATATTAGGTATTATATTTGTAATTCATATTATTAAAACATACATACATATAAATAATTTATTATTTCAAAAAAAAAATATTTTTCTTCAGTTTTATTTAAACTTTTTACGCACTTTCGATGTAAAATTACCCATTAAGTGTGTACCAACTTACGCATAATGTGTGTACTCTTTTTCGTTTACGCACACAGAGTAAATTTACTCAATTTATAGTAGGAGTACAGTTTCCTTCCATAAATTGGGTAAATTTCTACAGAAATTTATTAGAGTGTATAAAACTTACTTTACTTTCATTTATAAAATAATTTGAAATTTTTTGCGCTATATATTCAAATGACTTAGGGGATGGTTTCGCTTTGAGTGCTCCACCATGCAATTTGTTAGTAAATTCCTATATTTTTAATTTAGGAACTATTTTTTAAAATAGAATTCCAATATCTGCTTTCCAGCTAATGTTGTATTTAATAAACCATCAATAGAAATCTATATTTTTTGTATAAAGATATCAGCATTTTGTTATATGTAAGAGTAATCTGAAAATTATTTACAGAGAGCCTTTTTATTAATTTTAACAAACCTCATCAACATGCTCTTCTTCTGGACCAGTTGACGATATTACTGATTCCCGAGCAGGCACATCCAACGAACTATAAACATCAATATTTTACGCAAATATATTGAACTTGTTTAATAAAAAAAAAATAATTATAATAATAAAATTTACGTTTTGTTGTTGCCACTTTCTCAAGTAATATTCAAAAATAACACGTGGTCCATACAAGCTATTTGGAAGTATCTGATCTAGGTGATGCCTGTCTAAATATTTAAGGTTTTCTGCATTGATTTGGCGGTCTAAAAATTTGTTGATATGAAATACTTTTCTTATTACTAAATAAAATTATACATTAATAAAATATTAGAAAAAAAGTTATCTCAAATAAAATTACGGTAGACTGTCACAAAATATAACTGTCGGTAATTTAAATCATCCAGAATTAGTAAAGTATACGAAACTGTAAGCACATGATTTTTTCACGATAATGAATTTCACGTGAATATTCTATACAAAATTTAGAAGACTATTATTTTCTATTATTTGAATTCAATCAAAAACACAAAAAAAAAATTCAAATTTTAAATTCATAACACAATATAAATTTATTCAAATAATAAACGTTATTCTGTCTAAGTACATGCTTAATTTTTAGATTATAAATTTAATTAGTATGTTTTCTGTTGAAAACCAGAACTTTTAAAAACTATTTTTTGTAATCTTAAATTACCTAAAAGTTTTAAAATTAAAACGATCTACGTTAGGGTTCCCTACAACACAATAAGTTGGGACTAAATCCAGTCTTGGTTTGTTTAGTTAAAAGCTGCCATATATTTACCAAACACATTTGTGACCTTGGCTCATTGATATGAGCAAATTACATTAAATCTTGAAAAATAATCTCACACGCCATGCTAAACATTTGACTTATTTAAAAAAGTTGATATCTAAAATACATTAGTCGAAAGTCAACTTGGCGAATAAAAACATTTTCCAAAAATGAATACAGAATCCAAACATTCTCATTCGAGATTCTAGGTTAAGTATGATTATGGGGGCCAATGTTTCTATGAACCGCACCTTAAAGTAACCAAAAACTCAATGGCCGAATGTAAATTACTGATCATTATAGCGAACTGAACCAATTATAAGATCAAACAACATTATTGCGCTGATGTTTAGCAATTATATTTTTTGAATTTGTATAAATTAAAAATGTTATTAAAATATTTGAGCGCCCCGGTAGGCTAGTAGGTAGCGTGCTAGCTTATCAGTGCGAGGGTCGTGGGTTCGATTCCCACAAGAAGCTCTGGTGTGTTTTCGCTACAACGAGCCAAAAGCCTTTGTTGCTAGTGCTCGGTTAGGGTATTAAGATATAATTTGTAATTAATTTGAATAAAATCAAAAATACATAAAAAATATTGAAATATTGAATACAAATACACACTATTCACGAATTCAAATAATGAATGTTATTCTGTATAAGCATGTGATTTTTAGAAAGAATATGATAATATGTTCTCAAATCGAACTAAAATTACCCAGAAAAAAATGGTAGTCATTCTGTGGCTATAACTTCTTTCATTGCTTCCTAAACTTCAGTTGACATTCTTTTGTGATTTTTTGGTGTTATTCTAAGGCACTTTCAAAAGAATGCATGTGTTCATATTTCAAATGCAGTGATCTGGATATAAACCCGATGTATATCTCAAAAAATCACTCTTCATTACTTCAAAAGCATAAGTTATAGTATATCGTATATTTTTTTTAAATCTTAAGCATTTATTCAAATTGAGAAAATAGTTCTGATGAACTTTTTTAATTTTTTTATTAAATCATTTTTTATATTTTAGTTTGAAATTTCATGAGGGTTAGAATTTATGCAGTTTTGCAATTATTATAAAAGTTTTGAAAAATAAAGAAAAACTGATTTTTTTGACCTTTAATGAAACTAGCTGGCCTGTCATTTGCTTTTTTCAGCCTCAAATATTTATGACGACGCAATTTGTGCATTTTTGCATTATGTATTTCATTTAACACAACATAATTTCCAGTTTTAATTCAGAATTTACCAAAATAATTTTAAAATTGTGAAAAAATTATTTGAAATTGCCCTAAAATGTTTTAAAATTGTGCAAAAATTATTTCAAATTGTTCAAAAATATTTTAAAATTGTCTAAAAATGTTTCAAAATTGTACAACCAGTTTTTAAATTATCCAAAAATATTTTAAAATTTGTCTAAAAATTCATTAAAATTTTTGAAAAATGTTTCAAAAATGCTTTTTCACTAATGCATAATTATTTATTTGTTTTAATAAAGAGTATTTGTATATCAATGCATAAATTTCCCTTCTTTAAACTTATTTTTCTGCATTCTTATGAATTAAATTTTCATCAAAGCTTAAATATTACAAAGTATATGAACATTTTCCACTCATGCATCAGAATATCTAATCATTGTATTATCATTGCTTCCTTGGAGTAAAGTATGAGTAATGTTAGTAGCTACATTTGAATACTTCCATCTTATGACACGCTAATGTTGAATTCGTCGATGAAACCATCAGAAAAAAGTGATGCCTTTGCCAATAGTAGTGATGCTTTATTGCTTCTTTGGCAGCTTGATTTTTGCTGGGAAGGTTTTCGAGCAGCTACTCCTCTATTTTCTATTTTCTGTCTATTTTTGGATTTAACAAAAGCTCTTGATCTAGTTCATCATGAGATAATGTTAAAAAAGTTAAAGTAATATGGTATAGTAGGAAGAGAGTGGAAACTGTTTAAAAGCTACTTTGAAAATCGGTAGCAATATGTACAAATTTATAATGTTAAAAGTGATGTTATGCATGTTAAATTTGGTGTTCCGCAAAGCAGTGCCTTGGGACCCTTATTATTTTCTCTGTATATAAATGATCTAAATAATTTATATCTAACTGGTAGTTTGTACATGTTTGCAGATGAGATATACCTTTTTTATCCCTACAAGTATGACTTGGCGCTAAAAGTGAGCATGGAACGAGATGTTTCGCTTATATTTGAGTTTGCACGATTAAACAAATTAATTTTAAATTCTAGCTCGAGATATGTTTTGTCAAGTGAAAAAAGGTCGAAAAATTAAAAAAATCACATCTCAAAAACTGTTCCATAAAAAAATTTAACCTTGATTTTAGAATTCAGCGGGAGAAAATACAAAAGGAAAATCACCTCTGATCAAATGTACATTTACGGTGTAAACTAGTGAAATCCCTAAATAATATTGGATATCATACTATAAATTTTATCCAAAATCAAACAATAATGAACACCAGAAATTAAGAAAATCTTAGGTCAGTAAGATGCAGGTTAGAGAAAACCAAACAACGTATTGAATATGTTGGTTTCTTAATAATTTCATTTAAAAGACAAATAGTATATCAATATTCAAAACTGGCCTTAAAAAATATCTTTTTGAAAATCTTGAAACGATTCTATTGTAATGTAATGAATTTTATCTTATTATTTGTAATAAGTTTTAATACAATTTTTTATAGTTCTTTTTACAAATTTTAAAAAATCATGTAAATATATATATATATGTGTATATTTTAAATTATTATAATTATGCCTTAATGGCGCTGAGGCCAATATTAACTTTGAATTATTTTGTACATGAAATGTGAATAATAAATATATAAAAAAAAAAGATCCTGCAATAAGTAAGATTCAAATTTATCCGAAAAATGGTTGATTGAATCGTATCAGATTAGTTCTAACAGTAATATATTATAATATATATTCCGAATCCAGTTTATCAAAGAACGGATAAAAAAATTTAAATTAAAATAAATATTAAAATTCTTACAAACAATGCCTTTGCCATGATTTTAACTGGTTGTGCCAGAGTTGTAGTGAGTTAAGTACTTGAATTTACTAGACGACATTTTTCATATAATTTTGTTATATATAATTACATATTCGGAAATTTGGGAAAAATTTCTACATATCAAGGTAAAATAATAAGACTAAATTGGATCTGTACTTATCGGATTTTATATAAATATATATAACTGTATATATAATTATATATAATAATAATCTTATGGACTGAGAAAAAATGTGGATACATAATTATATTATTTAAAACAAAAAAATTTATAAATTTTTACAACTAATAAAAGTTTTGGAAACAAAGATCATATCGTTAGCTGAAATGCCAAAGACCGTAACTAACAAAATTTTTAAAAATACAAACATACACAAAATTTCTGACTTCTACGATTAAAAATAAGGGTTTTATGAACAAAATTCGAATCTGAGATGTTTTTAATTTTCCAAGTTTTTTGGTTGCCTTGTACAAATTTAAAATAGGGTTGAGAGGTTATGAAGTACTGCAGTGAACTACATCTCTTCACAAAATTGTATGGTTCTATAATCATAACTGCCAGATTTATTTACGAATTTGTTAAATTCTTTATTGACGTGTTTTGTTATGTACCTAGATAGTTTTAAACTAATAATATCTTATATCAAAGGGGTTGTCCCGAGATGAGTTAAAATTTAAAAGTTTTGTAAAAAAATATTAATATAAAAAAAATCAAATCCATTGACATGGAATAATATATTATATACCATTTTAATTTAATATTACTTAATTTAACATCAAAAATACTCTAGATATGCAACTATATATAACAATATCTAAATTTGTTTGCAAATATACTACCATATATAATAATATCTTATACCCTATCAAAAATACATCTTATATTGCACCATATATTATTATATTTCAAATATTAGATAGCATATACATATAATTATATATGGTTCGGTTTCAGGCATATATAATTATAATAGTGTGATGTATAATTTTATATGATATGTAAATTTTGTATATATTATTCGATCTGTTTTAATTATATATTTTTTTTATTTATTATGATCTCGAGCCTAATAAAATTTAATATCAGACTCGAGATCATAATTTAATGTTACTAACGCATTTACTATTTATTTTTCTAATTTTTTTTTTATTAAATGGAAATAATTGTAAGGATCAGCGCTAGGGGGTGCACACTTTCGACTTGAGCGACCAGGTCATCGTCAGCCTCCTTATAAACCAACCAACAGGCTTGTATATCACACACTCTAAGGAAAATGACCATACGGAATTCCTTTTTTTCACAGTTAGTAAATGATTACCCGTACATGGGTTATTCTATAAATAGATGGAAGAAATGCTCATTTGTGCGGGTAATCATTCACTAACTGTAAAAAAAAATAATTTCGCATAGTCATTTTCCTTAGAGTGTGTGATATACATATAAGCCTGTTCAAAAACATGAGTTGTTTGTGGGTTGGGTGGTTCATAAAGAGGATGACGATGACCTGGTCGCTCTGGTCGGAAGTGTGCATTCCTCTAGCTCTGATCCTCACAATTTTTTCCATTTAATAAAACAAATTAGTGTTTACTATTCGTTAGTTACATTAAATTATGATCTCGAGCTTGATAAAATTTAAAATAAAAAATATATATATATATTATATGAGAGAATATATACCACATCTTATTATATAAATGATACATAATTTTATAAAGATCAATATATAACTAGATGTGGTTATACATATATGACACACTATAAGGTAATTTTTGAAAAATTAATGTAATATATAATTATATATGGTAATGAATACTGGCATATGTAAAAATGTATAATAATTTATTATTAGATGAGGCCACATGTGATTATACCTAAATATTTTTACTCGGGTAAAAAACAACCAAAAATGTAATTTCAAGTGGTTAAAACCTGGTCAATTGCCAATAAACATCGAAAAGTTAAAAATTCTGGTGCTTTAAGTATTGCTTGTATTGTGCTTTATTTTAAGTGTTTTTTTGCAGTCAAAATCAAGTTCATACAAATAAAAATATTTTGTTTCATGTTTTTCGTTTTTTGTCAAAATTTTAAAATAAAATAAAAACATTTGTTGAAATTAAAAACTTTTCTGTGAAGATTTTTATAAAATCTGAATTTCTTCCATGGACTTTAAAAAAAGGATATATTTGAAGCTAAACTCCGTTCTAATCTTTTTTTATTTCAAAAAGATTCTACAAATTTCTACGCTTCTACATAAAAAAGTATTAGGAAGAAAAGAAAAAATTATTAATACATATGTATATTATGTATGTATGATAAAAAGAGTATGCAAATATTAATTAATTCTACCAAAACCAATCATTACCTTGTTTTAATGGCTTTGTTTAGACTTGAAAACAAGTGTTATTATATGTTGTTTGAACTTGAAATAAACTGTGATTCAAGGCTTGTATTAAAGTATATTCTCACTATAAAGTTCGAATTGAATTTCAGTGTCCCTTTTGCTGGAATACGCTATTGAATTAAATAGTAATTCAAGTATAAATCAATTGAAATTGGAAAATATGACTTGAACTACATTTGATTTTAGCTTTAATTCCAGTAAAAATGTCTATTGGGCTGGCTTTTTATTTAATTAACAACTTTTATCTTTTTTCGAACTCTTCTAAAAAACAGTAATAAAAAGTTGATTAACACGTTGACTACCCTTATCGACTTTTTACTATTAGAAAAAAAATATATGTGGTTTATTATTTTTAAATATTGTGTTTAGTGTGGGTGCGAGCTGGCATAATAAAATCTAAACTAAATTCAAGTTTTCAAATTTCTATGAAAATTTAAAAGTTTTTCAAATATTTTTCAAAGAATTTCAAAATCTTTTGTCAATTTGTATTTAGTTTAGAGTTTATTTAGCTACATCCAACTGGCTCTTAATAGAATTATTTAAATTGTATATTTTCTTTTTAAACAATAAAATTCGTAATTCCAATTGTACGAGGGCGGATCAATAAGTCCTTGACTTTTTTAATTAAACATAGTTTTTTTTTTTGCAAAAAAAATTGATCTCCTTTTAGCTCAATACACTTAGTAACGTTTCTCCAATTTTTGTATCCCTTCCAAAAAATATGATTTTTCGTGGTCCATAAAATAGGCATTTGTTTGATCAATAATATCATCGTTGGAGCTAAATCTCTTTCCACCGAGCCAACTACTTTAGGTTTCGGAAATAGTCACTGGTGGCTAAATACGGAAAATATGGCGAATGAGGTACTAATTCAATTTTATTTGCCAGTTGTAAAATTGTATTCAACTTCTCATTTAACAAATCTATCAGTCCTTATGTATGTATGTATGATATAGACTTGCCAAGTGGTTATAGATATATCTGCTTAAAAATTAAGAATTTATAAAAATGCTTCCAAGACTTGGAAATTCTTGGCTTTTGTCTTTTAAATGTAAACAAAACTATTTTGTGATAACAATATTTTAAAATTTTTTATTTATAATTTGATAAAGTTTTAAAACAACAAAAGGTTGCAAGCTTGTAATTATGTATTTGTTAGTAAAGGCAGAGCAGAGCGTACAATATAATTGATATATTTCGCGTTCTTGCGAAGTTTATATATGTAGGATGTGCTGTTTATTTTGGTGAATGAAACAGCTACTTTATTGGTTAAATGACATTAAGTCAACGTTTTATTTAATTCAATGTTTGTTGGCTTATGTCTAACTTAGTTTATTGTGTTTAGTGTTATTTTTAAAATAAAGAATAAAATTGGCACTTTCGTAACCACAACCGTCTTATTTGATACGCGTCTTGTCTTCTCAACTTCTTTCTATCAACTGTGTAACTCTTCCTTTCATTTAACTATTCCTGTCTCTATGCTGTATAATGTTTTGTCATAGTCCCGTTATTCAATTCTATGTGCGTATTGTCTGTTTAGTAATAGCTTCGGTCAGTGCGACTTAGGCTAGTACCCTACAATCGGCCCTCCTGACGGCAATACGGCTCGGATTGCCACCTCTTCATATTTTCTGCCACCGTGGTAGTTCGGTTAGGACCATCATGTGAGCCAATCTTAACGACTTCGTACCTTCCATGGGGCATCTCTTTGACGATTTCGTAGGGCCCATGAAATTTGCCTCCTAGTTTCATTCCGGTACCAAACTGAGTGCGCTTGATGGCGACCAACTCGTTGATAGCGTACTCGGTTTCAGCTTTGCGGTTTCTGTTGAACGTTTTACAGTTCTCCCTATGTTTTCTTTAGCTTCATCTCGCACCTCATCCCTTTCCTCGTCGAAATCATGAACCACCTCTTCACTCAACAGCTCCTTAAGATCGGGATACTCTGGTAATCTCATGTCCACGCCCGTTAAGAGTCTGAACGGGGAATATTGGGTACTTCTTGAGACCGTTGAATTTACCAACATCTGAACACGACGAACGTGCTTATACCAAGTTGAGGGATTTTCGCTACACAATTTCGCCAACATAGGCACAACAATTTTATGAATTCGTTCTACCTGACCATTTCCGCGGGGTACTCCCGTGGCTATTAGGAAGTGCTGAATATTTTCCGCCTTACAATATTCGCCAAATAGCTTCGAGGTGAATGCTGTCCCACGATCGGTAATAAGTCTTCTAGGGTTACCGAATATGGACGCCTGCTTCTCTAAACAGTCAACGACTGATTTGGTATCTGTGGACTTCGTTGGATAGAGCCAAACGAACTTGCTAAAACCGTCAACCACTACAAACAAGTGATTGTAAGCCTTTTTAGTTATTTCCATTGGTCCGACGTGGTCCAAATGGTAGGTTATAAGGGGTCGGTCTTCTTTGTAAATCGGATTGAGGAAGCCCTCCTTCTTTCCAGTTTCTGCCTCGGTGATGATGCACCCGACGCAGCCCTTAACAATTTTCTGTACCTTTGCCGCTAATCCGGGAATGTAGTACTGTTTCTCGATCAATTCACGGGTTTTTCCCGCACCATAATGGCCCTGATTGTGCGCCAACTTAATGATTTCGTTTTCCAACTGGACGGGTACTACAATTAAATCCTTCTGTGGATCTTTATATAACACCCCATTTTGCATAAAGTAATCGGCATACCCTCCGAATTCAAGTACCGCTCGAATAGCTTTCGTACACTCATCACTTTCCTGAGCACATCTTAACCTATGCGTTAGACTGCTCTCCGATACTAAGCAAAGCATCCTGCTAAGAGCGTCTACGTGCCTCATTTTGGTACCCGGTCGATGCTCGATCTCGTAGGAGAACTCCTGGAGATACATTGCCCATCTTGCAATTCTGGCTGGTACATCATCTTTGCGCATTGTCATTTTAAAAGCATTGCAGTCCGTCACTATTTTGAAAGGGATTCCAAGTAGATAAACCCTCCACTTCTTTAAGGCCTCAACGATCGCGAGAACCTCTAACTCATAAGAGTGATAATCTTCTTCGTACGGCTTCGTTCTGCGACTCATGTATTGGACAGGGTGAAACTGCGAGTCTTCCAAGCTCTTCTGCAACAGAATTGCACCATAACCAAATTTGCTGGCATCAGCGTGTACTTCTGTCACGGCATCTGGGTCATATAATTTTAAAACCGGAGCACTAGCTAGAGACTCTTTTAACTGCTGAACGGCTATCAGGACTTCATCCGTTATCTTGAATGGAATGTTCTTCCTCAGCAGATCTGTCATTGGCTTCGCTATGATCGCGTAATCCTCAATAAATTTCCTGAAGTAGGACGTCAGCCCTAGAAATCGCTGGACTAGTTTGCGGTCTGTTGGAATTGGAAAATCTTTGACCGCTTTCACCTTCCCTTCAGCGGGTTTTATCGAACCGTTCTGAATAACGTAACCTAGAAAATTTACCGATTCTTGCAGTATTTGACATTTTCCCTATTTAATGCGTAAACCATTTATCGCAGCTATATTTAACACCATCTTAAACTTCTTCAGGCCCTCAATCATATCCTTGGATGGAATAATGATGTCGTCCATATACACTATTATGGTCCCGTCTTGTATGAGATTTTTGAAAACCACCGATATGAATCGGGTGAACACGGCCGGTGAATTGCTTATGCCGAAAGGCACGTACAGAAATTCATATTGTCCGTTGTGGGTGACAAACGCTGTATATTTCCTGGACTCCTC
This sequence comes from Eustalomyia histrio, assembly GCA_949748255.1. Lineage (NCBI taxonomy): Eukaryota > Metazoa > Arthropoda > Insecta > Diptera > Anthomyiidae > Eustalomyia > Eustalomyia histrio. The sequence continues at coordinate 96,871,965 of OX456523.1, read as the reverse complement.
TTCCAAGGGAACGTGAAAGAATCCGTTCTGCAAGTCCAGCGTTGTATAAAATCTAGCACTTTGCAGCTTATCTACTACCTCATCCATCAGCGGCATTGGGAAATGATCACGGATAATCTTCTGGTTCAACCTGCGGTAGTCACAGCATAGTCTTTTGGAGCCATCTTTTTTCGAAGCCAGGACAATCGGTGATGCGTACTCTGAAGTACTGGGTTGCACAATTTTCTCCTTCAACCATTCCAAGACCTGCTTCTCCACTATGACTTGATCGGCTAACGGTAAACGTCGTGGACGCTGATATACGGGTATATCATCTTTTAAAACTATCTTCATCTGCACTGGACTTCGTACATTCCTTTTTGGTCGATAACTATTTATTACTTCTGTCACCTGGTTACCAAGAGATCCATGTAGGTGTTCGAGATTAATTTGGACATCCTGTTTATATTCATCTGCGTTTAAACAAATATTTGAAAATTCTTCGCACAGCAGATTCTTTTCAACTGCTTTTCTGAAAGTTGCCTCCCCGTCAGTGATGATCACCTCAGCCTTTCGCATCAAACTGTTGCCTAACATGAACGAATGATTAATGTCGCGTTCGCCGACAACGTAAAAGGTAACCTCAAAATCTACATCATCAATACGGACCAGTTCGTCGAAACGGCCCATCGTAACAATTACGCTATCACCAATACCATACAGTTTTACTTTTTCCGCAACAAAATCTACTTCGCCCAACACGAACAGCATATCAAACCGAACCAAGCATATGTCACATCCTGTATCTAAAAGCGCGGAATATTGTTTACCCCGTACCGTTATAACCTTGAAAATCAGTCCTAGGCCCTTTCGAACCATATTTGCTTGACCGCCTCCTGTTTTGTCAATGATTCTATCAGATTTTCTGTCAGGACACTCAAATGACCGATGACCAAATCTCAGGCACTTGAAACACTTATGTTGCTTTGTACAATCTTTCGCGATATGTGACCTATCGCCGCACCTAAAACATCTTCGTCCTGCTTCATGTTTCGGTTCTCTTAACGAATCATCTTTTCTCTCGACTACCACCGTTTCTTTTCCCTTGTATGATGACCTGAAAGGAAAACGGGTCTTCTCGTATACCTTTAGTTGGGTTTTCAGCTCTTTGATATTGCTGGCCTGGTACAACACAGTCTTATTTGCCCTCGAATCGGGAATGCCTTCTATAAAATACTCGACGATACTGCTCTCATCTAGGTCAATTCTGCTTGCAATCTCCATGATGCTGTACAGATACTCTATTAACGTTTCGTTTTTGTTTAACCGTCTGCTGCGAATTTGCCTAATAACTTCGGCCGCCGAACACTGCACATGAAATTCACCTTTAAGCGCCGACTTTAATGAGCACCAATCACGTATACCCCTTTGGCTTTTCATAAACATTCTCGCGGCCCCTACTAATAATTGCTTCCCGTAAACATACATCTGGAGTGATGACCATTTTAATATAGCAGCCATTTCTTCAAATTCGGCTAGCCACTGAATAATGTCAGGCGTGCTAGTACCGGAGAAATGGGATAAACTATCCGCCACATCGCGTTGGGTGTACATGCTCATCCCCGGGGAAACACCTCTAACGTCCTCAAAATTAACCTTATCAAGGGAACCGGCTGCACTGGCGCCTCCCTCGTCAGCACTGTCCCTCGCTTCAACGTCAACCTGTGTTGAGTCTAGCCCGTAATACTCTAAAAGTCGTTTCTGCAGTTCATCATTTAGTCCCTGTGTACCTAATTTTAGTTCGCCCAATTTCGCTCTTAGCGCGCTAACACCCAAACCTAGAATCTCTTCGCGTTCCATTATCGAACAGTTACAGGTTGTAGCTACAAAATCCCAATATAAATTTTATATAATGATAAAAGTTATAAAGTAAAATAAAGTTAAATTTAATCAATGAAAAATATAATAAGGTTAATAAATAAAAGTATGTTGATATCTTAAATAATGTTTAAATCAGTTTTCAAATTAATTTCCAAAAAAAATATTGACTTTTGCTAAGTTTAATTTTCCTTAACTTCCTTTTAGCATCTTAAATTTCATTTAAATATTCCATCTATAACATCTTTAATTTTAACTTCTTTAAATATCAAAATTCTTAAACCTCTTTTAAATCAAACTTCTTTTAAAACTTCTTACAATTCATCTTAAACATTTCATCTACAACATCTTTAATTTTAACTTCTTTAAATATCGAAACTCTTAAACTTCTTTTAAATCAAACTTCTTTTAAAACTTCTTAAACATCTCTTATTTCATCTTTAATATTTTTATCTTCACCTTAAAATATTTTTAATTTTATCTTTAACATCTTTAGTTTCATCTTTAAGCATTTCTTATTTAATATTTAATTTTATGTTAGAACATCTTTTATTTCATAGAATTTCTTTAATTTCATATTAAAACATATTTACTTTAATATTTTATAAAGTTGTTTCTTTTATATAAACAATGTTATAGAATTGATCCTCACTGTATAATTTTCTGAGTTTTTATACTTGATGGAGATAATAAAAATAATAAAAAAAAACACCATAACAAATGTACTTATCGTTTACTGCTGCTACTGTCACTGCTGCTTTACCCTTTTAAACACATCAGCTGCGCAGTTACCATCAACGTAAGTCACAACTACTGCAATTTCATTTCTTCACTCGGCTGAACCAAAAAACATACACAGCAAAATACCACCAACAGCAAAACTCCAACAGCTTAGCGACAAAGTTGTTTGTTTTTATATATTCTTGACGTGCATACAACCATATGTAGCTTTGAAACTTTTTTGTTTTTGTCTCTTTAATTTTAAGTTCTCTTGTCAATACACTTCTGTTCTCCTCATGTATCGTCACTATGCAGAAATAGGTTTTTAGTTATTATTGTCTTTTTTCTTCAGTTTTTTCCTTCACAAATATTTGTTAGAAATATTCTCAAATATTTCTCCTTCTTTTAACAGTTTTTGTTTTTTTTTTTTCAATATGAAGGAAAACCACCACTTGATTTTTAATTTAATTTTTTACTGTTAACTTTTCAATTAGAAGTTCTTTCAACGATCTTGTTCTTCTTTTTTTTTTTATTATTGAACATTGATTTTGCACAAAAACACAGTAAACTTACAAAATCTTCGGTTGAGCCCCCATAAAATTGTAGGATGTGCTGTTTATTTTGGTGAAACAGCTACTTTATTGGTTAAATGACATTAAGTCAACGTTTTATTTAATTCAATGTTTGTTGGCTTATGTCTAACTTAGTTTATTGTGTTTAGTGTTATTTTTAAAATAAAGAATAAAATTGGCACTTTCGTAACCACAACCGTCTTATTTGATACGCGTCTTGTCTTCTCAACTTCTTTCTATCAACTGTGTAACTCTTCCTTTCATTTAACTATTCCTGTCTCTATGCTGTATAATGTTTTGTCATAGTCCCGTTATTCAATTCTATGTGCGTATTGTCTGTTTAGTAATAGCTTCGGTCAGTGCGACTTAGGCTAGTACCCTACATATACGAAAACAGTTTTTGTAAAAAAGCCGCCCCAAATAATCAAATTGTATTTGTTTACAAAAATAAAGAAAAGTCAAGTAAGGATAGTTCAACTAGTACTACTATTTAAAGATATAGAGATAAAATTCGAAAATAACGAACCTCTTTTTATAAAAAGAAAATATTTAAGTCGGTGTTGCCATAATAAAAATTTATAATTACCCATTTATACAGACAAAATTTGCCAAAAATGCCAATTGAAATTAAAAAAAAATTTAAATAAATGAACACAATTTAACCTCAAGAAATAAAATTCAAAACTTCGCACTTGATACTCAAAAAATAAAAATTTAAATTAAAAAATACCAAACACAATTCAATTCAACAAATATTTATTTAATTTCATTTTCTAAATTACATTTATAGTCATTCAAAAAGCTTTTGAAACAATCGAATCCTTTTTGTAATGGTTGTCTTTGGATTTGGCCAAAGATTTGCAGGTGGCTATTCCACGTTCCTACTAAATCTGAGCTGTTTTCCAAAATTCGATGTAGTTCACGGTGTATTGCGGTTCAAATTTGGCCACTTACTTTTTAAATCGAAAACGTGTTTTTTTTTAAATATTCACGAATAAATAACGTTTTGCATTTTTGCAATATTTTTGTAAAGAACCGCTTATTTTCCATAGAATTATCTAAAAGATCTAAGCTTTCATATGAGATACGATTTGTAAAAATAATTGCTTAAAAAGTTAGATTAATTTAAACATGATGTATTTATCAAACTTTGAGCCGCTAAAAGTATCCAACATTTAGCACCAATACACCATGTGTTTTTAAAAACCAAAACAGCACAGATATTACAGGAACGTAGTAGAATGGATCTTTGGTTTTTTTAATAGCATTTCATATTTTTTAATTTCAATTGATAGTTATTGAATTTCAAACAGTATTTATTTAATTTGAAATAATATTTTTAAAATTTAAAATGCGACTTTGATTTACGATTGCCATTTTTTTAATGCAAATGCTATTTTTTAAATAAATGTTCCTAATTAAAATAATTTTCTATATAGTCAGTAAATCATAATAAAATAAAGGCATATGAACATATTAATTTTTAATTCAACATAATTCCATGCGGAGAAATGCTGAGGAATTTATTTTTATTTATCGACAGACTACTAAAATCGTATAGTTGTATGGTATAAGGCTAGAATTACCAAGACGGGAAGAAGCACATTCAAAATAACAAACAGATGATCCAACGGAATATTACAGATCAGATTTATTCACTCCATATTAAAATAAAATAACCTCAAGTATGTCAAATAGATTTTCCGGTCATGAAAATGTACTAAAGAATTTATACAATATTGAACCAAGCCGAATCGTTAACATTTCGTCAAAAGAATTTTGTAGATTTTTATCAAAATTATTTACAACACAAAAAGAATTAAAACACAGTGGCTGAAAATCGTTTTTCATTGGCAAAAATTCTATAACTTTTGAACCGATAAAAATATTTTAGTAATTTTTTTTAATGGAAAGATATTTAGTTGAACTATGTTTTAATTTCATTAAAATTGATTGAGTACTTTTAAAGGAATTCTAGGTCAAAGTTGAACTTTTGATTTTTTTTAACTTTTAGCGTGAAATATGTGTTTTTATTTATTAAAAAATGTCATATTTGTATTTTAATAATAATTATAAACATTTTTTGAATAATTGGATTTTTTTAAATGTTTACACTCAACAAAAAATAGTAAAATTCACTGGAAATTTTGCCATTATTACTGAAAAATGAACCATTTTTTGCTATCCTATTTGCAAATTTGTTTACATTAAAAAAATATTTACACATAAAAAACATTAGCAATATTATCTAAATATCTTGCTATTACTCCAGTAAAAATTATAATTTTTTGCTGTCAAAATTGTTAATTTTAGCATTTAAATTAAAACTTAATTTTAACACTAATTAAAATACAATGAATTTGACGTTCAATCCTTAGTAATGCTTCCTTTCTTCTCCCAAGAAAATTTTTTACAATCGGTTTCAACCACATTAATACTTCCGCATATTCCACTGGATCCAATTTAATGGAACCCGAATCCGTTTACATAAACATAAATGTAAGATATAGCTAACAAAGACTAGTTTTAGAAGTATTTTTAGGAGCAATATAACAGATTACTTTGGAAATAATTTCAAACAAATATCATTGGTGTTAAAACCGACAGAAAAACATATTTATAAAAGACAATAAGTTTTTCTACAAGTCGAGCTTTGGTACAGAAAATTTAGCTGCTTAGTGATTGCTCTAGATTATAAGAAATAATTAACTTTCAAAAATCTTATTCTGAAGCTATTTCAATCTTAGAATATGAAAAAATTTTTAGTTTATTTATTATTTGCGGACAAAGGAAATCCCACTGTGGCAATGGATAAGTGTGTTTATATTTTAAGAATGAATGATATTGTGAATGAATGATATTGTGAATACAAATTATCAAATAGGGATCCCACAAACAAATTACAGATTATAAATAATAATTTAGTTGAAGATCTTTTCAAATTGAAGATTATTACATCTTTGGAAAAAAAAAACTAAAAACAAATATATCTGTAGCACCTAAATTACATGGATTACCTTAAATCCATAAGGAACATTTTCCTTTGAGACCAATATGTTCATTTATTAATTCCCCATCTTATGAACTTCGTAAATATATTACAAACATTCTTAAAAAGATAACTGAAAACTCTAAATATAATGTAAAAGATTCTTTACATTTTATAGAAATGGTACAAGATGATGAAAAATGAATTTCACTTGATGTTGTATCTTTATTTCCGAGTATACCAATTGATATTGTAATGACTTGCGCACCTTTTTATAATGAATTACCCTACCTAGGGTTTTGTAGCCGGCGTGTAAGAACGCCACTGGCTTCTAAGCTTTTGCCAAGGCAAAGTACAAAAATAAGTGTTTTTTTTAGTTTAAATAAAAACAAGGAGCCAATTTACTTGGCTGAGTTTCGATTTCAAACTTATTTTTATTTAACAAAATCGTCCTGCTTATAAACTAAAATAACGGTGCTTAGTTATACTTATTTTCTATGTTCAATGTTTTGTTTACATCTAATGTTTTTATTTAGATCAGCTGTTAATGTTTACAATGTTTAGATATCAGCTGTTGTTAAGTATAGTATAAAAATGGTTAGAGATTTGAGTGTTTATCGATTCACTACACCCTCACCCTCTATTGAAAAATGATTTCTTGTATATTTATACAAAAAATTATTTTTTTTATAGACTTAAATTATATGTACAAATTCAATATATTTTATATTCTTAAATAGTGTATTTCAAATTATTTTTATAAAATATTACAAGAATTTTATTTGCATCTTTTCAACATATTATTGTGAAATTGTTTGGTATTACCTCCTATATCTAATATAGAATTCACTCCCTGTCTGTCTATATGACCCATGATATGGTGCCTGATTTTTCTTCCTATTCACCGCTTTTAACAGTACAAGGTCTCCTATTTTTAAATTGAGTGGGTTTATTTTTATACTGTTTTGTACCATACTGTCCTTAGCTATATCTAAGTATTCTTTTGTCTTCTGTAAAGAAAATTTTAGTCGATGTTTCAATTCATTTACGTAATTCTCCGTGTTATAAACCTGTTTGTCTTGTCTTACTTCATAGTTTGGCAGGTATGGTAATTTTCCAAAGACTAATTCGTATGGTGTGTAATTTGTATCTACATGTGGCGTTGTGTTATATGCAAATGTAAAATAAGGGATCCAATAGTCCCATTCATTATCTTTACAAAAATTTAATAAAAATTCATTAAGTACTCTATGATACCTTTCTATAGAGCCTAACGTCTCGTGATGGTAAGGTGCGCTGAAAATTTGTTTTATGTCCAAAAGTCTACATATTTCTGACATCAATTGGTTTTTAAATTCAGTACCATTATCTGATTTCAAGATCTTAAAGTTACCGTATTTCAAAATAAGCTGTTCTACCAATGTGTTTGCCTCTTTTGTCTCTATTGGACATGCCACTACGTATTTTGTTAACTCGCATTGAATTGTAAGTATGTACCGGTTATAGTTTGACAATCGTAAAGGACCTATTGTATCGACTGATACTACTTCAAAATTGGTTTTTGGAGTATCCGTTAAAATCATTTTCTCTTTTGTATGTTCAGTTTCTTTATTTTACACGACTCGCAGTTAAATACGTATTGTTTTATCATTGTGCTCATATTTTTCCATATGAAACGCTGTTTCAATTTCATAGCTGTTTTTCTGACACCTAAATGTCCTCCGTATGTTGAATTATGATATTCATTAATTAGTTTCATTTGTATTTCTTTGCAGAATATTCTTTCTGGTTTATTATATAGTAATATTTTTAAATTAGTTTTAGATTTTAATTGTAAACTGTTGCATAAATTTTTAAATTCTTCTATGGCCATAGTATTAAATATTTTACTATTTTTGCTCAAAGCTAGCTCTTTTATTCCTAAATTATGCATTTTTGATATAAGTTTTTCCAAAGTCAACGTTGTACTCGATGGATTATTACAACATCTTGCTATAATTTCATGGTCCGATATATTAATTAAAATATTTTTAGAATTTTTATGTATTTCAAACTTAAGTTTTCTTGTTTTTTTTTTCAAATCTGTTATTGATGTACAGTTCCAGACCAAAAAATGATCAGGCCTTTGCTCGGACGTGCACTTGGTATTGTTTGTAATGTAAGGGTTGTTTGTATTTTCCAATTGTTTTCGCATATTTCGGGTTACTGCTAATATTCTTTTATCAGTTTCAACCCTATCTGGTATGATTGCTCTCAACGTGTCACTGTTTAAAACTATTCTTGACAATGCGTCGGCATTTGTATTATTTTTCCTTTTTTGTATTTTATTTCAAAATTCTAATCGGATAAATCCATTCCAATACGTGTCATTTTTGACGATGGGTTTCTGTGGGTAAATAAAGAAATGAGTGGCCTGTGGTCGGTGACCACAAAAAAATCTATGCCGTACAGGTAAGGCCTAGCAAAATTAATTCCCCAATGAATAACTAGTAACTCTTTCTCTATCGTTGGTTTGTTTTTAAGCATGTTTAGATAAGGATTTGCTTGCATATGAAATTGGTAAGTCCGAGCCAATATCGCCTTTCGATAAAACTGCACCAAGAGCATAATTTGATGCATCTGTGGTTAAAATTAATGGTTTGCAAAAATCTGGATATTGAAGTATTGGTGGACTCATAAGTTTTTCTTTTAGTGTTTCAAACCAGCCTTGACATGCCTTATTCCATTGAAAAGGTTTGTTTTTCTTTAATAACGAATTTGATTTTTTTGCTTTATCAGCAAATTTAGATATGAATCGACGATAGTAATTGCATAAAGCTACAAATCTTCTTACTTCATCTACATTTGTCGGAATTGGATAATCTTTAATAACATTGTACTTTGCTGGGTCAGTTCTTGTGCCTTTATCAGTTATGAGGTGTCCCAGATACACAACTTCTGGTTTCAAAAAACTGAATTTGCTTGCACTTACCCAGCAAAATAAGAGCTGAGGAAGAAGTAGTTAAACACTACAACTACTGAACACGAAGTTGTGAAAATTTCGGTGAATCATTAATGATTTTAACATTGGCGTGTCATTGGGAGGAAGTAGTTTGTTTCGGTGCTATGAAAAATTGATTAGCAGATGGACTTTTTCATTAGTTGACGGAAGTTGTTAAATATAGGGACTACAAAATAAATATAGGGAGTGGCTTAGTTTTAAAGTTATGAATCTGATTTTGAACACTCCAAGAATTATTATTCCGACCAGGACAAAGTGAATATCACTGGTATGCAAATTATGTTTTCAATAAGGCATTTAATGACTGCAGGAATTAACAATTTATGGACCAACTAAATAATTGTTTTTTTTACTAGTAGGGGTTAATATCAACATTTTGGAAGTTGTTTAAAATGACTTCTTACAAATCGAAAAATTTGCACCATTAACTTCTTTGGATGTTCTGAAAAAAAAATTCGTAAAGAATAACATCCATTTTATTTTGCTGGGTAGTTTTAGACTGAACTTTCTTAAGCGCTGGAATACTTTAGTTAAATTTTCATTGTGGTGCTTTAAACTACACCCAAAAACAATAATGTCGTCTATAAATAAAAGTTTCAGCATCGAAACCACTTAGTGCGATTGTTAGCATTCTTTGAAAACTGATCGGTGATATTTTTAATCCAAATGGTAATCTTTTTATTTGGTAATGACCACTTCCTGTTGAAAAAGCTGTTAGCGGTCGTGACTTTTTGTTTAGATTTGTTTATAAAATATATGTTGTAGTTTCTCAACGGCTGTATATCGCAATCTAAACTTTGTAAGACTATTTCCTTTGTAAGACTATTTCCTTTTCATTGGCAAATGAAATGGCAAATTAAAAACAACATAATACTCGTGTGGATTGATTCCAGAACATCTAAAAGAATTTATGATGGACCAGCATAATGATAGAAAATTCACAATACCTGAATATACGGAAGACGTTGAAGAAGTAGCTACAACAATACCAACACTTACAACTGGTACCGATGATCCAAGTTACGAACCACCTGAATTACACATGGATGAAGATGAAAATGAAGCAACAACAGAAGTTCCAGAAGCAACTGTTCAAATGAGACGAGGTCATTATACTCAAAGATACGATGCCTTAAATTTTGCTATGATGTGTGATAGATTCGGTGTTTCAGATAGAGTCGCTTCATGTTTAGCAACAGCTTTATTCGAAGATATAAATTTTAGAGATGTTCATGGTAATCTTGTTATTATGGATAAATCAAAAGTGGCTAGAGAAAAAGTTAAATCTAGAGATGCAGTGCTTCGTACAAATACAAATTCTTCCATAACTGCTTTCTTTTTCGATGGTAGAAAAGATGGCTCATTAACTACAAAGAAAATTAATGACAAATTTCATACCACTATGGTAAAAGAACCGAATTTAGTTGTTCTGAAAGAGGCCTATAATGAGTTACTTGGATATGTAAATTTGGGTAGTCAAGAAGATGCAAAAACCAAACACAGAAAACTGAATGAATTTTTCAACAATAAAACGTTAACAGTTGATCAATTAATTGGCATATGCAGTGATGGTGAGCCAGCAACTACTGGAACAGAAAATTATGTTTTACGATTATTTAAAAAACAGTTAAATATACCAATTCACTGGTTTATATGTCTGCTTCATTTCAATGAACTGCCATTTCGTCATTTATATGAAGCATTGAACAAAACAGTCACCAGTGGACCATGAGCAGCAAGTGGAAAGTTATTGAAAGCTATTCAAGAATGTGAGAAATTGCAGGTATGTAACACTTTATTTTATTTAATATCATCATTTATTATCATTATTTATTGTCATTATTTTACTTTTTCGATTGGAATAAAGTTAAAATAAAATAATTGCATTTTAATTGATCTAAACATTTCATTTTTCAGGAAGTAGCTGATTTTGATTAAATACCACTGGAGAATATGCCTGCGGTTATGGATCATGAACATGAGCTCGAACTATCAACAGATGTTAAATATTTATATCAAATAGCTAAAGCAATTTCGAATGGTATTGTTCCAGTTGATTTAGCTAACATTAAACCAGGACCAATTGCACATTCTCGTTGGATAACCAAAGCAAGTAGATTACTACGATTATATGTAACAACTAATACACCATCGACCAATTTAAAAACTTTGGCAGTTTATATTATTACAGTTTATGTGCCAATGTACTTCAATGTGAAGTTTTATAACTCTGTTGTGTACGGCAGTGCACTTTTATTAAAATTTATACGTTGTACACGATACTTACAACCAAACTTTCGTTATATTGTAGATGGTGTAATTCAAAACAACTCATATTACGCACATCCAGAAAATATCTTATTAACAATATTATTTGATGATCGAAAAGCAATACGGGATAGAACTATCAAAAAGATTTTACACTATCGAGAAAAATTGTACGATCCAACTAAACTCAGAGTTTACAAAAAATATATCTTAAATTTCGATGCTACCGATTATGTCAATATGGTTGATATGAATAACGACGACATATTATTTGAACCAGCATTTACTCGACAGATTCTATATGATCACTTGGTAGAATACTTAGATTTCGATGAACCACCACTGGCTGATCCACAAATTCCAATGCACATACAAGGAACAGAAAGACATGTACAATTATTAACGAGTGTTTCACAACGAGTTATAGAAAAGAATCGTGAAGGAGTTATGGCAGTGTCATTAGAAAGTTGTAAGAAAACTCCTCGAATGGAAAGTAAAAAGGACCTAAAAAAATAATACTACTACGTTAAAACATTAAATTGTAGGTCGAGAATAATATTTAAAAATAAATTGAATAAAAAATTTAAAAATAGTGTTTTTTGTTGAAACAAAAAAATTGATCGTAATAAAAGTTGTTGAAAATTATCTGAACTTTCACAATCTGCAAAAAAAAAATCGAAGAAAATTCAGAAATTATTAGTTAAAAGTTCGTTTTAGGCTATTTTTCGACAAAAAAAATTCTTAATATAATATATTCCAAAAATTAAAAAAAAATATTGGTATCACATTGGTAATAAAAATACCTTTCAAACAAGCCCAGAAATCTACTATAATTCTATCCGATTTTTGACGAATTTAATTGAATTATTCTATATATATATGGAAAAATATATATTTTGAAATTTTGGGGGGCTCCAAATCCGACTTAGGGCTATGGTCTCATGAGCGAAATTTCTCAGAATCACCTATAGATTAGGTTTTTGCTGTACGCTTCATCAAAAAAAATTAACCCGCCCTAAAATGTATTTAGTTAAAATATATCGTCCTATTATTCCATCGGTTTGTATTGGAAAATCGTTTTCGACAATATGAAAATTATGTTGAATTGTTTCATTTTCAATTATTAAATTTAAATTTGTTGCACCTATGCAATCGATAGCTTCATTTGTTATTTCCATTAATGTAACCGTATCCGTTGTTTTAATATTCGACAAATTTTTAATTTTACATATTGAAATGTCTGCTCCTGTATCTATTAGGAATCTTAAATTCTCATTGATGTTTTTGCATTTTAAAATTATATATGTGTTTGTGTTATTTGATATGCTATACACAATTTTTGTTTCGGCCTCTCTTGATAACATCTTTTGTCACCCGGCCAACTCAGTTTCCCTCGTCGGTTGTATAATTATAAGACCTGTATGAATTATTGTCATTGTTACTCTTATTATTTTGTTCTCTACCATTAGAGTTGTAATTATTATTTTTGGAATTTACATTGTTGCTTCTATAATTGTTGTTTCTAGATTCATTATAACCACTGTTGCATCTATAATTGTTGTTTGTGCCATTGTTGTTTCTATAATTGTTGTTACTATATTTGTTGTTTGTACCATTGTTGTTTCTATAATTGTTGTTTTTAGCATTGTAGTTTCTGTGTTGATTTAGATTATTATTGTCTTCGAATCGGTTACCGATGTGAAATAGATTCTACTGCCTCATTAAATGTTTTTGGTACATTTGATAAAATAAGTGGTTGGTATTCAATATTTACTCCTTTCATAAACACGTTGAGTGCAACACTGCCACCCATTTTGTATATGGCATCTCTAGCTTTTTGAGTGGGGTTTGATAAATTTTTAATTTCAAAATTACTCAGTTGGTTTGAAAGTTCGGAAATTTTTTCTCTAAAATCAGATATGTTACTATTGTTTTGTTTTACGGTTCCCAACTCTGTCAGAACCTGTTGTAGAGTTTTTGGATTTGGGAAAGCATTCTCTATTGGTCTATTGGAACGACCTAAAATTATATACGTTTTTAATTGATATTGGTCTATCTTCTTCTTTTAACACTCATGTAACAATTCTACCTGTGTAATTAAATCTTTTAAATATTTATAAGAGCCTTTAAAAACATGTAGGTTGTTACCCACTATAGAATATCTAAACTAGCCATTTTTGGTAAACTACCATCTTGCCAATCTTGTTTAATAACTTTGGTCTTTACGTTTAAACCTTCTATTATTTTTGTAAGTTCCTTATATAAATCCTGAAATTCTACTCCTAGCGCTTTGTTATCGTCTTTGTCGTTACCCTCACAAAGATCCTCTACGTTAGTATTTCTCATTTCTTTACTTTATGCTCCTCTTCATAAACTCTGTTACTTACTTCTCTTTATATTTTCCCTGAGCTTTTCTAACTCCTCAATACATTCAGTTATTGAATTCATTTACTTAAATGTAAGATAATAATAAAAAATTATTTAACGAGAAAAAAAATGTTAACAAAAGTTTTTTATTTGTGTTTAACGCGAAATACAATAATTTTTAATGTAGTTGTTTCTATTTTCTCTTTTTTTACTAGAAATGTAAATAGATTCCATATTTTAATATTTTTTGTGCACCTTGTGCTTACAATATATTCATGTGGGTACCGGTTACTCATAAAAATACAACCCTATAACACAACGTTTTGCTAGCAGCTGATTAGCTGAATATTAAATAGTGTGTTTTGTTGTTAATTTTCCATAGTGTTTTAATTTCAATTTTTAGTTTTAATGTGTTTTTTTTATTTCAAGTTTTTAATTTTAAAATAATAATAAAAATAAATTTTTAAAAAATTCATATAATTTGTGGTTTTTTAACAAGAGTGTGTGAATATGTGTGTGTGTTTTTTTTTTGTATTTCTCTTTTTATTTTTTGCTTGTTTTGCAAATTAAATTTTATATGCAATAAATAATAAAAAAAATATTAAATAAAATATAAAATGTTTTGTTTTATTTATTTTTGAAAAAAGTTAATATAAAAAATATTCATGTATAAAATTTGTGTTTTAGTTTATTTTAAGGGTTGTTTTGTGTTCAAATTGTTTTTTTGTTGTTTGTATATAAAAAAATTAAAATAAATTTTAATAATATATTTAATAAACGTTATATATTTACAATTCATTGTGTTTCTTTTTCATTGTTATTTAATATTCAATTTTTATTTTGTTTATTTATTATTTGTTTTTGTGCGATTTTAGCTCTTCTGTTATCGCGTCAATTTGTTGCCACATTTCGCACGCCTGTTCCCAAGGTGGTGGAGTTTCTGATGTCTTGCACCTCTTCAGGTCAGCTAACTTCCTTCGCAGTTTAACTTTTCTGCCCGCACGTAGCCGGCGTTTTAGAACGCCACGGGCTTCTAAGCTTTATGCCGGCACTAAAAAGCGCCAAGACAAAGCACAAAAATAAGTGCTAGTGTTTTTTAGTTTAAATAAAAACAAGGAGCTAATTTACTCGGCTGAAAATCATAACCCCTAACTAGAACTAAGCAAGTCGTGGCGTTAGAAAATTTCTCTGCTTCTCTTTCTCCTTTCGTTCCGATGCTCTTTTTTCTCGCAGAAATAAAACCATATCGCAGCCAATCATTCATCTCGGGCGTCCTGGTTGTCGTTGTCGAATGAGAAACTTCTTATCTTTTTTAATTCGAATGGTTTTTAGGGCATCTGCAGTCGCAATATCAAACAAATCGTCCAGATCGTTGGTAAATACAAGGTCCTTTTGTTTCCAAGCCACACATCTTTTGCTAGCGGGCACTTTTTGTATATCTTTCCACGTATTGTACAATTTCAACAATTTCTCCGCGCATCTTGTTCCGTATCGTCTTGGAATTCGTGCTTGTTGCCAGAAAATATACACTGCATCGAGCGTTAATTTTGCACTTTCCTTTGCGTCGAGTTTCACAAAACGAATGTTATGAAAGAAGGCCTGTAGGACTTGCCTATTGGACGGCAGTTTGACACCGGTTATCTGATGCGCTGTTCTGCCCACTAAGTCTATGTTGTAGAGCGATTGAACGGTTTGGCGCGTTTCTACCGAGGAAATGGCTGATGCAGAAGCCGATGCAGGTTTTGATGTTGATGGTTCTGACATTATAATTGTAACAACCTATAAACTCACCCAAAATAATAACAATTATAATTTAGTTTACAACAATTAACTTTGGTACTTTATTATTTTGGTTTACTTGTTTAGCACAATTAAGTAACACACTGGTTGGCTGTTCTCATACGACTCAAAACGTTTACTCATTCGTTTGACAGTTGTTCTCTCGTTCTTGGCCTGGTTGTGTGTGTGTGTGTCTCGACACGGGTTGCCACACTAATTAAATCAGATCACGGTATTTTGCAGGAAAATGTTATAACTAATTCAGAAGTAAGCAGCAACGCAGTTATGCTAAATAACAATGCCACTAGAGATGTGAGCGTGACGTGAGTTTTCCGCGTCACGCGTGTTTCAAGTGTAATTTATTGGAGAATAACATAAAAATAAGAAAATTACAAAATATTGACAAAACTGTTACCAAAATTGAGTTTTTTTTCAAAAATGCCGAATAAAGTTCCTAATTTCTTATAATAAAACCTTGTGTTATTATTCAACTCAATTTTGGGTTCACTTGGAGTCGTCGGATCGAGCCCAAATTTTACATGGAGCATTGTGGCATAAAATGGAAACTTTTTGGACCCTACTCTCCCATGCGCCGCCATTTTGAAAAATATTCATAGAAATAAGGGCAGGTCTACTGATTACCTTAAACAACTTTAACGTTTCGGCCAAATCTGGTCCAATTCATAGTAGAGACAAGCACAGTTCAAAATGTCCTTTTTCGAAAATTTAAGAGAAATTGTAAACAAAATAAAATTAATTAGTATTTTTTGGTACATGAAACACTTAGATGAATTCTGAATTTATAAAATTTTGTTTTTTCAATTTTGAGCAAGGACACACCCACCTCTCATATATCCTCAAAAAAATAAAATCGAAAAATTTAACCCCTAACTAAAACAATGTTTATTATTTTGTAAACGCAATTAATTCTGTTTAATTTTCCAAAAATCGGATGAACCATACATATACGAAATATATTAACTTGCATATTCAAAAAAAGTTAAAATACTTACAAAATTCAAGTTTTTATCAGTAACAACAAATGGTGTATCTAGCCACGAACAAAATTTTTTTTATTTTGTAGAATTTTTCTAAATAATATACTACTTCACACTCTTCTCCACTTTGTGTACTATGCTTTAGCCAAATGTTAAAAAATTGACGAATTTGAACCTGATTAGCCACTGTAAATTGCGATTAAAAATTAGAGGTGGACGAAAGTGGAAGTAAAACCAAGTTTTTTGAAATAAACTTACTTGTAGAAATGTTATACGAAAGTATAAAAAATACATTTTTTTATCTTTTTTTTTTTATTGTCCACTGAAATTAAAAATTTCTAATATTATCACTTATTTCACTTTGTTTATATTCAGAATAACAGTACATCGCATGTGACAATCACATTGTGATAAAAAGCAGAGTTGCCATATTTTAACATCACTGTAATTATATTTTAGTTAAAATTATTCTGCTTTATCGACATTTTGATTAGCAATTAACCCTTATAACTTTAAGCATTTTTTCAGATTTTTTTCAATAATTGTGTATTTACTTATAACTTTCAACTTTGAATGCTCAGAACTTCCTAAAAATTTACATTTTTTAAATTCTTTCAGATTTGTTTTAATTGGAATGTACTTAATAAAACCGTATTAATTTTTTTTTTTTAAATTCGATAGTTTACTTTTTCACGACACTTTGAGTCGCCAGAAAAAAAAATGGTTCAATATGTTGAAGAGCAGCAATCAAAATGCAAGACGGCGACGGCGGGCGCGAAGGCGCCGCGCCGGCCCCCTTCCAGCGCCTGTATGTACGCCATAACTTTTCAACGCTTGACAATAACAACGCATTCTTTTGGCAATACATATGTTACTATTACTACTAATTGCATTTTACACTGGTATGGAATTACTTCAATTGACAAACCAATATGACTTTATTTTATTCCTTCTGTGGAAATAAAGCCATATGGCATTATTTCCAAATGCGGTGTGAAAGAAGTATTGTATTTATAAAAAACTAATACAATTTATTAACTCAATAACGATACAATATATTTGGAGAACAAAAATGAAGTGAAGTAAATTTTCAATTACACAAAATAAAAATAACATAAAACTGAAACCATAGAAACAAATTCATTTTGTTGAAGTACAAAGTAGTCCTAAAGTACACTTAAAATAATTATTACAACATGCCTCCTCAACATAATGAATTGAATACAATTAAAACAGACTATTTCAATTAACCATAATTCCAAAATTATAACAACAAAAAACATGTTTAGGTTTTGGTACAGGTTTTGTAAGAACATCAGCCAACATTTCACCGGTAGGTAAATACCGCAACTCGATTATACGTTGTTCAATAGCTTCTCGCACATAGTGGTACTTATAATGGATATGCTTAGTACGTGAATGATGAGCACCAAATTTTGCCATCTGTTGTGTACTCTGCGAATCAGTATACACTACTATTGGGGACTGATTTGAAAACCCAAGTTCATCTAATACGTAACCCAGATATGATGCTTCCTTGGCAGACTCTGTAAAAGCAACATACTTAGCCTCTGCACTTGATGTTGCAACGACCTTCTGCTTCTTTGATTCCCAGGACACAAGACAACCTGCGAGTAGAAAGCAAAAACCTGATTGAGATTTCCTATCGTTAACGTCTTGAGCCCAACTTGCATCACAAAAACCCTGAAGTGGTAAACCACTTTTTCTATATGTCAATACAGCCTTTCTGGTGGAACTTAAATATTTAATTACATAATACGCTGCATTGAGGTGTTGTTTACGCGGATCTTTCGAAAATTGTGACAAAATGCTTACTGCACATACAATATCGGGTCTACTATACAACGACAAATAAAGTAAAGACTCAATAATTTCTTGATACAGTTTTTCATCAACTTTATCCGCTTCTCCCGAAATTGTTGGTTCTTTTTCCAATTTAATGTTTGCCTGCATGGGGATTTTCACAGGTTTACAATTTTCAAATCCATATTTCTTCACGATATTAGAAATATAACCTGGTTGTGAAATGGAGATTCCACCTTCTCTTACATCTACTTCTAGACCAATACAATGCTTAGGGACACCCATATCACGAATTTCAAAATTATCTTGTAATTTCTGCACAAGTTTATTTGTAAAAACATTATTATTTGAAGCAATAATAATGTCATCAACATATACCGCGACAATCATGATTCTTTTATCATTGCGTATGAAATAAATACATTGATCATTCTTTGATTGTTTTAAACCAAAATCCTTGATAACAGCATCAAGTCTTTTAAACCATTGTCTTCCCGCTTGTTTAAGACCATATATTGCTTTACGCAACTTGCACACCTTTTTACTTGTTGCCTTTTCAACAAACATTTCAGGCTGTTCCATAAAAATCTCCTCATCTATGTTTCCATTTAGGAATGCAGTAGACACATCTAACTGCCGAAGATTTAAATTATGTTCCACGGACAAAGCATACATCATTCTCAGTGAGGCTTGACGAACAACTGGTGCAAATGTATCAACATAGTCTAAGCCATATTTTTGAGAATAACCCTTGGCAACTAGTCTTGCTTTCCTTTTTTCAATTGTGCCGTCTGATCTTATCTTTGACTTAAACACCCATTTGCATCCGACTGGCTTTCGTCCGTGTGGTAAATCAGTTAATATCCATGTGTCATTCTTTATTAACGACTTGTATTCATCCTGCATTGCTTTATACCAATTTTTAGCACGATCTGAAGTTAAAGCTTCATTAACTGTTTTCGGATCAACAACACTTTCAACTTTATTTGCTGATTCTTTTTCTATGTTAAACATCCATGACCTAAGTCTTTGCTTTATCGTTTCAACTGGAGTTTCTTTTTATAAATTCATATTCGGATTATTATCTTCTATCAACGTTTCAACTTGGGTGTCCTCTTCTTTATTTTCTAAACTATCATGAAATACTTGATCTAAATCTTCATTTGATTCTTTACTATTACTATTATCGTGTTGTCGAACTTCTTCTAAATCTTTACTTGATTTTTCATTACCATTTTTACGTCGTGGTTCTTCCTCTTCTAATTTTTCATTGTTGTCTTTTTGTTGAATTATTTCAACTGGTGAAAATTCGTAAAAGTTTTGTGGTTCATTTCCTTCAGTGTTCCTATACAAATAATTTTCTAAAAATTTAACGTCTCTACTTTTGACAATAATTTTTGTGCCTGCCTTCCAAAGTTTATACGCTTTAGATTCCTCTGAATAACCAACAAGGATGAACTCATTGCTTCTAGCATCCCTTTTCGATCTACTTGATCGTTTATCGAGCACGAAAGCTTTACAACCAATACGACGTAAATGTTTAACAATTGGTTTTTTACCATTCCATTATTCCTCAGGAGTTTTCATACCATTTAATTTAGTTGGACACCGATTTCTTATATAAGCCGAAGCTAAAATCAACTCTGTCCACAAACTTATTGGCAAACCAGCCTCTAACATACAACAACGTGCCATTTCAACTAAGGTTCTATTCATCCTTTCGGCAACGCCGTTTTGTTGAGGTGTGTACTCAACCGTCAATTGTCGCTTAATACCATTATCTATGAGGTATTTTGTAAACTCACGACTAACTAATTCCGCAGCATTATCACTACGGACCATCTTTATATTTCTTCCAGTCTCTGTTTCTACCAAGTTCTTGAATTCCTTGAACTTTTCTAAATACTGACTTTTACTACGTATGAAATAAACGAATACTTTCCGGGAATAGTCATCAATGAATGTAGCAAAATACAAACTACCACCCATGGATTGAGTCCTCATGGGACCACAGAGATCAGTATGAATAAGATCTAGTATTTCAGATGACGACTTTTCATTCCTATGGGGAAAAGGCAAACGACTTTGCTTCCCACGAATGCACTTGGTAAGCCTTTTACCATTTCATCTCTTTTCAATTGCTTCAACTGATTTATATTCAGGTGACCATATCTTCTATGCCACAGTTCGATTTCCCTTTTATCATACTTTCTAACCATATTTGCCTTATTTTCATAATTCTTATCTGCTTTTACGACATAAAGACTATCCTTCTTGAGACCTTCAATTATCTTCTCTCCTTTTTTCGAAACTTCTACCTTATTTCCTTTCATAACAACTTTACAACCACTATCGGTCAATTCACTAGTTGATATCAAATTACAACGCAAGTCCGGGACGTATAGAGTATTTAGATGACCTATATTCTTCTTATGTCCGTTTACCTTTACAGTTATCGATACTTTTCCAATGCCCTTTATATCTAATTCTTGGTCATTTGCTAATCCGACTTTACCACTATGACCACTGTTAATATTCGTAAACAACGCTTTTTGAGTACACATGTGGGACGATGCACCACTATCAACAACCCAAATCTGATCCGAATTAGCAGAAAAAGCATTCTCCGTTGTCGTTACTAAAACCTCATTAACGTAACTTGTGGTTTCTCGATTATTCTTACAGTCTTTAGCTTTATGACCCTTTTTTCCGCATCGGAAACATTTAAATGGAAAATTGGATTTTAAAATACCTGCGTCTTGATGTTTGTTATAGTTATTACCACGATCATAACGTTTCTTTGCGGTGAACTTAGCTTTAATTGCAGCATTGCAGCATCTTGAGTATCTTCTTCTTTATCACCGATTTCCAATAATCTTGATTTTAAAACATTTATTTTGGGAAACTCATTTGCAGTGTCTACAGCAGCTTTTATAGCTGAAAATCTATCTGGTAAAGCGTCTACCAACACAACAGCAAGCAGATCTTCATCAATCTTAATTCCCATTTTCATAAAACATGAAACGCATACATCAAAATCAATTCAAAATTGTGACACAGACTGATTATCGGACATTTTCATATTTAATAACTTACGGTAACACTCTATTTTCTTCCTCATCGACTTAAGGCACATTTAGCCGACCGTAAATGTAGAAATGTAAATGTATCAGCTGATTTTTTTTGCTATACGAAAAGCTATGCAAATGCTTACCCGACTGAAGTGGTACGTAGTCGTAACGTCCCAACCTGTTGAAAACAGAATTTCAGTACGAGGTTACGTGACAGATGTAGCCAGTGATGGTAAATTTACAAGCAAACAAAAGTGGGGCACAAAAACCCTTTTTAAGTAATTTTTACTCTTTTGTTATTTTAAGCTTTTAAGTTGTTAATCTTCTTTTTATACACGAAATATTTGATAAATTTAGTTGCCTGTGTCAATTGTTTTCTAAATGAAATCTAACAAGAGACTTTGATAATCGTTTCAGGGTATTTGATGCAAAAGTTTTATTATAATATTCAACATATTAACGTTCATATGTATATATTCTTAGAATTGCAAAATAATGGTATAAGTACATGCGTACAATGTTTGTAAGCACGTTCGTAATCAAAAAGAATTAAAACAACTGTAACAAAGATTGTAATAAAGTAATGAAAACGACACTTTATAAATAAAAGAAATAACGGTGTTCAAAATATATAAAATTACTTACTTTTAGGGATTAGATATGTAAATGAATGTATAAAACTTATTTTTAGCTTTGCTCAAAGAAGTTATAACAATTTTAAAAGGTTTACAATAGTGAATGGTACCATTTTAATAACTTTGGTACTTTTTTCACAAACCCACAAATAATGTAAACACACTGAACTACCATCAATGTTTCGAACAGCTGTATTACATTTTGTTTACATTTTTTAAAGAAATAAATACAGAAATAAATACAGTTTTTAAAGAAATAAATACAGTTTTTAAAGAAATAAATACAGTTGAACATGGATGATGAAAAATTAATAATATTGGTACAGGCGAATGAGTGCCTATACAGTAAATATTCTCCAGGATATAAGAATCCAGAGAAAAAGAGAATAATTTGGAAGCAGATTTCTGCAGAAATGGAACAACCAGGTAAGTCCAATTATATTGTTAAATTCAATGTTTTCACTAAAACTGAAATAAAATTCTTGTAGAGGAACTATGCCAGAAGAGATGGTCCTGCCTCCGGGACAGGTATGTAAAGGAGAAACGGCAACAAAATTTGCCATCTGGTAGTGGAGCGAAATATGCGTCGCAATGGCCCTTGATGCAATCGATGGAATTTATAGCGCCTTTTTTATTGTTCCGAGACCGTAAGTAATGATATACATCCATATGTACATGTGTTTTGCTTATAATTTTTATTTTCAGGATGCGATGTTCATACAACATTTTTAAAGAAAGCACTGATTCATATTTAAATTCGCAATCGCCATTGCCAGTGCATTCCCCCTTGTCTGACCTGTCGCCAGTATCTGTTTCTCCGCCGTTGCCGGAAGCATTACCAGATACATCGTTCGCGCCAATATTGCCTTCACCAACTACACCGGCCATGGCTAAACGAAAAAGACATGCAGAAAGTAGTGATGACCAACATTTTTCCAAAGCCCTCGATGTTTTCACAAAGATGTGTGAAAAAAAAATGGAAAAAGAGAAGGAAGAAGACGCACTCACTGGTTTTGGGAAAATGATTGTTTCTACAATACGTTCCATGAGCCAGACAAAACAGAAAGTGGCTATGCAAAGGGTAACGTCATTGGTAATGGAAATGAGCCTTGAACCCGATAACTAAGACGTTTTAAACAAATGAGACTAATTTTTTTTATTTCATATTAATCTTATTTTTTGTTGGTTATAGCTTTTAAACATACAGCACTGTGCAAAATAATGGCAGCATGAAATAATATGGACGCCTAAGATTAAAATTGAAAATGGATTTTCTTTAAAACGAAATCGAGTACTACAAAAAAAGTAAAAATTGTTCTGTAGGTAATTTACCAAGCTTTTATATTCGCCTCTCCTAGACCAGATTATGTAAGTAGTTCACACGCAACTATATTATTACAAAATATTTAGAATATTTAAAAAATATATTAAAAAAGTTTATTTTTCTGTTTCACCATCGTACCGTATGCACTACTTACATAATCTGGTCTAGGAGGGGCGAAAATAAAAGCTTTGTAAATTACCTACAAAACAATTTTTACTTTTTTTGTAGTACTCGATTTCGTTTTAAAGAAAATCCATTTTCAATTTTAATCTTAGGCGTCCATATTATTTCATGCTGCCATTATTTTGCACGTTGCTGTACATAGATTTTAGTTCCTTTTTTAAAATTGACAACGGTCAGACTGAATTTATTATTTTTCTTTTTTTTAACTTGTTTCTGCTTCGTTTTACCTGGAATTGCCTTTTTAATTTAAAAATACTTATTTATATGCTTTATTTTTTCATTACTTTATACATAGGTGTACTAGAATTAAATAACAATAAAATATTTGCTTGATTTAGAAAAAATTGGAGGTCAAAAACATTGGAGATCTAAAAAACGGTTTACTTCTACACATTTATTTGATTTTTAAATTTTTCCTAGGTTGCTAGAAAAATTATCGGATAACTGAATATGAGCTACTTGAATATTATTAAAATTAAAAAATTTTAAATTTAAAAAAAATCGACGTGTAATTATTTTTAAAAAATTTCCTAAAAAGTGTCTACAAAAAATTTCATTTTTCAGTTCGACCCTCGTAGCACATTCATTATTTACTCAATCTGGACGGTGTTGGACTTAAATTAAAGCCTGATAAATTGTCTACGTATCACTTTTTATTTTGTTTAAATACTCGTTTAATTTTTAAAGATATAAAATATAAATACATGAATTTTGACAAATGAGAAAAACCTGCATACAAACTTTAGTGACTGACTGTATTTTATAAAAATAAAAAGTTTTAAATTTTTTACTTTATAAACCATATTGAAATGGAATAGTGCCTTCATTGCAAAAAAATTCTGCCAATCTGTCTCTTAAGTTTATAGCTGTTTGGGTAGATCTACGTATATGAGTAGAAATCGATCTCATGGGCCGTTCACCGTTGTTTCTTAGTTGTATTCTCCAATCTCCTTCTTGAAAAGACCCATCTTCTGCCTCCTGGTCAACAAAATTTGCCGGACAATACCATTTTTTTAAATCATTCAACATGATAAAATTGTGAAGAACTGTGCAGGCCAGTACAATGGTATCCACATTTTCCGGCGACATTTCAATTGTTGTTAAAAGAACTCTCCAACGTGCGCAGAGTATCCCGAAACAATTTTCAATCACACGCCGAGCTCGGGAAAGTCTGTAATTAAAGATTCTTTTACATGTATCCAAATTTGTTCCAGGATAAGGTCGCATTAAATTGCTTTTTAAAGGAAAGGCAGCATCTCCCACAAAAAAATGTGGAAAAGTATCCTGACACTGTGCATTCAAAGGCTTATTTGGCGGCACGGGAAGTTTCCCAGAAATCACCGATTGCCCAAATGGTGACACACGAAATATTCCTGTAAGACCAATAATCAGTAACATAAATACAAAAATTGTGTATGTGTAATATTTACCTGCATCACTTTGGCTACCATAGCTTCCCATGCTAACTGATGTAAAAGTATATTTTGCATCACATACTGCCAAAAGCACCAAACTGAAATATTTTTTATAATTGTAAAACATCGATCCAGAATTTGGAGGGCACTTAATGGCTATATGCTTGCCGTCTATAGCACCTACGCAGTTTGGCATATTCCATAAAGCATTGAAGTCGTTTTCAATGTCCTGAAACTGGGATGTTGTTGGCTCGCTTAGGTAAAGTGGCGACAAAATACGCCACAATGCCTCACATGTTTCTAGCACAATGGCTCGGATGGTCGATTTTCCGAGCTTGTGGCTCCAAGCTATCGACTGTAGGGAACATCCATGTCCCAAATACCTAAAAAATTGTTTATATGTTTAAACAAACTACATGGATATACATTATTATAAATAAGATCTTTCTTACAATAAGGTAATTGAAAGTCGCTCTTCTGGTCCAATCCGTTGCCTCGGCTTAATAAGTTCTTCACGAACCATACCCAAAAGTACGTCAAATAACTCTCGAGGCATACGCGTATGTATAAAAAACTGTTCTTCATCACTTTTTTTTATAGATCGAAAAACTTTTTTATTGTAACCACCAATTATATAGTCTTTATTTATGGGTCGAACACCCCACCTTCTCACTCGGCGTTTATGATTTTTCTTTCTTTTAATATATATTTTACACAAACGCAAAAAACTTAAAATGATGAACAAATCCTCGCTATCCATTTTCGGTAAATAAAAGACAAAAATTAAGGTTGATGGCGGCTTAAAACAAATTACTAATTTGTGTGTACACACAAACTTTTTTGCTTATGTCAAAAACACATGACACGATTTTAGGCATTCTATAATCGTAATTACATTTACATTTACGGTACATCTACATTTACTTTACATCTACGTTTTCAACAGTCGGCTAATGGAGCCTTTACGATCAAACGTTTCTTGAAGGTATTGCCACATTTCTTAAGAAGATTTCATATTTTTGACCATCGTGACAACATTCGGCTTAGAGTATTCAAAAACCGAAAACCGGTCAACCCGTTTCTTTATTTTTAAAAACCGATCGGTTTCGAATATTTTGTAAATTCGAAGAAAACCGAAAACCGGTCTTTTTTGTTCGGTTAACCGGTTTTTATAATTACATCACCAACTGGGTTACTTGGTCTCTTTTATTTTTTCCGAACACTTTTATAATCGTTTGTTTGATTATGAAGATTTAGATGTAAGTCTGATAGATTCCGATAAATTCAAATTGTTTAATTTCTGATCTAAATAACACAGCAGTATTAAAAATCCTAAAAAAGATACTGTATAAAATCATTCATCATTATATGTGACCTTCTCCGAGAAAAGGGACCTAGTGTGTGAAAATGAAGTTTTGAGAAAAACGCATTTAAAGTTTCATAACGCATTATGAACACACCTTCAGTTGGGAGATGCGATTTGGTATGGTTAGTTATGATTGGGTGTCGACTTTGGTGACGTCATGCCTATGTGATGACGTATTTTTTTCGCTTTTAGAGTGACAATTTAAACACAATTTAAAACCAAAAAATAAAAAAAAAAGTAAATTTTAACGTTTTTCTCATTTTTATCGATTTTCCCAAGTTCGTTTTGTACTTTTTTTATGGGGTAAATAAATTTTTATCAGAAATCTAATTCATTTCATCATATTCTACACCCAATTAGGTACCAGAATCCACTCTTAAGTCCAAACCCGTTTTTTGACACACTAGGTCCCTTTTCTCGGAAAAGGTCTCATATGATGAATTCATATATCTTGATAAATGCGACGAAAGAACTGAAAAGTTGGACAATTTATATAATTGTCTTTTGACTATTTGTCCAACATCTACTATTAGTGAAAGAGTATTTTCCACTTCTAGCTTTATCAAAAGCAAGCAAAAAAATATTATTTTAGAATTAAAAAATAGATTTTCTTTTTACATATTTAAAATGTAATATTAAAAGAACTTATTCAATGCCAAACGTTCAAATTACTAACGTACCTAGTTTTACCCAATTTACCAACTTAATGATCTCTATTCATTTGATATGAATATAGTTTTATAATATTAATTTTAAAAATATTATATTAAAAAAATATTAAAACCAATAAATAAAATGTTGAAATGAAATACAATAAAAAAATATTATAAAATATTTTTTTTTTTTTTCAAAGTATGTATTTTTTTATTTTTATTACTCTATTTATTAAATTTCTTTTTTTTGTTTGTAATTAAAACAACGAATTATATAAGCTTTTTATTCAAATTAAAAAAAAAACCGAAAAAAACCGGTTGACCAGTTTTTTCAGCAAAAACCGAAACCGGTTTTTTTAAAATTCGATTTTTCGAAGAAAACCGAAACCGGTTTTTCCAAAAGGCCGGTTTTTTTAATACTCTAATTCTGCTCTAAAGCCACTAAAATTTCAGCTCTTGCATCCATATCCTTATTAAAAAACTCTTGCTGAACAACTATCGAATCTTCATATTCACGAGTTTGTGCTTCCGTTGGAATCTTTGGAAGTTTTCTTACACCTGGTGGGTTTTCCAAACCTAACACGATATTCAATAATCTAGCTTTATGTAACACGGCTTCCATTTGTGCTTTCCAGGTACCAAAATTGGTTCCATTAAATAATGGTATTCGACCAGCAAACGAACTCATGATTCTTGCATTCACCAATTAATACAACCCAAAAGAATTTTAAATTACAACAGCTTACGTAACAGCTCCCGGCAGATTTATCTTTCTCTATATCGCTATGAGATGTGGACCCATAACCTATTGTATTTATAAAAAACTAATACAATTTATTAACTCAATAACGATACAATATATTTGGAGAACAAAAATGAAGTGAAGTAAATTTTCAATTACACAAAATAAAAATAACATAAAACTGAAACCATAGAAACAAATTCATTTTGTTGAAGTACAAAGTAGTTCTAAAGTACACTTAAAATAATTATTACAACAAGAAGGTCATATGGCTTTATTGCCAATGGCTTTATTGCCTATGGCTTTATTACATGGCACCGGATAAATATTATTATGTTAAATGAAAAATAAGTTAGAATGTAAAGAAATATTTCCTAAAATTAAAGAACAATATAATTGGGTTAATGCATTTAAGCATTATTGTTCAAAGATCTTGAACATGGTTAGAATATTTAGTAGTTTTATTAGTAGTTTTATTAATTAGTAGTAGTTTTATTAATTTCAACCTTGAAGATAGTTTAGTTGTTTATTAGTTTTACCAGTTTATCATTTATTTAATTGAACATTGAAGAGTTTGTTTGTTTTATTTAACTGAAATGCATTCTAGGAATAAGGGTTCGATTTTATGTCTAAACAACAGATAAACTAAATAATTGTTTAGGTTTTATGAGTAGCTAGTTGCTTGTGTCTACATAAAGAATGGTTTGGGTTTTGTGTCTAGACAGAGTAATTGGTTGCTTGCTCATAAAAATAGTTTAGGGTATTGTCTAGGCGACAGACGAGATGATTAGCTGTTTGCTTAGGAAAAACCGGGCAGATGTGTTCGGCATATTTTTGTTTTAAGAATTTTATGTTTAGCACTTAAGCGTATATTTTATGAATAAAAAATCAGTGTCTTACAAACATTCAAAACAAAATGTTGTTTCGATTTTTAATTGTCACAACAATTTGTGTATTGGTCATTTGAATTCTTCTCAGTGTTTTCTCCCACCAGTGGTAAGAGACTCTGAGAACCTTGAATCAGCCTAATAAGACATAGCTGAATTCGAAACTCTGAAGTCTAGTAAAAAAAGATTATCTCAACCAAGTTCCTGAAGGATGAAATACGGAAGGAGCAGTTTGAAGAAGTTCGGAATAGAGCGGAAGATTATTGAAAAGAATTCCAAGGCAGCCATGCCAAGCTGGTGGAATGCGGTATAGGCAATGAGCATTATTTTGAAGTGAGATACTTTAACCAGGTATCTAAAGAATTTCAAAAAATGCGTCAGCATTTAGAGAAAAGAGAGAAGAACTTACCCTTGGAGGCATCCGTAACTGATGGGGATGTGAAGATAAGTGAGCGGAATGTTGCAGGAGGCAGTTCATTAGAATAAAACGGTGTTAGTGACTGATAACGACCGTATCGAGAAGCCAGTTAAAACCTTAACTGATGAAATTAAAAAATTTATGAATCGATTGGAGAAGGCAACAATCGAGGTACGTAAGAAATCTAAATCAGGGCTGGAGCTTTACTCAAAATTTGATAGTTGGAGGAAGAGGAAGGTATAAATATAGAGATGTTCGCGGAAGTGCGTGAGCTATATTATGAAGTACTCACGGAGATAGGCGAAAAAATGAACACTGAGCAAGGTTCATCATATCCACAACCAACAATTAGATTACGGGAAATAAATATTCCTGAATTCAGAGGAGATCCAAGCGCATGGCCTTCTTTTTATGATATATTCAACTCAGTGGTTCATAAAAACGATCGCATGTGCAAGGTAGAAAAGATGTACCTGCTAAAAGAGGCATGCGCAGGCGAGGCTGCAAAGCTCTTACAACATTTGAATGCGACTGAATACAATTATGAAGTTGCTCTAGAGATATTAAAAGATCGGTATGAGAACCAAACAGTGCTGTTTAATACGCTGGTTGACAGATTGTTAGATCAACCAAACTTGAATAGCGAAATAGCGGATAGCATTAGGCAGGTGTTGGACACCACTTTGGAGTGTGTAAGGGCGATTGAAGCCTTAGGTATCGAAATGGAACAGTGTATGCCATTTATTGCCAGAATAGTTATGAGGAAATTTGACAGCGAGGCGTTGCGGTAGTACGAGTTAAGTACCAAGAAAACTAGGCAAGTTCAGAAGCAGTGATGCCAGACAAAATATTTTAAAATCCCTACGCTTCTCAATATATATATATATATATATGTAAAGTGGTGTCATTCCCATTGCCCTAAGTTGTCATCCAGTCAGTAGTAAAGAGAGTTTCCAGTTGTCATTTGAATTTGTTAGTTCCAGTTAAAGTCGTAATTTCCAGTTGTCAGATGAAGTCGTTAATTCTAGTTGTCAGTGATCGTCCTCAAGAAAGAGTCAGTCGGTGATTGAAGTCGATAAATTGCAGTCGAAAAGTCGTAGAAGTCATCAGCTACCGTCGTGCTAGATTTAATCAATTTAATTTTTAATAATTAATCATTAAACTTTTGAATAACTTAATACTTATTTTTATATTAATATTTTTAAATTAATATTTTCATACAAACACCTTTTTATAAAAACTTGTATTAATTTCTAAACTAAATGAATTAAAACAAAATAAAACTTAAACTTAACTTTACAATTGGGGGCTCAACCGCTCGAAACTTAAAAAAAAAATCATATATATAATAGTGAAATAAGTGTGTACATAAAATTTTATTATAAAATAGAAAAAGAACAAATTCAGTGCTTTAATGAAAACGGGATTTAGACGTCGACGCAGATTTAACAGTTAACCAAAAAAAAGCAGGGAAGTGTGTTAAAATAAATGAGAAGTAAGGCGGAGCGACAAACAAAACAGAGGGAAAACGGCGGTCCAAAATATTTTACTCGTTCAGTAGCAAGCGAATATAAGAGATCCAAAAGTTGTAAACGTTTCTCATCAGAATTGAGTGTGAGTGATTTCGTATCAAAAAATAAAACAAAACGAATTACAAAAATTGTAAAAATGTCTACTAAAGAAGAAAAAAAATAGACACACAAAATGTAGGATCTAGTGATTTAAGTGAACTTTTGAAATTTTTTGCACTCAAAATGAGTAAAGAAGAAGAAGATAAAGCCATTCGTGTTAATATTTCAGTGGACACATTTGGTAAAATAATACCAGAATGTGATGGTATATCCATTCCAATTAAACAGTGGTTTGAAAACTTTGACAAAAACTCAGAAGCATACGGCTTAAATGCAAAACAAAAGTATGTGCAGGCAAGGAATAAAATGATAAAAACAGCAAGGTTGTTTCTTGAGTCAATAACAGTCAGTGATTATGAACAACTACAAAAAGCCTTAACTAGTGAATTTCATGTTGAGTTTAGTAGCGCCGATTTACATAAACAGTTGAGTGAAAGAAAAAAAAGAGATTCAGAAAACATACATGAATATGTGCTCCAAATGAAGAAAATCGCGGCTCTCGGTTATATTGAAGACATTTCGGTTATTCGGTATATAGTTGACGGGCTTCCAATTAAAAGTGAACTGAAATACTCTTTATATAATGCAAAAAATTTTAAAGAACTAAGAGATCAGTACGAAATTTTAGAAAGAGTAATTAAAAGCGAACCAAATAAACTTGCATACAAACGTAGTGAAAATTATAAAGAGGTTAATAAAAGAAAAGAGCATTGCTATAACTGCGGGTCGATTGAACATAAAAAAGCGGAATGTAAAACTGGTACGAAATGTTTTAAATGCAACAACATTGGACATATGGCAAAAGACTGTACACTTCAAAAACAAAATAAAAATAATGTTAATGTAATAGTGGACAAAAAACGGTTGAAAAAAATGATGTTAAATAATGTGGAACTCGAATTTTTTGTATATACCGGGTCGGACGTAACAATGATACAAACAAGTGTGTTCGATGAACATTTTAAAGATATTGAACTATCGAAAATTGAAAAAATATTATACGGGCTCGGTAATTCAGAAACTCAAGTTGTCGGTCGTTTTAAAAGCGTATTGGAAGCAGACAATGTTAAGTTGGAACAAGAAATTCTGGTTGTCGATAATGATAGTCTAAAATATATGGCGTTGCTTGGTTATGATTTCATCGAAAAGTGTAAATTAGTCTCCGACGATAATGGTTATACATTTTATACAAAAACGGAAACTACAGTTAGCGGAAGAATCCCATCACAGCTAAGGGTCTACAATGTCATCGATGTCGAACAACAAATAGAGGTACCGAAAAAACATAAACAACCAATAATGGAGATGATAGCAGCGTATAAACCAGATGGCAAAGGTGTTGAATGCCCAGTAACGATGAAAATTATTCCAAACAATGCTGTGTCTTTTCGTCAATTCCCAAGTCGTTTACCACCTCAGCAACAGGAAATAGTTAAAAAGCAAGTTAACGATTGGTTGGCTCAAGGTATTGTAAGACATTCTACATCTGATTATTCAAGCAGAGTCGTGGTTACAAAAAAGAAGGATGGATCCCACAGGGTTTGTATTGATTTTCGTAAACTCAACACAATGGTGTTAAAGGATTGTTTTCCGGTACCACTAATCGACGATGTTCTCGAAAAACTGCAAGATTCAAATTATTTCGCTGTTATGGATTTGGAAAACGGATTCTTTCATGTCCCTTTAGATGAAAGCAGCAAAAAATATACAGCGTTTGTTACAAAGGAGGGAATTTTTGAGTTTAATCGTGCACCTTTTGGCTTTTGCAACTCTCCAGCTGTTTATCAGGTATGTCAATTTTATTTTCCAACCCTTAATCAATGACGGTGTAATGGAGCTGTATATGGACGATATAATTGTTTTTGGAGTTACAGCAGAGGACTGTCTCAATAAGTTGCAAAAAGTATTAAATACTGCGTCACGCTTTGGCCTCAGAATTAAGTGGTCAAAGTGTAAATTCATGAAAACGAAAATACATTTTCTGGGCCATACCGTAGGAAATGGATGCGTTTGGCCAGGTAACGAAAAAACTAAAGCCGTAGAGAAATTTCCAATACCAACAAGCATCAGAGGAGTGCAGTCATTTTTAGGCCTCACAGGTTACTTCAGAAAATTTATAAAAAATTACTCAATTATTGCACGCCCATTAACAAACCTTTTATAGTCTAATGCAGTTTTTAAGATAGAAGCAGAGCAGAAAAAAGTTTTAACTCGTGAACCAGTATTGAAAATTTATAACAGAAATGCACACACGGAAGTCCACACTGATGCATCTAAAGATGGATTTGGTGCAGCACTATTACAACTACGTGAAAATCAATTGCACCCTGTATTTTTTTGGAGCAAGAAGACATCAACTCAAGAGTCTAAGCAGCACAGTTACATTTTAGAGGTTAAAGCGGCTTATTTAACGTTAAAAAAATTCAGGCACTACTTGTTGGGTGTAGAATTTAAGTTGGTGACTGATTGCGCTGCGTTCAAGCAAACAACATCAAAACAGGATCTTCCTCGAGATGTGGCACAATGGATTTTATACCTTCAAGACTACAACTACACAGCAGAGCATCGGGCCGGTAACAGAATGAAACATGTTGATAGTTTAAGCCGCCACCCAATCGCAGAAGTGATGATAGTTACGTCAGAGCTAAGTGCACGTTTATGTAAGGCTCAGCAACAAGATGAACATATCCAGGCAATCACGAAGATTCTAAGCGAGGGCTCATACGAAAATTATAAGCTGAAAGGTGGATTGGTGTTTAAAACTGTAAATGGAAATGATTTGCTAGTTGTACCGAAGTTAATGGAAAGTGAAATAATTCGTAATGCACACGACGTAGGTCATTTTGCAAATCAAAAAACTGTACATGCCATTCAGCAGCACTACTTCATTCCGCACCTCGAGCATAAAGTTAGTCAATTCATCAGCAACTGCATTAAATGCATCATTTACAATAAAAAGTTGGGCAAGAAAGAAGGTTTTCTAAACTACATTGAAAAGGGAGATTTACCGTTGAACACATTACACGTAGACCACCTCGGTCCCATGGACAGCACATCAAAGCAGTATGAGTATATTTTTGCGATGGTAGATGGATTTTCCAAATTTGTCTGGCTGTACCCCACGAAGTCAACCGGAGCAGAAGAAGTCATACGACGCTTGAATGAATGGTCAACAATATTTGGCAATCCATGTAGAATAATCAGCGATAAAGGGTCGGCGTTTACATCACTGAGTTTCGACGAATATTGTAACAACAATAACATAGAGCACGTGAAGGTGACAACTGGAGTTGCGCGGGGTAATGGCCAAATCGAACGAGTCAACAGATCAATTTTGGCTGTTATATCAAAGTTGTCTTGTGACAATACTACAAAGTGGTATACATTTGTTAGTCACGTTCAAAAAGCTATAAATTCTTATGTTCACTGCTCCACAAAGTTTACGCCATTTGAAATTATGTTTGGAGTTAAGATGAAAAATGGTGTTAACAACGATGTACTCCAAACTTTAGAACAAGAGCTATTACAAAACTACAGTGATACAAGAGAAGCTATGCGCTCTGATGCTTGGTTGCAGTTGACCAAGGCACAAAAGTCCTACAAAGAAAGTTATGATAAAAAGAGAAAAGCCGAAATCGGTTACAAATTGGGTGATTTAATTGCTATAAATAGGACTCAATTTGTCGCCGGAAAGAAACTTGCGCCCGAATATCTTGGTCCATACAAAATCACGAAAATTAAAAGAAATGGTCTTTATGATGTACAAAAAGCAGCAGATACAGAAGGCCCTAATAAAACATCAACATATTGTGTCAACATGAAATTGTGGAGATATGTTGAAACAAACGACGAGCTTCTGTCATCTGGGTCAGATGACGATCAGGATGACCGAGTCAGTAGTAAAGAGAGTTTCCAGTTGTCAGTTGAATTAGTTAGTTCCAGTTAAAGTCGTAATTTCCAGTTGTCAGATGAAGTCGTTAATTCTAGTTGTCAGTGATCGTCCTCAAGAAAGAGTCAGTCGGTGATTGAAGTCGATAAGTTGCAGTCGAAAAGTCGTAGAAGTCATCAGCTACCGTCGTGCTAGATTTAATCAATTTAATTTTTAATAATTAATCATTAAACTTTTGAATAACTTAATACTAATTTTTATATTAGTATTTTTAAATGTATATTTTCATACAAACTCCTTTTTATAAAAACTTGTATTAATTTGTAAACTAAATGAATTAAAACAAAATAAAACTTAAACTTAAACTTAACTTTACATATATATATATATATATATATATATATATATATATATATTTATATATATATATATATATATGTGCACAGCACATGTTGCGGGGACGGGTTTTCGTTCCACAAGTTACTATGAAGACATTTTGTTACTTTGGGGACTGTCCTTAAACTTTTCGTTATTCTAGTGTTTACTCTGAAGACATTTTACTGGACACAGCGCATTTTATAGGGACTTTTTTGGCTGTATATACAGATGTCTTCAAAGTATGGGCAAAGGGCGCTGGTGCTTCCGTCATTATCACAGCCACAACCAGATGCATCAGTCGAATATGATGTTTCCAAATGGGATAACTATTTCTTGGCTGATCCCAACTTCTACAAATCAGATAGGATTGATATTCTAATTGGCGCTGATGTATATCACGAAATACTGGAAGACGGTATAAGGAAAATTGACACTGTGGTTGGTCAGGCAACAAAGCTTGGTTGGATGGTGTCAGGGTTGGTAAAGCAAAGACGTATTCCGCGGTTGCTACAACCGCGAAGGATGCTGCGACAGAGCAGGACGAGTGTATTGCATATTTTGAGAAGACGACAACAACCAGTAACAATGGCAGATTTATAGTGCGGTTGCCATTTGAAGATGATCATTTACTTGGTGATTCGAGAGGACAGGCAATAGCGCGAATGTTAAGCCTGGAAAGGATGTTGGAAAAGGATCCTGTTCAGAAGCAGTAATACGTGGGATTATCGAAAGAAGGGGCATATGAAAAAGGTGGCGAACAAGTCAGGAAAATTTTACCTTCCTCATCAAGCAGTCATAAGAGAAGATAGCATTACCACGAAGTTGCGGGAGCAGATTCAGTAGCTAAATGCAAGAATATACAGGAGGATATATCAAAGCAGCTGGCAAAGTTCGGGTTTCCGTTACGAAAGTGGATGTCTAACGACAGAAAAATCCTAGAGGCAATCCCGGATGAGGGAAACATGACGGTGATGCATATTAACGATGATGAGGCGATCAAGACGCTTGGGTTGCAGTGGCATCCGAATAAGGATGTGTTTACGTTCATGCTTAAGGCGAATTATGAAGGAAAAGTTACGAAGCGATGAGCATTATCAACACTGGCAAGGATGTATGATCCACTCGGATGGCTTACTCCGTTTACAACTGGTGTTAAGCTATTTATACAAGGACTATGGTTGATGCAGATGCGATGGGATGCATTAATGAATGAAGAATTACCAGCGGAATGGGAAGCTATCATGAGAAGTCTTCCATGCTTACAGAAGATAGTGATACCTTGGTGGTATAATATTATGATTGGTTCAAAGCTGGGGATTCATGGCTTTGCAGACGCCTCCCAGAAAGCATATGCAGCTGTGGTGTACCTGAAGGTGGGATCTATGTTAAATTTAGTAGCAGGGAAAAGCAAAGTTAATCCTGTGAAAACTGGGAAAACGCTGCCAAAATCGGAATTATGTGCAGCTCATTTGTTAGCAAGATTGGTGGAGAGAATTCTATCAACAATACAACGGCAAGTGGTAGTTAACACTTGGAGCGACTCAACAATAAATTTGGCTTGGATAAGCAATAACAGAAGTAAGAATCGATTCATCCGTTCAAGGGTGGATGGGATTAGAACATTGTTACCATAGGCGATTTGGAGACATGTCGATACTAAGAGTATTCCAGCAGATGCGGCTTCAAGAGGTGTTACAGCCGACAAGATATCCACGCTGTGGTGGAATGGGCCTTCTTGGCTCAAGGGTGACGAAAATAACTGGCCTAAGCAAGATCATCAAGCGACAAATTTTATAACGAAAACACGAATAGCGGAAAATTGGCTTAATCTGTGTCCAAGAGATGTTCATCCTATCAGAAATTTGAAAGGGTAATGGCGTATGTGAAGCGGTTTGCAGGCATAACAAAGGGGAATAGGTATCCAAGCTGGCTTACTACCGAAGAGATTAGATATGCGAATGACGTTTCTCCTCTGAGATAAGGAGGTTAGAGCATCAGATGGAAGTCGATCCTTAAAGCAAGATAGCGGCTCTACATCCGTTTTAAGACGAAAACGGAATTCTTAGAGTGGGTGGTCGACTAGAAGATTCCGAATTATCATATGATCACAAACACCCGATTTTGATAGAGAAGTCCTGGCTAGCCGAGCTGATAATAAATAAAGTTCATGGA
Source organism: Eustalomyia histrio (assembly GCA_949748255.1). Lineage (NCBI taxonomy): Eukaryota > Metazoa > Arthropoda > Insecta > Diptera > Anthomyiidae > Eustalomyia > Eustalomyia histrio. The sequence continues at coordinate 96,834,826 of OX456523.1, read as the reverse complement.
GTTACATTGCATGGAGGTAACAGGATTGTGGCATCAGGCGGAAGTATTGGATAATCGGTTTGAGGAACACAATTAAGGAGCTGTGTTCGCTGCATTAGATTTAGGAAATCAAGTGCTGGTCAAATTATGGGAAACCTTCCTCAAATGAGGGTGTCGGTGGCACATCCTTTTACACACACAGGCGTTGACTATGCAGGCCCCATACAGATGAGATGTTCTAAAGGTAGAGGACAAAAATCGTTTAAGAGCTATATAGCAGTATTCGTCTGTATGACAATGAAGGCGGTACATCTGCAAGCAGTCAGTGACCTGACTACTGAAGCGTTTCTGGCGGCACTGAGAAGATTTTTCGCAAGAATAGGCAAAGCTAAGTGCATATATTCTGATAATGGTACGAATTTTCTGGGAGCCTCGCGAAATCTAGATAAGGAATTCGTAGAAGCAGTGAAGAAGAACTCCTCTATCAGCTGGAAGCCGATAAAGTCGAATGGCATTTTATCCCCCCGGCAAGCCCCCATTTTGGAGGGATTTGGGAGGCTGGCGTTAAATCGGTGAAGTATCATCTAAGGAGAGTCATCGGAGATACTATGTTGACGTCTGAAGAATTGCATTGATATACATTGTTGACTCAGATTGAAGCAGTGCTAAGTTCACGACCGATACATGCGTTCAGCAATGACCCAGATGGGTTGGATGTGCTTACACCTGGGCATTTCCTGATTGGTCAACCATTGATTGGAAGTCCTGAAGTAATAGAAAACCGAAGCGTCCAATTCAAAAGCTGTGCCCACTAGAAGTACAAAAGGAGAGCGAAGATCGGCCTCCTTCCGCAGCATCGGCTTTTCTCACCAAGCGGTCCGGAAATAGCCGCCGGCAGTTAAATCCGTTACGTCTGCTGTGGTTCCTGTTGTTAATGTTAGGCGGTGCAATAGGCGTAGGTCAGCTTAAAACCCTGGTGGAATAGTACGAGAACTTGGAAACGGAACGGTTATGTACCTGGATAAAATTGGTACAATGAAAAGAGTTAAATCCCATTGGAATCTGGTGTCATATTACAACATGGAGGCATATTTTATTACGGTTGAACAAAGTGAGATCGCACTGCAACAGTGCAGGCTCTTATGTACCAAACTACGCGCATTTAAAGATCAATGCAACTTTCCCCTCAACATTATAGATAATCGACTTAATGATAAAAAAGAAAACGACAGATTACTCTCACACGTGGAAAATCCAAGAACGAAGCGGGCCCCGTTGGAGTTTGTCGGGTCATTATATCATATCCTTTTTGGAGTAATGGATAACGAGGACAGGCAGATGATTATGGAGAATATGCAAAGGGTGTTAGATAACGAGCATAATTTAAAGCGATTGAGGAACAGACTTCGGTAGTGGAGTCTACTTTAAATATTCTAAAAAGGAGGACAAATGAGGTAAATGAGCAGTTTAGCAACATCATTAAGAAAGTGAATAACATTAGCGATACGTTGAACACCGACTACTTTGTATACAACGAGTCCATAAACTTTTTTATGAAAAGATCCAGGTGCAGGTTATCGCATTGTTAATTGATGTCAAAAACGGGAAAATCAATCCAAAGTTGATCCGGCCGAATAAACTTCAAGAGGAGATTTTCAAAATAAGAAAAAAATTTGTCCGAAAAGCTCCGATTACCTGAAAAATCAAAAGGTTAAACTCTACAGGCCATATACCTGTTAATGACAGCAAGGGGATTGCTCATGGAAAACAAGTTCCTTTATTGGAGCGTCGTTCTTTTGATATACTGAACATTATGTCCTTGCCAATCATGAGGGATGGCGTGAAAATGTTACCAACCCTAAGACAACAGTTTTTGGTGTATGATTATGAATTAGACTCCTATCATCTGATTTCACAATCAATGCTCAACCGGTGTCAGAAGGAAGACGGGGACGAGTATATTTGCCAAGGAAATTGGGCATGAAATGATGCGAACGATAATTCCTTTGAGCTATCCGCGCTCAAGCCGAGCAGTAGCTATCGCTGCACGTTTGCAGAAGAACACCAAAAACGTCTGGTTGGAGCTACATTTAGAAGGTAATTGGCTGTTCCGGACATACGACAACCCTACCGCACATATCGTATGTGTCCCGAAGATGCAGAAGATTAAGGAGCTACCTTTACAGGGAGTGTTAACGTTAATGCAGGATGTACGGCTAGCGTTGGACGTACTACCCTGACAGCAACACAAAACAAAAGGTTCCAAGAAGTTAACTAATTCGGGACACATCTATTCAAAGAGGTCAGAGAGGTCCAGATAATCAACCCACTGAAGTATTCCAAGATGAACTGCACCGCCGAGATAATAGATTGCTGGATGAAATCAAGAGAATGAAGTCGGAAAATATTAAGTTGGAAACCCTTAGTTGGCATCACGCTAGTGGTCACTTTTCCCTGATCCTGATTTTTATATATCTGGTAATGTTTGTGATATTCCTGAATACGTAGATATTGCACTAGAGATACTAGAAGAATGGATGTTATATTTGGTGTGCCCCGGCAGAATGTTCAAACACCTTGAACATGGTTAACCTTGAAGATAATTTAGTTGTTTATTAGTTTTACCAGTTTATTTAATTGAACATTAAAGAGTTTGTTTGTTTTATTTAACTGAAATGCATTCTAGGAATAAGGGTTCGATTTTATGTCTAAACAACAGATAAACTAAATAATTGTTTAGGTTTTATGAGTAGCTAGTTGCTTGTGTCTACATAAAGAATGGTTCAGGTTTTGTGTCTAGACAGAGCAATTGCTTGCTTGCTCATAAAAATAGTTTAGGGTATTGTCTAGGCGACAGACGAGATGATTAGCTGTTTGTTTAGGAAAAACCGGGCAGATGTGTTCGGCATATTTTAGTTTTAAGAATTTCATGTTTAGCACTTAAGCGTAAAAAACAGTGTCTTACAAACATTCAAAACAAAAGGTTGTTTCAATTTTTAATTGTCACAACATTTTGTGCAATTATGATTAGGCAATTTTTCCTTAAATGTAGTCATAATACTACAAAAAAATTATAATATATTTTATGAAAAGGTCGGCATAAAATTAAAGGCATATTCTTTAAAATAAAAAAAAATAGAACTGACATAAAAATAACAGCATAAGTTGTTAAGTTAAGGAAATTTTTTTATTAAATATGTATATGATAAAAACCAACCCTATTTTTTAACGAATTTGATCTTCAGCAATGTTGACAACATTTTTCTTTAAAAAATCGCAGTGAAATTAATAAATCGCTAGAAAATTTAAAAATTAGTCGCTAATAAAAATAATTACATTTATCCAACTTTTTGGGACTTGAAGCAAAATCTTTAAGAAAAATTTAGCATTAAGTGGGTAAATTTCTCGAACTTATCACGTTTTGCTTAAAAATTGCCATATTGCCTAATATTCACGATATAGTTAAAAATTATTCTGAAAACCATATATTTTTAAGTGTTAAATGTATAATTTTAAAATGTTTATGCTTCAAAGCGGAATCGGAAGGTAGAGCTTCTGTCATCTGGGTCAGATGACGATCAGGATGACCGAGTCAGTAGTAAAGAGAGTTTCCAGTTGTCAGTTGAATTAGTTAGTTCCAGTTAAAGTCGTAATTTCCAGTTGTCAGATGAAGTCGTTAATTCTAGTTGTCAGTGATCGTCCTCAAGAAAGAGTCAGTCGGTGATTGAAGTCGATAAGTTGCAGTCGAAAAGTCGTAGAAGTCATCAGCTACCGTCGTGCTAGATTTAATCAATTTAATTTTTAATAATTAATCATTAAACTTTTGAATAACTTAATACTAATTTTTATATTAGTATTTTTAAATGTATATTTTCATACAAACTCCTTTTTATAAAAACTTGTATTAATTTGTAAACTAAATGAATTAAAACAAAATAAAACTTAAACTTAACTTTACATATATATATATATATATATATATATATATATATATATATATATTTATATATATATATATATATATATGTGCACAGCACATGTTGCGGGGACGGGTTTTCGTTCCACAAGTTACTATGAAGACATTTTGTTACTTTGGGGACTGTCCTTAAACTTTTCGTTATTCTAGTGTTTACTCTGAAGACATTTTACTGGACACAGCGCATTTTATAGGGACTTTTTTGGCTGTATATACAGATGTCTTCAAAGTATGGGCAAAGGGCGCTGGTGCTTCCGTCATTATCACAGCCACAACCAGATGCATCAGTCGAATATGATGTTTCCAAATGGGATAACTATTTCTTGGCTGATCCCAACTTCTACAAATCAGATAGGATTGATATTCTAATTGGCGCTGATGTATATCACGAAATACTGGAAGACGGTATAAGGAAAATTGACACTGTGGTTGGTCAGGCAACAAAGCTTGGTTGGATGGTGTCAGGGTTGGTAAAGCAAAGACGTATTCCGCGGTTGCTACAACCGCGAAGGATGCTGCGACAGAGCAGGACGAGTGTATTGCATATTTTGAGAAGACGACAACAACCAGTAACAATGGCAGATTTATAGTGCGGTTGCCATTTGAAGATGATCATTTACTTGGTGATTCGAGAGGACAGGCAATAGCGCGAATGTTAAGCCTGGAAAGGATGTTGGAAAAGGATCCTGTTCAGAAGCAGTAATACGTGGGATTATCGAAAGAAGGGGCATATGAAAAAGGTGGCGAACAAGTCAGGAAAATTTTACCTTCCTCATCAAGCAGTCATAAGAGAAGATAGCATTACCACGAAGTTGCGGGAGCAGATTCAGTAGCTAAATGCAAGAATATACAGGAGGATATATCAAAGCAGCTGGCAAAGTTCGGGTTTCCGTTACGAAAGTGGATGTCTAACGACAGAAAAATCCTAGAGGCAATCCCGGATGAGGGAAACATGACGGTGATGCATATTAACGATGATGAGGCGATCAAGACGCTTGGGTTGCAGTGGCATCCGAATAAGGATGTGTTTACGTTCATGCTTAAGGCGAATTATGAAGGAAAAGTTACGAAGCGATGAGCATTATCAACACTGGCAAGGATGTATGATCCACTCGGATGGCTTACTCCGTTTACAACTGGTGTTAAGCTATTTATACAAGGACTATGGTTGATGCAGATGCGATGGGATGCATTAATGAATGAAGAATTACCAGCGGAATGGGAAGCTATCATGAGAAGTCTTCCATGCTTACAGAAGATAGTGATACCTTGGTGGTATAATATTATGATTGGTTCAAAGCTGGGGATTCATGGCTTTGCAGACGCCTCCCAGAAAGCATATGCAGCTGTGGTGTACCTGAAGGTGGGATCTATGTTAAATTTAGTAGCAGGGAAAAGCAAAGTTAATCCTGTGAAAACTGGGAAAACGCTGCCAAAATCGGAATTATGTGCAGCTCATTTGTTAGCAAGATTGGTGGAGAGAATTCTATCAACAATACAACGGCAAGTGGTAGTTAACACTTGGAGCGACTCAACAATAAATTTGGCTTGGATAAGCAATAACAGAAGTAAGAATCGATTCATCCGTTCAAGGGTGGATGGGATTAGAACATTGTTACCATAGGCGATTTGGAGACATGTCGATACTAAGAGTATTCCAGCAGATGCGGCTTCAAGAGGTGTTACAGCCGACAAGATATCCACGCTGTGGTGGAATGGGCCTTCTTGGCTCAAGGGTGACGAAAATAACTGGCCTAAGCAAGATCATCAAGCGACAAATTTTATAACGAAAACACGAATAGCGGAAAATTGGCTTAATCTGTGTCCAAGAGATGTTCATCCTATCAGAAATTTGAAAGGGTAATGGCGTATGTGAAGCGGTTTGCAGGCATAACAAAGGGGAATAGGTATCCAAGCTGGCTTACTACCGAAGAGATTAGATATGCGAATGACGTTTCTCCTCTGAGATAAGGAGGTTAGAGCATCAGATGGAAGTCGATCCTTAAAGCAAGATAGCGGCTCTACATCCGTTTTAAGACGAAAACGGAATTCTTAGAGTGGGTGGTCGACTAGAAGATTCCGAATTATCATATGATCACAAACACCCGATTTTGATAGAGAAGTCCTGGCTAGCCGAGCTGATAATAAATAAAGTTCATGGAGTTACATTGCATGGAGGTAACAGGATTGTGGCATCAGGCGGAAGTATTGGATAATCGGTTTGAGGAACACAATTAAGGAGCTGTGTTCGCTGCATTAGATTTAGGAAATCAAGTGCTGGTCAAATTATGGGAAACCTTCCTCAAATGAGGGTGTCGGTGGCACATCCTTTTACACACACAGGCGTTGACTATGCAGGCCCCATACAGATGAGATGTTCTAAAGGTAGAGGACAAAAATCGTTTAAGAGCTATATAGCAGTATTCGTCTGTATGACAATGAAGGCGGTACATCTGCAAGCAGTCAGTGACCTGACTACTGAAGCGTTTCTGGCGGCACTGAGAAGATTTTTCGCAAGAATAGGCAAAGCTAAGTGCATATATTCTGATAATGGTACGAATTTTCTGGGAGCCTCGCGAAATCTAGATAAGGAATTCGTAGAAGCAGTGAAGAAGAACTCCTCTATCAGCTGGAAGCCGATAAAGTCGAATGGCATTTTATCCCCCCGGCAAGCCCCCATTTTGGAGGGATTTGGGAGGCTGGCGTTAAATCGGTGAAGTATCATCTAAGGAGAGTCATCGGAGATACTATGTTGACGTCTGAAGAATTGCATTGATATACATTGTTGACTCAGATTGAAGCAGTGCTAAGTTCACGACCGATACATGCGTTCAGCAATGACCCAGATGGGTTGGATGTGCTTACACCTGGGCATTTCCTGATTGGTCAACCATTGATTGGAAGTCCTGAAGTAATAGAAAACCGAAGCGTCCAATTCAAAAGCTGTGCCCACTAGAAGTACAAAAGGAGAGCGAAGATCGGCCTCCTTCCGCAGCATCGGCTTTTCTCACCAAGCGGTCCGGAAATAGCCGCCGGCAGTTAAATCCGTTACGTCTGCTGTGGTTCCTGTTGTTAATGTTAGGCGGTGCAATAGGCGTAGGTCAGCTTAAAACCCTGGTGGAATAGTACGAGAACTTGGAAACGGAACGGTTATGTACCTGGATAAAATTGGTACAATGAAAAGAGTTAAATCCCATTGGAATCTGGTGTCATATTACAACATGGAGGCATATTTTATTACGGTTGAACAAAGTGAGATCGCACTGCAACAGTGCAGGCTCTTATGTACCAAACTACGCGCATTTAAAGATCAATGCAACTTTCCCCTCAACATTATAGATAATCGACTTAATGATAAAAAAGAAAACGACAGATTACTCTCACACGTGGAAAATCCAAGAACGAAGCGGGCCCCGTTGGAGTTTGTCGGGTCATTATATCATATCCTTTTTGGAGTAATGGATAACGAGGACAGGCAGATGATTATGGAGAATATGCAAAGGGTGTTAGATAACGAGCATAATTTAAAGCGATTGAGGAACAGACTTCGGTAGTGGAGTCTACTTTAAATATTCTAAAAAGGAGGACAAATGAGGTAAATGAGCAGTTTAGCAACATCATTAAGAAAGTGAATAACATTAGCGATACGTTGAACACCGACTACTTTGTATACAACGAGTCCATAAACTTTTTTATGAAAAGATCCAGGTGCAGGTTATCGCATTGTTAATTGATGTCAAAAACGGGAAAATCAATCCAAAGTTGATCCGGCCGAATAAACTTCAAGAGGAGATTTTCAAAATAAGAAAAAAATTTGTCCGAAAAGCTCCGATTACCTGAAAAATCAAAAGGTTAAACTCTACAGGCCATATACCTGTTAATGACAGCAAGGGGATTGCTCATGGAAAACAAGTTCCTTTATTGGAGCGTCGTTCTTTTGATATACTGAACATTATGTCCTTGCCAATCATGAGGGATGGCGTGAAAATGTTACCAACCCTAAGACAACAGTTTTTGGTGTATGATTATGAATTAGACTCCTATCATCTGATTTCACAATCAATGCTCAACCGGTGTCAGAAGGAAGACGGGGACGAGTATATTTGCCAAGGAAATTGGGCATGAAATGATGCGAACGATAATTCCTTTGAGCTATCCGCGCTCAAGCCGAGCAGTAGCTATCGCTGCACGTTTGCAGAAGAACACCAAAAACGTCTGGTTGGAGCTACATTTAGAAGGTAATTGGCTGTTCCGGACATACGACAACCCTACCGCACATATCGTATGTGTCCCGAAGATGCAGAAGATTAAGGAGCTACCTTTACAGGGAGTGTTAACGTTAATGCAGGATGTACGGCTAGCGTTGGACGTACTACCCTGACAGCAACACAAAACAAAAGGTTCCAAGAAGTTAACTAATTCGGGACACATCTATTCAAAGAGGTCAGAGAGGTCCAGATAATCAACCCACTGAAGTATTCCAAGATGAACTGCACCGCCGAGATAATAGATTGCTGGATGAAATCAAGAGAATGAAGTCGGAAAATATTAAGTTGGAAACCCTTAGTTGGCATCACGCTAGTGGTCACTTTTCCCTGATCCTGATTTTTATATATCTGGTAATGTTTGTGATATTCCTGAATACGTAGATATTGCACTAGAGATACTAGAAGAATGGATGTTATATTTGGTGTGCCCCGGCAGAATGTTCAAACACCTTGAACATGGTTAACCTTGAAGATAATTTAGTTGTTTATTAGTTTTACCAGTTTATTTAATTGAACATTAAAGAGTTTGTTTGTTTTATTTAACTGAAATGCATTCTAGGAATAAGGGTTCGATTTTATGTCTAAACAACAGATAAACTAAATAATTGTTTAGGTTTTATGAGTAGCTAGTTGCTTGTGTCTACATAAAGAATGGTTCAGGTTTTGTGTCTAGACAGAGCAATTGCTTGCTTGCTCATAAAAATAGTTTAGGGTATTGTCTAGGCGACAGACGAGATGATTAGCTGTTTGTTTAGGAAAAACCGGGCAGATGTGTTCGGCATATTTTAGTTTTAAGAATTTCATGTTTAGCACTTAAGCGTAAAAAACAGTGTCTTACAAACATTCAAAACAAAAGGTTGTTTCAATTTTTAATTGTCACAACATTTTGTGCAATTATGATTAGGCAATTTTTCCTTAAATGTAGTCATAATACTACAAAAAAATTATAATATATTTTATGAAAAGGTCGGCATAAAATTAAAGGCATATTCTTTAAAATAAAAAAAAATAGAACTGACATAAAAATAACAGCATAAGTTGTTAAGTTAAGGAAATTTTTTTATTAAATATGTATATGATAAAAACCAACCCTATTTTTTAACGAATTTGATCTTCAGCAATGTTGACAACATTTTTCTTTAAAAAATCGCAGTGAAATTAATAAATCGCTAGAAAATTTAAAAATTAGTCGCTAATAAAAATAATTACATTTATCCAACTTTTTGGGACTTGAAGCAAAATCTTTAAGAAAAATTTAGCATTAAGTGGGTAAATTTCTCGAACTTATCACGTTTTGCTTAAAAATTGCCATATTGCCTAATATTCACGATATAGTTAAAAATTATTCTGAAAACCATATATTTTTAAGTGTTAAATGTATAATTTTAAAATGTTTATGCTTCAAAGCGGAATCGGAAGGTAGAGCCAAAGACTTTTAAACATCGTTTTTATCTTTAAGCTACTAGCGTTACTCATACTTTACTCTAAGGAAGCAATGATAATACAATGATTAGATATTCTGATGCATGCGTGGAAAATGTTCATACACTCTGTAATATTTAAGCTTTGGTGAAAATTTAATTCATAAGAATGCTAAAAAATAAGTTTAAAGAAGCGAAATTTATGCATTGATATACAAATACTCTTTATTAAAACAAAAAAATAATTCTGCATTAGTAAAAAAGCATTTTTTAAACATTTTTCAAAAATTTTAATGAATTTTTAGAAAAATTTTAAAATATTTTTGGATAATTCAAAAACTGGTTGTACAATTTTGAAACATTTTCAGACAATTTTAAAATATTTTTGCACAATTTTAGAACATTTTTGGGCAATTTGAAATAATTTTTACACAATTTTTAAATTATTTTGGTAAATTCTGAGTTAAAACTGGAAATGACGTAGTGTTCAATAATGCAAACATGTACATAATGCAAACATGCACAGATTGCAAATGACAGGCCAGCTAGTTTCAATTAAAGGTCAAATTTTTTTTTTCTTGATTTTTCAAAACTTTTATAAAAAATTACAAAACAGCATAAATTCTCATGAAATTTTAAACTAAAATATAAAAAATGATTTAATTAAAAAAGTTCATCAGAACTATTTTCCCAATTTGAATAAATGCTTAAGATTCAAAAAAATATACGATATACTATAACTTATGCTTTAGAAGTAATGAAGAGTGCATTTGAAATATGAACACATGAATGCTTTTGGAAGTGCCTTAGAATAACACCAAAAAATCATAAAAGAATGTCAACTGAAGTTTAGGAAGCAATGAAAGAAGTTATAGTCACAGAATGACTACCATTTTTTTTGCTGGGTTGATCTATGCCATGACAAATAAAATTTACAATATTCAAAACAGATTCCTCAGTACTGCAACCTTTTTTAAATCCAAATTGATATTTATACATTATGTTGTTACTATCTAAAAGTTTTTGATGAATATTTTTTTCAAAAATCTTATCAATTATTGACAAAACTGCCACAGGGCGATAGTTATTAACCGAAGACGAGTTAACTACTTTTAGAATCGGAACCACTTTACTGATCTTTAAACAGTCTGGATATACTAATGTTGGGATAATTGTGTTGAAAATGTTCATTAAAATAGGTGAAATAATTTATTTACATACTAAAATTGACTTTGGTGTTATATTATCATATCCAGCAGACTTTTTCATATTCAAATTGGTAATTATCAAATCAACATCATCAGTTGTAACAAGCTGAAGAGAAAAGCGAGGTAAAATTTGACATAATGTTCTGATTGACATAATGCAATGATCATTAGGAAGTATTTGTATTTGTTGATTCAATTCTCGAACGGAATCTATAAAATAATGATTACGCACATTTGCTTTGATTTTGTCATCAGACATCCTTACACCTGCTGAAGTTATAATATCAAGATCTTTTTTTGGCACTCTGCCAAGAGTATTATTTAAAAAATTCCAAGCCTTTTTTGGAAAACCATTCATTTTATTTATGCTATTATAATAATAATTGTCTCGTGATAATCTGCAAGATAATTTTATAACTTTACCAATTCTTTTTAACAAACTTTCATTTTTAAGATCTCTAGTCTTTCGGCGCTTATTTAGTATTTTATGGTTGGACGATATAAAATTTTGCAGATTTTTATTTATCCAAGGCGTAAGTTCGTATTTCAATAGCCTTTTGTGTTTCCTAGTTGTAGTTGAAGTGGCAATGACATTACTAATGCAACTAATGAGATTTTCTGTTATATTAATTATAGTATCTGCATTTCCTTCTGATAAGTTACTTACTAAATATTCTTTAACTTTAGTGTAATCACAGTGGTTTTGACTTATTTCTATATATTGGTTAGAAACATGATTATTTTGTAATTTACAACATATTATGTTGCGATCCGTCAACTTACATTCCACTTAATCAACAAAAACTTTCTCGAAAATATTGCTAAATACGTTATCAATACACGTTCCATTACAAGGTCTTGTTATTAAGTTATGACAATTGTAGCAATCATAATTTTGAAATAAGTTAGATAAATCTGAAAAAGTTGAGCTATGCAATAAGTAAATATTCGAGTCCCCAACAACAATAACTGGATTGTGTGCACACGTATTCATTAATATCTCCATACAATTTAAAAATTCATTTATAATGCATTTTTGGGAACGATGAAATGAAATAAGTCTTAAAGGTTTACCATCAATACACACAATTTCCAACAAAATTGAAATATAATTCACAAAATGTTCACTCTTACAATTCTCTACAACAAATTTGATATCATTGCTAACGTACCACCATATCCATCACTCCTACAATAATGAACAGCAGAATATCCAGGAATAAAATATAACTGTGTGAAGTTTGATGCAAACCAAGTCTCTTGAATAGCAATAATATCTGGTACCTTAGACAGATTTGCAATTAAAGATTTAAATTTATTAAATTTTGTAACAGACGATATGCTTCTAATGTTTACAGAAATTGTGCTAAAAAAGGAACTACCAATATTACGAATATAATCATTAAATTTAGAAATTTTTTTAAATATTAATTTTTTATCATTAAATTTAATAAAAAAGAGAATACATAGTAAAAAGAAATATTCATATAAATTAGGGAGAAACATACGTTACATTTTCACCATCATCATCGCTAATACATGTATCTTTAATATTAGTAGGATTATTGTTGACCATCGATCGACGCTTCCAAGGTTTATCCGTTGTGGCATTCAATAGCAATACATTTACATCTTCTTCACTTCTTATTACCTGGGGTTTTGAAATTTCACTCCTCTTATAAAATACTCTACCACCTCTGGCATAAATGTATTTATACCCAACTTCCTTTAGAGCTCTTAAGGTTTCTTTACTTAGAAAATCATTCACAGAAACATCGCTTGTATTATCATTTTCCTTAAGCTTGGGTTTTGCAGCCATTAATTTTTTTTAAAATAATTTTGAGGAAAATTTAACAACAACACTTCTTTTTTCATCCTTTCCATTTTTACTTGACACCTTTTTGTTGCGTAGGAAATAAGCTGTATCAATATTCTCAGGAACCATATCGACACCAACACTTTTTGATAATTCAATAACAGAATCAAGAGCCTTCTGTTTTTTTAAACCATTTGCCATTTTTCGGATTAATTTATATCTCTCTAAATCTCTAAATATATTACTAGATCTAATTAGATCCGTCATTTTTTGGATCCATTTTTGATTTTTTTTTAAATCCCCAAAGATATTGCTGGATCTATTTTGATCTGCCATTTTTCAGATAATTATGTAATACAATTTTCTTAATACATGGATGCAAAATAAAAATATATAGTAATACAACAATTTCATAATAAAAACTTTTCTTAATCTTAAATAGTTTTCATTATTTTTTTATTAAAGTTTCTAGAGAAATTCTAAATGTCTGTTCAAACTGTATGTAAATTCACAAAAATACGATACATCTACATATTTAAAAAAGTTTAAATGAAAATTAAATGTTTAATAAAACAAATAAAAATTATGTCAATGTTTCAAAAGTTTTCCACATTTTTTTCTATTTATAAAAACTCTATTACGAAAAAGTTTAACATTTTAGCCCTCAATTCCCAAAATATTAATAAATTTATATATAAATACACATGCAACAATGGTCATATACACTATCCCATATACAAACAAAAATTCATGTTAATCCCAAAAGTTTTAATGCTAAAATAAGACTCTAATAGACTATCAACGCCAAACTGAAAAACTATATAAAAAAACTATGAAATACGAGTACATTCACTATTAACTTAAAATAATAGGGGTTCACGGCACTTGGTGGAAGTGGTAATGAATGGTGTTAGGAACAGTCTGGCGCGGAGTAATATTTTAAGATACATTTTTTTCAGCTTACCCAAAAAATGAACTCGCAAAAGAAATTAAACATCATGGTAACTTCATATTCTTTAACAGCAAAAATCATGGTACCCCTGAAAAAAATAATAAAACTTTATTAAAATTTTGTAATTTTTGAACTTTATTGCTTTACCTAATACTTAGTAGAAAAAAGGTTAAGTCGTGGAACTTCAATCAACCATGTTGGCAATGAGGGCACAAACTTCAGCCAAAAGTATTTTATTTAGCTGAGCTTTAATAGAAATAGTGTGATTTCGTATGCGTTTTTCTAAATTATCCCACAAGTGATCAATAGGATTCAAATCGGGACTTTGCGGAGGGGTTTTTAAAATATGTAGTGTGTTATTTGCGATCCACATATTAACGTCGGCTGGTATATGCTTAGGATCATTGTCCTGTTCAAAATAATACTATCTCGAATATTCAGTTTTCAGCAACACCAACACCGGCTGCCGACATGCAACCCAATACCATTACTCCACCTTCCCCATACTTCAACGTTTTCATAATATTCTTTGTATTTAGCTCGTAACACTTTTTGCGCCACACTAATTCACGTCCCTTCGATCCAAAAATGTTAAATTTTGATTTGTCCGAGAAAATAACTTTTCCTAAAAGTCGTTTGCTTTAATTTTATATTCCGTTGCGAATCCATAAGCTTTTTTCTGTTTGTTACGATAAAGTGCAGCTTCCTTTGAGCAGTACGAGCATTGTAACCTGCCTGCAGAATACACCCACGTACCGTGTCTGCAGAAATTATAGAATTAAAACGAATTAGTTGAAATTACAAAACAGAATAATAATTTGTTTATTGAAAATTTTTCTTTTCAATACAATTTTGTCAAAGGTAACTAAACTTATATTTTTATTAATTGTATTCACAATACAGTACAATACCGCCACTCAAACATATTTTTTTATTTAAACCCATATTAACTGAACAATATATATGTTTGTCTACAGGCAAGCTTTAGTCAAATTATTTACCATCATTAATCCTGTACCAACACTGTCAAACTGAACGACATTCATTTCCTTTTTCTCTTTTATGAAATGATGACAAACGTCAATGTGTTTCGATCTTGCTGAATATTTGTTATTTGATGTTAGATGTATTGCACTTGAATTATCACAGCATATCTTTGTTGGTTTATTTTGCTCATCCTTATTAAGTTATGCTTCAAGACCCCACAACCACAATACTTCCTGTGTAGCCGCAGACAATGCCATATACTCCGCTTCAGTAGTAGACAGTGCGACAGTAGGTTAATCTTTTGTAGCCCATGACACAGCACCACCTCGTACCAAAGATACATATCCAGTAACTGAGTGTCTTGAATCAATGTCACTACTCCAATCAGAATAAACTATTAGATTTGAACTTCCATTCTTTTTGAATTCGAGTTTTACGTTTTAAGTTGCCTTTGGGTATCTAAAGACTCTTTTTACCGCTGACCAGTGACCTTTTCCGGGATTGTTGTTAAACTTACTAAGCAACAAATGTCAGGAATAGTCACCTGTGAAGCAAACATAAGGCTGCCAATTGCTTGTTGATATAAAATTTTCGCCATCTCATTTTTATCTTCTTCATTACTTATACCTATATCCGCTGTTAGTTTTACATTGGGACCAATTGGTGTTGAAATAGGATTGCAGTCTGACATATTAAATCTTCTTAAAATTTTATTTATATACTACTCTGGATCAAGTGAAATGCATTTAGCATTCCGAGTAATACGAATTCCTAGATACTTCAACTTAAAGTTTGTCATAATGTTTAATTTAAGAGTTTCTAAAAAATCTACTTCATTCAAAAGCATAAGATTACTCAGAATATTATGTAGTAAACTGTTTGTAGTTTAATAAAAAAGTTTTCCGTTCCGTTTAAAAATAAAGGAACATACATTTATTTTTCAAAGAAATATCTATATTTACTTTTTTTATACATTTATTCGAAATAATTTACTATCATTTACCATTTTTTTCAGTTTCATTTATTTTTTTCATTTGTATGAAATTTAATAAAAATTTACCCACAAAACGGAAACTTGTGGTTTATTTGTGTCCGTAACAGTTATTACAAATTTAAATTTTGTTTGCTGTCTGTTTCATAAAAAAATATTCAAAAAATTTCAATTTGTTTTTTTATTTAAATTGGTTGTATATATACAAAATTTTTCAATATAAATTACAAGAACTTCATAAACACACATACATAATCAAACACATTCATACAAAAAGTGTTTATAGCTTCATATGCAAACATACATATTGAATTGTACGAGTATATTAAAAAACAAAAAATACAAAAACGGAAATAATTTCAAATAAATGAACATTTATTTTTTAAGGATTGGTAGCTAAAATTTCGACATTTATTTTAACTGATTATATCATTTGTTTCTTACGAATGTGTCAGTTGATTAATCAACATTCAAAAATAAATAACAAATGGCATTTAATTTCAATGAAAATTAAGTAGACCGGTTTTTAAATGAAATATCATTTCTTTTAAATGATATTTTCAGTTATTTTAACTTACAAACTTTTTTAAGTGACCATTTTCATATCGTCACATAAAATGCAAAAGGGCGTAACAACAAAAAAATCAAAATCGAGTTTTTGATTGATTATGATGGGCTAGGCTAAATTACATGTCCCTACAAAATTGTGAACTTATACGTTAACAAATTACGATTTTACGAACGAAATTCAAAAGGCCGTAACAACTAGTTTTTGAATTTCAAAAACAAAAAGGCGTAACAACACACATGTATGAAAAAAGTAACTCTTTTTATTTTTAAATAACTAATTTGGCCTAGATTTTCTTTGACAATTTGCGTTTGTAATTTTTGCGAACAAATTAAATATTAAAATATTTATAAAAAAAATAAAATGGAAAAAAAAAATAATAATGAAACTGAACATAGTCCCAAAAAACAAATAAAAGAGTGGAAAATAAAAGAAATCGAATGAATGGCAAAGCATACGAAGGTTTTTCCATGGAAAAAGTATGTGAAAAATGCCAAGAGAGTTAAAATCACTATGTTCAACAACGTATTGTGATATAAGTAAAGTTCGGCATTACAACCTTTTTTCAGAAGACATGGGCAAGCAAATATTTGATCGGTTCTGGAAGGTGTCATGGGACCAAAAGTCAATGCAACTAGTCTTATTGAACGCATCAATAGAAAACGTATTTACGTAGATAACTCACGGCGATCTGTTACTAAATTATATTATATAATAAATAATGCTGTTCGTGTTCAGGTATGTCAGAAAATGTTTCTGTCCACACTGGATATTAGCGAAAAAATTATTAGATTTTGGGTAGATTCCACTGATTTGCATGGTACCCAAATATGTCCGGAAGAAAAAAAACACTAAAATCTGTGGGTAAAAGAGAAATAAAACAAGGAAAACAATACGAGGAAAGTCTAAACTTTTTCAAAGAATGGTTAGAAGATGTTCCAAAGCTGGAGTCACACTATCGACGAAAATATACCAGTAAATTGTATTTCCAGTCGGATTTTAAAACATACACACAAATACATATATCAATTTTATTCTAAGGACTGCGAGTCTCATAAAAAAATGGAACTGCTCTAATATTTTTTCCTATGTTTATTTCGGAACTAAATAAAAAAAATTTCTCCATATTTAATCCAAGAAATGATATGTGCGACATTTGCTTGTCATATGCTGCAAAAAACGTATCCCTGGATAAGTATGACAGCCATAGACAAGAAATTAATGATTAGAGAAGAGAAAATAAATGACATTGAAAATTGTTATGAATTAAGCTTATTGCTGTGCATTGATATGCAAGCTGTGAGACTCCTTCCACAATCAAATGCAAATGCATCATATTATAAAATGAAATTGCAAATACACAATTTAACCATTTATGATGTCATTACGCATGACTCCGACAGCTATGTCTGGTATGAAACTGAAGGGAATTTGTTTTTATTAAGGGAATTTGGTTGCATCTACATTTGCCACTTGCATAATAAAGAACTTAAGAAACGTTATACTTACGTCGCCAAATATTCATCATATTGTTATATACTCTGATGGGTGTTTTTACCAGAATAGAAATGCGGTATTGTCTAATGCTTTAATTTCTTCTGTGTTGAAAAGCACGTAACAATTGAACACAAATATTGGATAGTTGGGCATACTCAAATGGAGTATGATTCCACACATTCTCTTATTTAAATGCAAAATTAATAATAAACTCATTAATTTGCATTCGCAATTTGTTGATCGTATAAAAGACTCACGAAGAAATCCACACCCTTTTAACGTACATCATTTAGACATTTATACTTTCTTTATTATGATTCGCTTCCAAAGAGATACCCATTTATTCGACCAGGTAAAACATAACTATTTGATGCCGCACATATGCATTAAAATTTTTACTAATTTAAATTTATTTATAAGTAAAAAAGCTGGAGATCCCACGGTAAACATTATTTGTGCCTTGGCACTGGAGTCATTTATTTTAAAACAAATAATGAAGATGAATATGCGATAAAGAACCTTGCCGATTAAATACCCAAAGATTAAAAATTTCGAAATTGGGAACATCTTCAAGACCTCAAAGCTTTATATCCTCAGACCTTAAACTTTTACATGACAGTCTGCATTACTTTTTTGACAACATTCCATTTGAAAATTATATATAATTTTTTAACATTCTGTACTGAATTTTCGTTTCATTTTATGTAATGAATTATTACATACATATTTTATACATTTAATATTTTTTTTTAGTTTTTTATCATTTTAAATATTAGATTACCAAATATGTATTTTAATATACTTATGTATATAAATATAATGAATTTTAATAAATTTTGTTTTACGTCTTTTTATTTCAGAAAAGCCAATGCCAAAAAGGCGTAACAACCATAACTTGAAGAATTTTAGCAAAAATAAAAAAAATTCTCAGAAATAAGTCTGTATTTGTGTTTTAAGCAAAAGAAGAAAATATGTCCTTTAAATCTAAAATATCTTTAATTCTACAACGTTTTTTCCTTTTCCTTTAAAAATAAAAAGTGTTGTTGAGCCCTTTTGCATTTTTGGTGACGATATGTATATTGCTATAAAAGTCATCTTGCTACCACTGCGATGAAAATAAATACAGGAATCCGTTTTTGATTTACATAACCTAAAATGCTGTAAAGATTTATCTAATTTATTGTTCCATACTAAATTTGCTTGTTTAAGTCCATACACTGACTTTTTATAGCCTCCACCATATATGGTGAGGGTATATATCAGTTTGTCATTCCGTTTGCAACATGTCGAAATATAGGTTCAAGACCTATATTATATTATTCAATTATAAGTCGATTTAGCGATGTCCGTCTGTTGGTCCAGCTGTTAAAAAGTTATGAGTGAAAATGTAAAGATACCTTTAAATTTTCCATACAAATTGGTACAATTTTTCGGTATCTATTTTTTTCTGTTAAGCTTTGTTGGTTTTTCGTTTCATTCCATAAAATGTATTTTTTGTAACACTCATATTTAATGTTTTTGTTGTTGTAGTTGTAACCAAATAACAATAGCTGGAGAAAGAAATATTAAATTCTCACCATTAGTCATATTAGCTACACAAAGAAAGAACAAGAGCTGGAATTTTTTGTCAGTAGATGGCGCATCTGCACAGACCAAAGACATTAATTTATTAAAGAAAGAACATTATTATTTCCCAATAGATGGCGCATCTAAAAATAAATTCTCTCTATTAGGCATATTTTGCTACAATATGCAACAGGGTATTATTGATTTTATATTTCGTTCGTAACATAAAAGAATATATGCCAAAAACTATACAAAAATATATGTTTTATGTGTATATTATACTTTAATTTTCTAAATCAATAGTCATTTAGATGTTTAAGAACACAGTATTACAATTTTTCGTATGTGTATTTATTTTTTTTTTTTAAAGAAAGAATTAACATAAATATGCTGTTTGCAATGGCTCAATACTTGAAAATCATACGAATTTACCGAAAAAAAATACCATTTTGATCAATGAAAATTTATTTTTAACATAAAAATTTGAAACAAATGCTTTTATCACGCCGAACATTTCAAAAATTTACTTTAGTATTATTAAATAAGTCTGCTAGTGACAGTTTAATGTACTAGAATTTGAAATATGTATTAAATGTCATATTTATGGTTCCTAAGATAACTAAAAGCCAAATCCAAGGCCATGCCGACCTAAGCAGGGTATTGTTTTTTATTTACTTGAGCGCCATCTATTTCTAAGTATAGACACTAAAGCAATTATGCATTTATATCTGTCTTTATATATACATATCTTTGCTTTATATATACATTTCTTTGGCACAGACATCTTCATTAGGGCAAGAACTTTTTGTCAATAGATGGCGCATCTGAATTTGCATTCCCTTCATTAGACATATTCTGTATCCATTAAATATATAGTGTTACCAATATTCAATAGAGTATTATTGATTTTCTTTTTCCCTTGTAACATAAATGAATATTTGCCAAAAACTATGCCAAATAAGTAAAAACAAGTAAGAAAGGCTTAAAGTCGACTGTGCCGAATCTTTGAATACCCTACACCAATATCCTAAAAAAATGTTCTCTATTGTGTTTGATACAAATAATGTAAAAAATTTTGGAAGTAAAATTATGAAGTGAAAAAAAATATTTGAGGTGAAAAACTTTGGATACGAAAACAAATTTTTTAGTGGAAAAAAAATTTTGAGGTGAAAAAAATTTTTTGAGGTGAAAAAAATATTTTGTGGTGAAAAAAATTTGGTGGTGAAAAAATTTTTTTAGGTGAAAAAGATTTATGGTGAATACAAAGTATTATTCATTTCTAAGCAAGTGGTGAAAAATATGAGAAAATATATTATGTACCAGTCGCTACTATGAAATTGTACTAAACTACACTAATTTGTATGGAAAACTTAGAGGTATCTTTACATTTTCACTCAAACTTTTTAACCGCTTGACCGATTTGGCTCATTTTCAATACCAAACTGTTCGGGAGGATGTCCAATAATCTGGGTAAAAATAGGCACCCGCGCTTGCGTCTCCGCGTCGTGATCGCGATTTCAACAGACAGACGGACATCGCTAAATCGACTTAAAATTGCATAAGGATCACGAATATATATACTTTATGGGGTCTTGGACCTATATCTCGACATGTTACAAACGGAATGACAAACTGATATATACCATCACTATATATGGTGAAGGGTATAGTAGGCTTAATTCGGATGTGCCGAATCTTTGAATACCCTCCACCAACATAATTAAAAAAAAAACTTTTGAAGTAAAATTATGTAGGTGAAAAAATTTTTTTGAGGTGAAAAACTTTTTTAGAGTTGAAAAGAACTTTTTTGGTTGAAAAAAAATTTAGAGGTGAAAAAAATTTTTTTAAGGTGAATACAAAATATTCACTACTATGAAATTGTACTAAATTTGTATGGAAAATTTAGAGGCACCTTCACATTTTCACTAATTTTTTTAACCACTGGACTGCATAAAAAACACAAATACTCATTTTTGTTACTGGCTAATGGGGACTAACTCTACAGCAGAATATGCCTAAAGGAGAGAATAAACTTTCTGATGCGCCACGTATTGACAAATAGTTGCAACGAAAGTTCTTTCTTTAAAAAAATATTGTGTGTTTATCAAAGAAATGTATATATGTATAAAGACAGAGCAAAATGCATAATTACTTTAGTGTCTATACTTAGAAGTAGATGGCGCTCAAGTAAATAAAAAACAATACCCTGCGCCATGCTTAGGTCAGCATGGCCTTGGATTTGGCTTTTAATTATCTTAGGAACCACAAATATGACATTTAATACACATTTCAAATTCTAGTACATTAAACTGTCACTAGCAGACTTATTTAATAATACTAAAGTAAATTTTTGAAATGTTCGACGTGATAAAAGCATTTGTTTCACATTTTTATGTTAGAAATAAATTTTCATTGATCAAAATGGTATTTTTTCGGTAAATTCGTATAATTTTCATGTATTGAGCCATTACAAGTAGTATAGAAATGGGGACACAAAAAGATTTAATTGCTTTTTGATGTTGACTCAAAATGCTTTTATTGCTTTTTTGATGTTGACTCAAAATGCTTTAATTGCCTTCATTTTTGATGTTGACACAAAATGCTTTAATTGCCTTCATTTTAGCTGAGGACTCATATTGATTTAATTGCCTTCATTTTAGCTGAGGACTCATATTGATTTAATTGTCTTCTAGTGTGGCCGTCGGTTGTATGCTTATAATATAAAAGGGTTGTAATACAAAATTTTTATGATCAAGTGAAAGTCATTGATCTACATATTTGTTTTTGGTCTTTTTTAAATTATGTGGTTAGTGTGGCCGTCGGTTAATTCTTTTTATCTCTTGTTATACCCTTTTTCTATTCTTTGGTGGTATATACATTCTACCGTCGCACAGTGGTCAATTTCGCGAGATAGCGGTCAAAACTCTATAACCTTCGACCGGATTGGTATTTTTTTACGCAATTTGTTTTGTTCAATAGGAGGGACTTTAAGCTTCAATTTGCGTGTTCAAACGTAAAAATCGACTGATAGGAACGTAAGTAATGTGGAGTTAAAAATGAATTTTAATTTTTTGTTGAGTTTCCATGTAAAAGTTGAATATTTTGACATTTTAAATAGGTATTTTTTTTATAATTTCTTATTTTCTTCAATCGTATTTTACAACCAATACTTATTTATTATTCCTAAACTTAATTTTGGTCAGAAAATGCCAACATTTGGCCCCTGACATTTATTTAGTCTGAATATGCACAGGGGCCAAAGGTTGGTTTTTTTGGAAGAAAGGTAATTCTTGTGAGGATTAAACTGAAAAATAACACTGAAATTCCCAACAATATCAATACCATTTGGATATATTATATACAGAACACAACATCGATAAAATTTTAAGTAAACTTTTACTATTGATTTAAAGTGCACATATATTTTATTTAAATGTATTAATAAAAATTTATACTAAAATTAGAAACAAATTATAATCTTTAAACTAGTATTAATTAAACAATATTAGTAAAAATTTCTTCCAAATAGCTTTGATTTTCATTTTGCAGTAGTTGTTTAGCTTCTTCATCTAACTCTAATAAGGTTGATTTCCATTTCTGTCGAATACTGGACATATATGGGTCTGATGTGCACAACTAAATATTAATAAGATCTTCATTAGTACAATATCTGGAAGTTTTTCTTGTATTGTGCTCGCGAAAGAATCTGTAGTCTTTGTTCCTTTTTTCTTGCGCTTCTTCTGAGAGATCTCCAATTGGAAGCATATTGTGCTGAATTATTTGTTCCCCATGGAACAAAATTTTGTGAACTGTGGTTGGCATATGTCTCCAAGAATATTTTTGGTTATAAAGGGTTGCTGTCTCATTAGCATACTGACCAAATTTTTTTGCATCTATCTTTTTGCTACATGCTATAACTTCTAATATGATTTGGAATCGTCGTATTAAATCATAATCTACTCCAGTTATAGAAGCTGCAGTCTCTGGATCGGAAAAAAATTTCCTTGCTGTGTTTCCATCATTAGAATTTCCTTCTCCTTGCTTTGGCTGGTCAATTATAAGGCCTATCTCACGGTATTTTTCTTGACTATCTTTTTTTTTTTTCTTTCTTTTTTCCAAATTTTCTTTGTTGTTTCTCACTGTTTCGCCTAACGGGCCAAATTCCAAATCGTATCCCAATTTAAGAATATGCTCCATAAAACGAATTCTAGCATGAAGTGACATTCCAAATTCATATGCTTCATTAAAACTATCGTCTTGTGTTGGTGGTTGGCTCAATTGACTTGATGTTTTTTGGCATATGGTGCAGCTTGACGAAGACTTTGTTTCGATTAAAGCTTGTGCAACTTTTCCATCGATCATTATAAGTGACATTTTAAAGTTAACTTCGATGCATTGGTCATTAAATTCAAATATCACTGGTTGAAGTTCTTTAATTTCATCTCTTATTTTGCCAACTTCTTCAGTTATGACATCTTTAGTTTCTTTTTTGTAAGCAAACTTTATTGGTCTACAAAATTTTGTTGACGAGGGAATTTCATTTTTCCATACATCTATCTCTGCAGCTCTACTAGTTGACGGCTCTAAACCAATATAAGTTTTTGTTAAACGTAATGGAACGAAAGAAATCATGAATAAATTGGCATCTGATGAATTTTCCGCCTTGCATTGTTTGTATTGTTTCTGGCCAGAGGACCCATCACATCCCCATTTAGAAATTAAAGTCATGCTGCAATTTTTAAACTTCTTTAAATAGTCAGCATCAAATGTTTTTAATAATCGTTCTGCAGTGTGTTCAAGAAGATCCTGCAATTTTATTTCTGCTGAACTTGAAGTTACATTAATAGCAGTTGGTGAAGGTAAGCAATCTTTTTTGGCAGAAACTATATCTCGATATGATGGAAAAATTCCACAATTTTTTCCATTGGTTCGCTTCCGCAATTCTGTATATTGGTTTTTAGTCATTTTCAAATCCAAAAATAGTGCAAATGCTTCTTCTGGAGTAAATTTATTTTCTTCAGTTGGTGTCGGCATACTTTCTAAAATCCTTTTTGTGCGTCTGGGGCTTGCTTCCACTATTTTTTCAATGATAGCAATTTTACTCTTTTTAGTTTTCGATGGTTGAATTTGGTGCAGAAATGAATCCTTTATGATGCTACAAGAAACTTCTTCATTGATATGTTTAAGCTTGCGTCTTCGTGATCTTTCACTACAATTATCAATTGGCTTTGCTGGTCGACCACCTTTTCCAGTTTCCGTGGTAGTTACTGATGGCTTTTTAAAAATAAGTTTATTTCTTAGACATTCTTGGTTGCGTGAGTAAAACAATTTCTTGTTTCTGGAACATTGATTGTACCGTTTTCTTAAAGTATTTAAAAAGTTTTTTATTTTTAAGTTATGAATTTTAATTTCTTGTTTGTCGCATATTTTGAAGAATGGATTATTCATTATATGTAAAATAATGTCGTTTTCATCTTTCCTTTCAAAATATATATCAGATAGAACACTATAACTGAATTTAGCCATTGTTTAAACAATAATGAAGAAAAAAAATGAATGCATGGATTAATATACTATTGCTCGAAGTTTCAACATGATCTTTTTTACCTCTTGAAACATAATATAACAGGTACTTGGTTTTACCAGTTATTTACATTGGTTTTAAATTTATTTACAATTTTCAGGTATTTAAGTTGTGTAATATTAGATGGCAATAAAATCTTTTTTACCTTTTCCAAATGAATTGCTAGATACCACATAATTTGAGAGTTAACATGTACTGGTAATAATATAACAGGTACTTGGTTTTACCAGTTATTTACATTGGTTTTAAATTTATTTGCAATTTTCAGGTATTTAAGTTATGTAATATTAGATGGCAATAACATCATTTTTTACCTTTTCCAAATGAAGTGCCAGATACCACATAATTTGAGAGTTCTATTGTCATTTTTGTCAAAATTTTGATAATTTTGGGTCAATAAGAACTCTTGTACAAAATTTCATCAAAATAAATGCATAATAGCCACTTTCACATACAAATAACTTCTCAAAAAATATGACGTGCATTTGTACCGAATATCTTACCTTGGGTCAGAAAAATTGCTGTAGCTCAAAAAGTGCAGTGCCGATGCATGGACATGTATATATAGGAATGTAGGGGAGAGTTAGGACTACAAAATAGTAAATTTGTGTTTTGACTCAGCTTGACTCGCAGGAGTCGTGCTCTATGAAGTAGGAAATTTCCGAGAAATTTGACCTTTTTTAATAGGAAATAAGTTAAGTTACTACACAAAATTTATTTCGTCTAAAAATCTTGAAAAACAAAAAAGTTATGATCATTTAAACTTTAAAAATTAACTAAAAATATCATAAATTTACTAAATTCTGAAAAAGCCCATTTTGGACCACCCTGTTCTCAGTGAAATAGTTGTAATAGAGTTCTAATTTTTTGGCTCCCGAGGTTTACTACTGTCTACTTTCATATGAGTCTAATAACTTTAAAATCGGAGAACAAAAACCAAAAGGAGTTTTGGCCGCTATCTCAAAATATTGACTCGGTTGTTTGCTTATAATGTAAAAGTGGTGGTTATACAAAAATTGTCATGTGTTTTGCTAGAAGGTGTTATGTGACAAGGATCTTTTTGAAATTATATAGGGTAGCGTTGTCGTCGGTTAATTCTTTTTATCTCTTGTGTTTTTTTTCTATTCTTTGGTGGTATATACATTCTACATATAAATGTACAAGTAGGTCATTGATCTACATATTTGTTTTTGGTTTTTTTGAATTTGTGTTATATACATTCTACCGTCGGTTGTTTGCTTATAATGTAAAAGTGGTGGTTATACAAAAAGTGTCATGTGTATGTTTTGATAGAAGGTGTTATATGACAAGGATCTTTTTGAAATTATATAGGGTAGCGTTGTCGTCGGTTAATTCTTTTAATCTCTTGTATTTATTTTCTATTCTTTGGTGGTCATTGATCTACATATTTGATTTTGTATTAAGAGGAAATTTGCATTAAGTGAAAGTCATTGATCTACATATTTGTTTTTTGTATCAAGAGAAAATTTCCATTTTTTCTTTCTTGTATTTATGTTCTATTTTTGTTTTTATTTTTTTTTTTTTTGTGTTAGGTATATACATTCTACATATAAATGTACAAGTAGGCCACAAATTAATTATTTATTAATGTGACATTTTCATTAATCTACAAATTTTAATATTTGTCATATTTGTGAAAAGGTGATATATTTATCCAAAGTTAAAGATCACTGTCATTTTACTGGCAAGTATAGAGGACCTGCTCACAATGATCGTAATTTAAAATATAGAAAACCTAAATTTATTCCAGTATTTTTTCACAATTTTCTTCATATGATTGTCATATGTTCTTTAAATATTTAAATAGTATTCCAGATAGTTATATACGTGTAGTTCCTCTCAACAAGGAATTATATATATCTTTATCTATATATCTACCTTTTCAAGAAAACTCTACTAAGGAAAAATTCGAAATAAGATTTCTGGATTCATTCAGATTTATGGCTTCAAGTTTAGATTCCCTAGCAAAAAATTTACGTGTTGAGGATTTAAATACTGTCCGCAAAAATTTCTGTGATGAAAATCATTTTAATCTAATTAGGAGAAAAGGAGTTTTTTTATGTTTTAATTGACGCAGAATGTTCTGAAGAAGATTATGAACACGCGAAAAATGTTTGGAATACTTTTAGATGTAAAAATATGTTAGATTATACAAAATTGTATTTAAAAACGGATGTGCTTTTATTGGCAGATATATTTCAAAACTTTAGAAAAATTTGTAAATCCATATATACGTTAGGTCCAAATCATTATTATACCGCCCCAGGTCTTTCATGGGATGCAATGCTTAAAACGACAAAGAAGGAATTAGAATTATTCACAAATAAAGATATGCATCTGTTTATACAAAAGGGAATAAGGAGTGGTCTCGTACAATGTTCACAGAGATATGCCAAAGCCAATATTATATATTTAGATGATTATGATAGTAGTAAACCATCTGAATATTTAGCTTACTTAGATGCAAATAATTTATATGGATGGGCAATGTCACAGTATCTTCCAGCTGGGGGATTTGAGTGGCTTGGCGAGGACGATTTAAAGAAATTTAATCCAAATAAAATATCTGATACTTCTCCTGTCGGTTACATTTTAGAAGTTGATTTAAAATATCCACACTCTCTTCATAAACTGCATAATGATCTTCCTTTTGCTCCTGAAAATAAAGTAGTTGGAAACTCAAAATGCAAAAAACTTATTGCAGATTTGACTAATAAAACAAAATATCTGATTCATTATCGAAACCTTAAACAATGCCTTGCAAATGGTTTAATTTGTACAAAATATCATAGGGGAATAAAATTCAATCAATCACCATGGCTTCAGAAATATATAAACTTAAATACACAACATAGAGCAGAGGCTCAAAATACATTTGAAAAAGACTTTTTCAAACTTTTAAATAACGCTGTTTATGGGAAGACCATGGAAAATGTTGAGAAAAGGGTGGATGTTAAAATCACAAGAAATTGGGAGAGTGAAGATAGAAATCGTAGAGGTGCAAGATATTTTGTTTCTCGCCCCAAATTTAAAAGCATTTCAAAGTTTTCTGAAGACTTATTTGCAGTTCAGATGGGTAAAGTTGATATATTATACGACAAGCCCATATACATAGGTTTTGCCGTACTTGAATTATCTAAATGGAAAATGTATGATTTTCATTATAGGATAATGAAGTCAAAATATAATTCTCAATTATATGGACACCGATTCGTTTATATATTCAATAAAAACTGAAGATTTTTACAAAGATATACTTAATGATTTGTTGTCTGAATTTGATACCTCAGATTACCCCGTTAATAATCTTTACGACATACCGTTAGGGAATAAAAAAGTTTTGGGTAAAATGAAAGATGAGAATAATGGTACTATTATGACTGAATTTGTTGGTCTTAGATCGAAAATGTATTCCATTAAAACTATTGACAACAAGGAAATTAAAAAAGCAAAGGGGGTTAAGAAGTCTGCTTTAAATAAATATTGTATGTTTGATTATAAAACTGCCTTATTTAATCGTAAAATCTTAAGCGATAATATGTGTTTATTTGCATCTAGATTGCATAATGTTTTTACAATAAATATATATAAAATCGTTTTAAGTTACAAGGATGAAAAACGAATAAATATGAACAATCAGGTTCAAACAGTTGCTAGGGGGCATTGTGAATATGATCAGTATAATAAAACCCCTGACAATGAATGTCTAAAATGTAGCAATAGGAATTATAGATGGAGATAATACTATTATGGGAGTAAATATTGACTTAGTACAATTCCAGAATGATTCTGAGGATGAAATATTTAATAGCATCAATTATTAAGGAATAAAACATTGTATTTTAATAGCTTTAAATTAAATTTGATGTATATTTTGTAATATAATTTAATAATTTCTTTTTTTTTTAATAATATAATTTAATAAGTTTAAGATTAAAAGAGATTCTTGAAAAAAAAAATATTGTATTTTTCTCTTAATTTTTTTTGATTATTAAGCAAAATAAAACACTGATATTTTAGTTTTCTATTTTAAGAATACATATTTTTATTTATAATTTTAAGACATTGTTTTTAAGTTTGTATTTTATAAATATTTAATAAAGATAATAAAAATGGAAAATTGCCTTCATTTATTTTAAAGTTTAAAAATTTTTGTAGTAAAAGAGCATTTTTCAGTGCACATGTTCCATGTTTGTGAGAACTACAACGGATGCAATCGGGATATTTTTCATCGAGCTCTCTTAAATTACAGCAGTTGATATTTTCTATATTGAAAACGTTTTTCCGCTGCATATTCTCCAACCACTTTTTCTTTTCCAAACCCTTAACAAAAATTAAAGAACCCTCTGTGTTTGATTTGAGAAATTTGCACACAGACTTGAATGATACGGATCCATCTTCCCATTGCAGATGATGATGATTTTTTGTTAACCAATTGACTTGTTTTTGATTCTTTGGTGATAAATAACTATAATCGAAGGGGGGTTTTATGATGAAATTTATATACTCCTTAGCATTAAAAACCAATGAAATTTCTTTGGCAATAAAATTATTAGAATCTGCTCTAAAGCCTTCGAGATCAATAAAAACTATTTTTGGCATTTCCATTGCTTAAACAATTTTATGAACCTGTCCTGTCAAAGGCTTATATTCAATTAAACGATCATGAATAAGAATGCAGTAAGCTGATGAGTTTGGTGGTATATTGATGCCAGTCTCAAACATAATTTTTATATCAATCGGACCCCTTGCAACCGTTTCATTTTGATGGCTTACATCAATAACTGTAATAGGAGCTTTATTTTTGAATTCTTGACAAGTGAGTAGAGGTTGAGGTTCTCTCATATAGTAGTTTTGTTGAAATCTGACATACATATCATAGAGGATGGCAAAGCGTTCTTCCCCAAATTTAATGTTTAGATCATCATAAGGATATGACTCTGAGTTTAAGTGAACTTTGATGTTGGTTAAATCACAATTAATAAATTTATTCTCACGCAGGAATGCTATCAAAACGAAGCGAGGTCGTTCCCTATTTGCAGATAATTTAACATTCCAAATGTGATTAGTTCCGCTTGATAATTGAGGATTAAAATGACAGTCCCAACTGCGGAATGCTATTGGTAAATTTGTTCCATTTTGTATAATTTTTATCATATTTATTTTACTCAAGTCAGAAAGCTGTACATGTGGTATCCTCCATGAAATATTCTTAATAGTAATTTTTGGTTTTTGAACAGATGCTGTTGAATATACGAGATCATCATCACTTTTGCTACGAAGTAATATCAATTCATGTTTGGAATTTAAAATAATTTTATTAAAGTCTTCAGCAAATCCCAATAATATTTTTAATGGTACATAAAAGTTAAAGTGTCCATTTATTACATTTAGGTCATCTACTTTACTCCAAGCAGCATTTTCCATGAGAGCCATCAAAGAAACATAATTTTTAATATTAGTTCAAACTCCTAGGTGTCTTGTGCGATCAATTTCAATGCCATTTAGCTCATAACGAATTTCATCAAATAGATGAGCAACAAAATTATTTTTCAATCTGAAAGCAGAAGATGCTACCACTTTTTTACTATCGCCGCTTTCTTCTTCTACTAAACCTTCAATGTAAATAAAACTTTCACTCGGCAAAACATACAAATCCTGATTTTGTATTGATATTCTTATTTCATCGTTATTTTTAAATGATTGCAAGTATGGAGTATAAGTGTGATAATCTTTTTTTATAATGCTTTCATCCGATAAGGGTTTATCCAAAACATTAATTATTGATCTCATTCTCTTTGATGTTGCTTCTTCAATTGGAAATTCAATGATTTGAGAAAATTTCTATTTGATTCTGTTAAATTGTTGGCTGAATGTGAAGATGAGAACAGCGAGGACGCTAACTTTGGTTTGACTGATGGCAATAATATAGACTTTGGCGATAACAATGTGGTATAAGGAATGCTATTTGAGAGAATTTCTTTGTTGTAAATTATCATTATTTTCTTGGCCTTAAATGTAATCGAATAGTAATTTCTTCTCCTCGAAAATTAATTAAATCACCGTCTTGATCAACTATCCGTAGTGTTAGTGAACTTACTTCTTTGGAATTCACTGGCAAATAGATGAGATTTGTAGGTATTTCATCCATTTTATAGCCAGGTGGAACATTTATTGCAAATTCGTGTAATGTATGTGCATGAGAATTGTTTATATATGAGTTTACCACAATATTACATTCTATCCGCAAGAGATTTACCTTAAAAAATATTTACTGGTAGATCTGAGAAATGGGGGACATTAGGAGAGAGGACATTCTTATTGAAACCAAACAATTTTCCTATCGAATTCTTCATGTTAAAGTATATCGAATCTTCGGAACTATACAATTTGACTTGCATTGTATTGTTATTAGCTTCAATAATAATTTTCTTCTTCCCCAACCCATCTTTCTCATATTTCCCCTTTATGAAATCGACAATATCATTCAGCTCATAGGATCCAATAGGTATTGTAATAATTTTACTACCAATGTGAAACAAATTATTATATTTGTCCACATTTGGTATGCTGTTGTATGTGTGAAAATCTACGAGAGCACACTCGTAATCGTCGTTTAAATTTATTGGAGGAAAGTAATTTGCTGATAAATTTGAGGAGTTTCCGCTCAATGGTTAATGTAGGAAATAAAACAAAATATTGTTTTTTTAAAGGGTTGCTTTTTCTTTATTTTAGATAATTTTATATTAATACTTAAAGTACATGTAGTATATACCTATATATATATCAATTTTAACATTCTTTCCAGAAGATTCTCATTTCTTAACTTTATTATCATCTTTCTTCTGATTACATTTATTTTCATTGTGATCATTACTACCACAATAATTACAATACTTTAGTTTTTCATATTAATTCTCAGAGCTCTTAAAAATCTTATCCATTCTCCTCCTGCTAATATATAAATATAATGTGTTATCAAGTTAAAGTTTTTTATTCAACTAAAATAGTGGAGAAAACATTTAATCACACACACACACATTATAAAATATCATTTTTATTTATCCAAGAATTAAGCTGATTTGAAAAACCCAACCATTTCACGAATACTTTATTATCTTTAGTTTTAATAACTTTTTCAACAAGATATGTATAAGGCAGTCGAGTTTTTGAGAGTTCTTCATCATAGAAGGTACCTTTAATTCTATTTCCCTCGTAATCCACCAAAATATTTGTTGCTGGATAAGTGTTGTTTATAGATTTGATTTTAAAAATTTGTGTTGTCCAGTTAGGTGTGTATCCCTTTTCAAAAATATGCTTATATTTGCTGATGCGTACCAAATCTCCAACATGAAATTTTGAGATTTTGTACATTTTCAAGTGATTATACACTTTGTCTAGTAACATTTTCTCATTCGTAGAATGATTGTGATTGTACTCATCAATTAAATCTTTATATAAACCAATCCAATGATATGATCCGTTGTAGCTAAATTCCTTCCACATCATACCTTTAAGAGTTCTATTGAATCGTTCAACAATAGACGCCTTCATTACACTATACGTTGAGTAGTGATTTATATTATGCTTTTTCATCAATTTACTAAAGTTTTTATTAAAGAATTCCTTGCCATCATCAGTATGTAAATTTTTTGGCACACGACCCAAATTGAATATATTTTCCATTGCTTTGCAAACATCCGATGAACTTTTAGATTTGAGAGGTGCTGCCCAAGCATATTTTGAAAACGTATCAATGACCGTTAGCAGATAACGATAGTCCTTGTTATCCGATGAATAATTACCCATTTCAACAAGATCTGCTTGCCATAAATTATCAGTGTTAGACATCATATGTAACACATCTTCACTCGGCATCAATTTTAGTAGTAAACTCTGCAAAAGTTTAATTCGTTCACGCAACAACTCAAGTTCTCTGTCAGAGTACGATTTTTGATTATGATTTATATCAGAAATTTTCTTATATACTACATCATTATTTTTATCTATATTCAAAAGTATGTCTGTCTGCATTTTGTTGACTTGTAAGAGTAGAAAGTCTTTTGTGACGGCGTCGTTTTCTTCCACAGGGCTCGCAACATTTTTAATTCTTTTGTTTTGGATATTAAAGTTCTTATCGCTATCCAAAATGGGGCCAAATATTTTCGAATCATTCTTTCTTATTATATTATTATAGTTCAGCTTAGAATTGTAATAGTGTCCGAACTTGTCGACAGACATTTTCAATATATATCCTTAACTCACAAAACTTTATATATATTATAATATTATATCAGCTTCCTGCAGTTCTTCGATAATAGAAACAATTTCATTGTTATGATTGTTATGACCAACAGCTTGAGAGGCGATTAATAATCTGAGGCGGTCAACTAACTCATTCGGATCATTCCAATATACATAATTAGGTTTATTAGAATTTAATTTCATTAGACCACTTCCTGTTTTGTCATTTTTAAATAATTTGCTGATAATGTTTACATATTTGTAGGCCCTTGTCCCTTTAATTTGTCCGTCTGATTTATAGTCTCTTTTGTGAGCATTTATCTCCATTAAAATCTTTTTGTAAATCTCCAATTCTGTTTTATTATAATTTTTTGGAGTTTTATAAAACATTAACTGAACCAAACCTGGTGTTAGCAACCAATTTTGATTTCCTAGCATAATTTTATCATCACTCAACTAAATGTAGCTATTCCCAAATTTCCACTCACCATTCGAATCTTTGTGAGGACCATAAAGCGTTTCCAGTTCATTTTTTGTAGCTAAATGCGATAAATCGAGTGAGTTTATTATTGTATCGTTTGTAACACCAACGGGGGGATTCAGTTTGATAGTAAATATCATCATCATCATCATTTTCATCAATTGTTTTGTATTCATCACTCGTAAAATCTTTCTTTGGGGTACTTGTCCCCAGTTTCATTGGTAATTTTCTAAACGATAAACTCGTCTCATTTTCTATTTCATTTTTTATTTCATTTTTAATTTCTTTTTTTTCATCTTTAGAAATTCTCTTTTCTTTAGAAGAATTATTTATAAATTCTTTGAGCGGGTTAGTTATGGGCTTAAATGTTTTTTGTAGTCTTTCATGAGTATTAGCTTCACCCATTTTTATGCTTCGAAATTTCTTCTTCAAAGCATTTCTTACCTTGACCAGTTCCTCCAACACTTCAGTCATATCAGACCAGGAATAGATCAGAAACAGACCAGGAATAGATCAGAAACAGACCAGGAATAGATCAGCAACAGACCAGGAATAGATCAGAAACAGACCAGGAATAGATCAGCAACAGACCAGGAATAGATCAGAAACAGACCAGGAATAGATCAGCAACAGACCAGGAATAGATCAGAAACAGACCAGGAATAGATCAGCAACAGACCAGGAATAGATCAGCAACAGAGCAGGAATAGATCAGAAACATACCAGGAATAGATCAGCAACAGACCAGGAATATATCAGAAACAGACCAGGAATAGATCAGAAACAGACCAGGAATAGATCAGAAACAGACCAGGAATAGATCAGCAACAGACCAGGAATAGATCAGAAACAGACCAGGAATATATCAGAAACAGACCAGGAATAGATCAGAAACAGACCAGGAATAGATCAGCAACAGACCAGTAATATATCAGAAACAGACCAGGAATAGATCAGAAACAGACCAGGAATAGATCAGAAACAGACCAGGAATAGATCAGAAACAGACCAGGAATAGATCAGCAACAGACCAGGAATAGATCAGAAACAGACCAGGAATAGATCAGCAACAGACCAGGAATAGATCAGAAACAGACCAGGAATAGATCAGCAACAGAGCAGGAATAGATCAGAAACAGACCAGGAATAGATCAGCAACAGACCAGGAATAGATCAGCAACAGAGCAGGAATAGATCAGAAACAGACCAGGAATAGATCAGAAACACACCAGGAATAGATCAGCAACAGACCAGGAATAGATCAGAAACAGAGCAGGAATATATCAGAAACAGACCAGGAATAGATCAGAAACAGACCAGGAATAGATCAGAAACAAAGCAGGAATAGATCAGAAACTGACCAGGAAAAGATCAGAAACAGACCAGGAATAGATCAGCAACAGACCAGGAATAGATCAGAAACATACCAGGAATAGATCAGAAACAGACCAGGAATAGATCAGAAACAGACCAGGAATATATCAGAAACAGACCAGGAATAGATCAGCAACAGACCAGGAATAGATCAGAAACAGACCAGGAATAGATCAGCAACAGACCAGGAATAGATCAGAAACAGACCAGGAATAGATCAGCAACAGACCAGGAATAGATCAGCAACAGACCAGGAATAGATCAGCAACAGACCAGGAATAGATCAGAAACAGACCAGGAATAGATCAGCAACAGACCAGGAAAAGATCAGAAACAGACCAGGAATAGATCAGAAACAGACCAGGAATAGATCAGAAACAGACCAGGAATAGATCAGCAACAGACCAGGAATAGATCAGAAACAGACCAGGAATAGATCAGCAACAGACCAGGAATAGATCAGAAACAGACCAGGAATAGATCAGAAACAGACCAGGAATAGATCAGCAACAGACCAGGAATAGATCAGAAACAGACCAGGAATAGATCAGCAACAGACCAGGAATAGATCAGAAACAGACCAGGAATAGATCAGCAACAGACCAGGAATAGATCAGCAACAGAGCAGGAATAGATCAGAAACAGATCATAAAATGTAGCAAGCTTATTTGGAATCAGCTGAATTCATAAAAGGATGTAATTATTTAAATGTTTTTAATTTGTTAATCCTAACGATTCAAGAGGTCAAACTTTACTAATATCATCATATTATTCCAACATCCTTAAATTTCAATGAAAATATTAAATGTCTTTCTATATCGACCAGCATTTAAGTTATCATCTTTACATATTGTTAAAAATCCATAGTTTTCTTTCCAACATTCTTGACATATTTTACGAAATTGTTCAAAGGACATATCCGTTCCAACATGATCACTATAGACGTGTTTCATATTTATTTCATCCTGCTTAAACATTATAATCATATTGGCATTATATCGTATCAAATGTTTAGGTATTCGGGTATAAGTTTGAC
Organism: Eustalomyia histrio; assembly: GCA_949748255.1. Classification (NCBI taxonomy): domain Eukaryota; kingdom Metazoa; phylum Arthropoda; class Insecta; order Diptera; family Anthomyiidae; genus Eustalomyia; species Eustalomyia histrio. The sequence goes on along the minus strand of OX456523.1, from coordinate 96,798,857 downwards.
ACAAGTAAAATGAATCCACATTTTTGTGACGACCCATACAAAAGTATGCACGTATATTATTTTGATTTTCACATGCAACGTCATCAAATATAATTATTGAGTTATTTTTAGCTTCATCTGGTGGAATAACACTTTCATTGTTAGAAAATGTAAAATAACCTATTCCTTTAATCGTTGATACGAGTTTATTTAAGTACTCATATTTAGGTTGAAATAATGATTTCGAATATAAATAAATGTTTTCGAATTTTAATCCATTAGGACTTTCAATCAAACTAATCATTACATTAGTCTTTCCACAGTTCGAAGGTCCCACTATAAGTGCTCTTATAGAATTTGGCAAAAGAGAACTGTGTTTTCTTCTCATATCTGTACTTGTTGAGGAATCAACATTCCTAACAACTATATTTTTATGTTGTTTGGTCAACCGCATTTTAACAACTAAAACCAAAGTTTTAAATTTCCCTTTTAATTAGTTTCCAGATTATATAAATAGGTCTAACAATATCATAGAATTATCAATCATATGCATTCTATCACTGGGAGTGGATTAGTAGATAGAGTAATAAATTCTCTACCATTTGAACTTCATTTACCGGGTTATGAATTTTGTGGACCAGGTACTAAGCTAGAAGACCGTTTATAGAGGGGTGATAAGGGGATAAATCCGTTGGATGCTGCTTGCAGAGAGCACGATATTGCTTACTCTCAAAATAAGGAAATCAGTAAGCGACACCAAGCAGATAAAATACTTGAAAATCGAGCCTGGGAACGAGTTTTATCGAAAGACAGCCGTATTGGAGAAAAAACAAACTCCCAAGAAGAACGCAATTTTTAAATTTTAAATAAAACACAGATATTTAAAAAAAAATCGTGAAACTTTATTATATCGTAAAGTAGACAGAATGAGGTAATGTATGGAACAATATATCGTGCAGATGGCCGCCGCGGCTTTGCTGGCATGCACGCGATCTTTTAATGAAATTTTCAATGACCGTTTTGCATGAATGCTGCGGTATTTCATTAATGCAGCGTCCAATTTCCTCTTTTAAGGCTTGAGTCGTCGTCGGCTTATCCGCGTAAACCATCGACTTTAAAAAACCCCAAAGAAAAAAATCTAATGGTGTTAAATCGCACGATCTAGGCGGCCAATTCTGATCTCCAAAACGCGAAATAACACGACCGGGAAATGACTGATGCAGCAATTGAATTGTTTCTCTGGCTGTATGACATGTGGCGCCGTCTTGTTGGAACTACATGCCCTCCACATTCATTTCTTCAATTCTAGGCAAGAAAAAACTGGTTATCGTTTCACGATACCGAACACCATTGATTGTTTGCGCTTGACCTGCCTCATTTTCAAAAAAAAAGGTCCAATGATTCCTCCAGCCCAAAAACCACACCACACAGTGACACGTTGAGGATGCATTTGCTTCTCGTGAATCACTCGAGGATTTTCCTCACCCCAAATGCGACAATTCTGCCTATTGACGAAGCCATCAAGATGAAAATGGGCCTCGTCACTGAAGATGATTTTATCGGCAAAGTCAGCATTTTCATGTTGTCTCTCCAATACCCAATCAACGAACTCCCTTCGCTGTCCATGGTCAGCTGGCTTCAGTTCCTGAGTCAATTGAACTTTGTATGCATGAAGATGCAAATCTTTCGTCAAAATTCGCTGCAAAGTGGATTTGGAGACACCAATTTGCTGAGCTCGGTGTCGAATTGAGGTGGATGGAGTTTGAGCGACATCATCACGTACAGCTGCGACATTTTCGGTCGATCGACCTGGTCGATGGCGCGTTGTTGTCTTTACATCACTAACAGACCCAGTTTCGTCAAATTTATCCATTAATCTCTTTACAGTTGACTCTTTTGGAGCATTATTGCGAACTGTAGCCGCAAAACTTTCACCATTTTGGTAAAACAATTTCACAATGAGAATGCGTTGTTCATTCGTGTAGCGCTCCATTTTTACTAACCTCGTACCTTCTACTAGCAAACAATAACAATTGTTCAAATGTCAAACAATGACACTTCGAATGTTGCCAGATTTAAAAATTGCGTTCTTCTTGGGACACCCTTTATAACTAACGCCATGAAGGCTAAAGTCAAACTCGGCATGGGTCTAAAGTCAAAAAATAAATTTGGAAAGAAAATTTTTGGCACAGCAATACGAATGGCTACGGCAACTTTAAAGAAAGAAAAACCTAAAGATATAAACGACGCAATTAAAATTGCTCGTAAAGTTTTAAATAAATCGCTGAAAGGAAAAAAAATCAAAAGTTGTTATACCTCGCATTATCAATGTACCGAAAGTTGGAGCGTTCTTACCATTAGTGCCAATACTAACTGCTTTAGGGACCTTAGGTGGTCTGTCATCTGGTGGAGCAGCTATTGTTAAAGCTATTAATGCTGCAAAAGATGCTAAGAAACAACTCGAAGAGGCTACTAGACATAATAAGAGAATGGAGGCTATAGCAATGGGAAAGGGTCTTTATCTTAAACTATATAAGAAGGGGTATGGTCTTGTATTCGATAAAATGTCAAAAAACTAATTAAGATGCTCCCCAAACACCACTTACTGATATCGATTTGATTAATTTTACCACAAATATTCCACACTTTAGAGGTATTTTTATGAGAGATTCACTCCACAAACATCCTCGACGAATAGAATGTGGCATTGTTAATCTGGATTCCTCAATTGGAGCAGGCACTCATTGGGTAGCATACTACAAAAATAAAGATCATTAGGAGTACTTTGATAGTTTTGGAAATTTGCAGCCACCACTTGAATTAGTAGCATATTTGGGCTCAAATATAGTGTACAATTATAGAAGACATCAAAAATATAATTCATTTAATTGTGGTCACTTATGCCTGAAATCTTTGTATGAAATTATTAATAAATAAAAACGCATTTTTTTTTCTTTTCGTTTTCAATGTATTTTAATATTTTTATTTCTTGTTGTTTAATACAAATTTACAATTTCATCTCCAAAGCGAATATTTGCCACTTTCAGGAACAATATATTCATTTAGATCAAATAACTCCAACTCTAATCGCAAGTGTTTATCGTCTACTGTAGGTAATTTTTTGATGAAGTAATTGCCAGATGATAATTCCTTTATCTCATCATCAGTTATAGCATTAAATCTTTTTGGCAGAGAGATGACACAATTTGCATTTTAATTGCTTTCAATATTTTGTATAATTTAAGATCCTCCATATCTTTAATATGGAGAATTGGTTTGTTGTTGAGGTCATCAAATTTGTTTATTAATGATTTTGATACAGCGCTCATGGTTGTTGTTTCTTTGAAGACTTTGTTAAGAATGAAACTTTCACATGAATTAAATTTTAAATTAACTTCTTGTTATATATTAAAATTACTACAATAAATTGCATGGACTAATATGAAAAGAGGAATAAATTTGTTTTCTCTTTTTTTTTTTTTTTTTTTTTAAAGACGGATGAAATGTATCCTAAAGATATTACAATAAATTCCTCACTTTATCTTCATAGTATTGTATTGTCAAATAGTTTAAATATTCACATTATAAATGCGGAGGGTACAATAAATAATAATTTCTGGATTCAGACAGAAAGAATGACTCAGACGATTAAGATGTCAATGCGGGAACAAATTGTAGAATTCCTTAATGAATATAAGGAGTTTATATGTCTAGAAGATTTACACTTCTTTTTAAAGAACGCTGATTATTTCAAATTATATGAGAATAAAAGAATTCTTAATTCATTGCATATGGTCTGACGACAGATGTACTGAAGGACCTGATACATGTAGTTGCATCATCTATAAATTTAGAGAAAATTCAGTCAACGATCTTATAAATCTCTATCATAAACATCTAAATTTTTAATTAGATAAAAAAAAATAACCGAAATTATTATATTAAACGTATTTAAATTTATAAGAAATATTTAATGAGATTTTAATTTAGGAATTATTTAAAAGAAAGTAAAATAAAACCAAATACATAAAACTAATTTATAGTATTGTTTTTTATTATACACAACTAAACAAACAAAACACTAACAGATTCCAATTACCGCTTTATTACAAGAAACAAAACCGAACAAACAAACAAACAGATTCGAATTTCATTAAAACATAAAAATTTGTAGATTAATGAAAATGCCACATTAATAAATAATTAATTTATGAACTACTTGTACATTTATATGTAGAATGTATATTCCAAACACAAAAAAAAAAACAAGTAAAAAAGGGCTAAATTCGGCTGTGCCGAATCTTTGAATACCCTCCACCATAGGGGCTGAAGATGATATACGTATATACTAAATTTTGCAAGAACTGTTATATGAATATGTTTTGTCATTTTATGTAACGAACTTTTGTTATTTATTTTTATTAATGTTATTTACAGAGGTCTGCTCTGTTAGCGACTTTAACATTGTTGCTTTTTACGTTAACTTAGTTATTAAGAGTAACACACATATTGATATTGTGATATTATTCTCATAGTATGTAAGACAGTAAATGTAATCGAACAAGAAGAAGACTTAATAACATTTTTACTTACTTAACAGAAAACAAAAATAAATACAGAAAAATTGTACAAATTTGTATGGAAAATTTAGAGATACCTTCACATTTTCACTCATAACTTTTGAACCGCTAAACCGATTTTGCTCATTTTAAATACCAAACTGCTCGGGAGGATGTTCAATAATCTGGGTAAAAATAGGCACCCCCGCTTGCGTCTTCGTGTCGTGATCGCCATTTCAACAGACAGACAGACAGACGGACATCGCTAAATCGACTTAAAATTGCATAAGGATCACGAATATATATACTTTATGGGGTCTTAAACCTATATTTCGACATATTACAAACGGAATGACAAACTGATATATACCCTCACCATATATGGTGGAGGGTATAAAAAAAAATAAAAACATAAATACAAGAAAGAAATAATGGAAATTTTCTCTTAATACAAAAAACTAATATATAGATCAATGACTTTCACTTAATGCAAATTTCCTCTTAATACAAAAACAAATATGTAGATCAATGACCACCAAAGAATAGAAAAAAAAAACACAAGAGATAAAAAGAATTAACCGACGACAACGCTACCCTATATAATTTTAAAAAAGATCCTTGTCACATAACACCTTCTAGCAAAACACATGACAATTTTTGTATAACCACCACTTTTACATTATAAGCAAACAACCGACGGTAGAATGTATATACCACCAAAGAATAGAAAAAAAACAACACAAGAGATAAAAAGAATTAACCGACGGCCACACTAACCACATAATTTCAAAAAGACCAAAACAAATATGTAGATCAATGACTTTCACTTGATCATAAAAATTTTGTATTACAACCCTTTTATATTATAAGCATACAACCGACGGTAGAATGTATATACCACCAAAGAATAGAAAAAAAAAACAAAAGTAAAAAAGGGCTAAATTCGGCTGTGCCGAATCTTTGAATACCCTCCACCATAGGGGCTGAAGATGATATACGTATATACTAAATTTTGCATGAACTGTAATATGAATATGTTTTGTCAATTTATGTAATTTAAATACCAAACTGCTCGGGAGGATGTTCAATAATCTGGGTAAAAATAGGCACCCCCACTAGCGTCTTCGCGTCGTGATCGCCATTTCAACAGACAGACGGACATACAGACAGACAGACATCGCTAAATCGACTTAAAATTGCATAAGGATCACGAATATATATACTTTATGGGGTCTTAAACCTATATTTTGACATGTTACAAACGGAATGACAAACTGATATATACCCTCACCATATATGGTGGAGGGTATAACAAGAGATAAAAAGAATTAACCGACGGCCACACTAACCACATAATTTCAAAAATACCAAAAACAAATATGTAGATCAATGACTTTCACTTAATGCAAATTTCCTCTTAACCCTCTAATGCATGAGCATCGATTTTTTAATGAAAAAAATTTTTAGACCACAAATTAGTGTTTATTTAGGATGTATTTATATATTTTAGAAAGAAAAAATGTTTATAATTGGATATTTTACGAGAAAAAAAATAAGTATGCATTCAATGGTATTTTCTAATTGCCATATATGGCTTTCTATGCATTAGTGTGAAAACTTGTAAAACAGTTTCTCTTATCATTGTAGCACAAAAATACTTCACATTTCTCAAAATAAGTATAGGAACGGAAGGAGCAATTATTTTGACAAAGTTGTCTCGTTTTGATCCATTTGGGAAAATGACCAATACCGTCAGCTCTAATGGAATTCAATGGAAAGTCTTGCATCTTCCTATATTAGGTGCTCCCTCCCTCACTTTGGGCACCAGCAAATATATCGAAGTCGTAACTGAATCCTGAAACTCCACTCAAAACAAAATTTTTGAAACCCCATTTGTGAGGCTTAGCTCGATTATACTGCTTCAGGTGATGCCGGCACTTTGGGGGTATAATTTGCTCATCAACTGCCAAAAATTCTTCTTTGGGTATAAGCAGTAATTGTTCACGGATTTTGCTTAGAAGTGGTCGTATTTTAAACAGTTTGTCAAATCCTGTTTCACCTGGAGATCTTATAGTTGCATAATTGTTAAAATGTAAAAAACGCTTGATGGCTTCCCATCTGTTGCACGTCATAGTGCTACGTACAAATTCTTGGCCAATCGACGTATTCCAATAATGTCTTGATGATGGTAATTTCAGTAACGACATGTATATAACGATTCCTGAAAAATATTTAATAGCATCTTTTGATAGTATATATAAGTCTCACTTACCAACAAATTGCTCTATTTCGTTTTTAGTAATATTAGCAGGTGTATTTATATCAATATGCAGTGCAAATAAGTTCGACTGTTCAACTATGAATTTGATCAAATCGTCATTGAAAAAAAAATTAAAGAACTCTGCTGGTGTGTCCAGTTACTCGATAATATCTGGGAGATGCGTATTTCCCTGAAATGGAAAGTTTTCATTCGCATACGAAGGCAAATGACTTTCTTTCCAAATTGGGGCTCTTGGTTTTTCAGGTAGTTGTTTCTTTGAAGTAGTAGGTTTCTAACAATGGTCTTCCAAATCGCTCTCATCAGTTGTACAAAAATGTTGTCCTGATCAGAAAGTGGGACTCTTACTTCTTCATCGGTATAGGATATATTTTCATCATCACTTTGAAGTCCATCAGCGATTTCATCAGTATATTTCAAATTACCATAAAATGATTGTACATTCATTTTTGGAAAATTTTTGGGATAACTGCATGGAAGGCCATATATGGCTTCGTCAATTTTAGTAAAAAAAAGTATTTATAATGCTTACCTTTCATCAATATTATTGTTTTATTTATAAATGTAATGAACTTTTTACATAAAAAAAATTTTCTTCGAAAGAAATACCTTTCTTTTATATTTAAAATTGATGGCAAACTTCTGTAAAACTCACTTATATTAGGACAACTGAGACGCTCGCACAAAAATTGCAAAAACAAGAAGCAAATATTGTTCTTAAATAACTACACTTTGAATTTCAGAAGAAAACAACATAGAAAGAATGATAGATAAGACAAACATTTGCAAAAGTACCGTTACCGTAAAGAGAAATCACAATAAAAGTAAAAAGCCATATTTGGCGTTGTATGCGGTATAGGGTTAATACAAAAACAAATATGTAGATCAATGATCAAAGAATAGAAAAAGGGTATAACAAGAGATAAAAAGAATTAACCGACGGCCACACTAACCACATAATTTCAAAAAGACCAAAAACAAATAAGTAGATCAATGACTTTCACTTGATCATAAAAATTTTGTATTGTAACCCTTTTATATTATAAGCATACAACCGACGGCCACACTAGAAGGCAATTAAATCAATATGAGTCCTCAGCTAAAATGAAGGCAATTAAATGAATATAAGTCCTCAGCTAAAATGAAAGGCAATTAAAGCATTTTGTGTCAACATCAAAAATGAAGGCAATTAAAGCATTTTGAGTCAACATCAAAAAAGCAATTAAAGCATTTTGAGTCAACATCAAAAAGCAATTAAATCTTTTTGTGTCCCCATTTCTATACTACTATTACAAACTGCATATTTATGTTAATTCTTTCTTTCAAAAAAAAAATAAATACTCATACGAAAAATTGTAATACTGTGTTCTTAAACATATAAATGACTATTGATTTAGAAAATTAAAGTATAATATACACATAAAACATATATTTTTGTATAGTTTTTGGCAAATATTCTTTTATGTTGCGAACGAAATATAAAATCAATAATACCCTGTTGCGTATTGTAGCAAAATATGCCTAATAGGGAGAATTTATTTTTAGATGCGCCATCTATTGGGAAATAGTTTCAACTAATGTTCTTTCTTTAATAAATTAATGTGTTTGGTGTTTATAGGACAATATGCCTAATGGAGAGAATACAGTTTCTCATGACAAATAGTTACAAAAATTTTTTTTTTTTTAAATAATGTCAATGATTGACACAACTTAAATTGCTAGAAAAACAAAAAATATTAATTGGGAGTTTTACAAGAACAAAAATAGATTTTATGGAATAAAACGAAAAACCAACAAAGCTTTTCAATGGAAAATAACAGAAAAAAATAGAAAAATATATTTAGAACCATTTAGAAGTTAAATACTGTATTCTATCTATTATAACATACTGATTTTCATAGAAATATGAATTGATGAGAACGAATATTCTCAACCCCCCACTTGGGAACCGTTGCTCTAATAGTACAGAAAAATGTACTAGAGTATTATTATTTATGATTTATTTATTTGTTGTATGTAACAAACAATTAAAAAAAATTGTGTGATTGCCATTTCAACAGGCATTATTCATTATTGATTCTGAAAGGTCTCCCAAAGACCTTTCCAACAAGCCCAAAAGCAAAAACATTCGACCACTGGTTCAGAAGTTATCAATATTACCCTACTACCCTCCGACCACCAATCCGAAAATTTTCAAAACGCAGCCATTTCGCGTACTTGCATTTTCGGGGATGGTCGTAATGGATATATTTTCATGAAATGACCCAAGGAATACGCTGGTGAAAGTCGGCGGGTTGTGACTGAATCACCCTGTATATTTTTCTTGTTGGTTTTTCGTTTGATTGCATAAAATGTATTTTTGTTTTTGTAAAACTTCCATTTTATATTTTTTTTTGTTTTTTTACCAATCTAAGTTGTGCCAATCAATGACTTTATTATTTAAAGAGAAAATATTAGTTGTAACTATTTGTCAAGAGGTGGCGCACGAGAAAATGTATTTTCTACATAAGGCATATTGTCCTAAAAACACACTTTAATTTTTTGAAGAAAGAATATTCGTTGCAACTATTTGCCAATACGTGGCGCATCAGAAAATGCATTCTCTCCATTAGGCATATTCTGCTGCAGAGCAAGTCACCATTAGCCAATAACAAAATTGAGTATTTGCCAAAAACTATGCTTTAAAATATGTTTTTGTGCAGTCCATGGTTAAAAAAACTAGTGAAGATGTAAAGGTGCCTCTAAATTGCCCATACAAATTTAGTACAATTTCATAGTAGCGACTGGTACATAATATATTTTCTCATATTTTTTTCACCAGTCGCTTAGCAGTAAATATTTCGTATTCACCTCAAAAATTTTTTTTACCACAAAAAATTTTTTCACCTCCGTAAATTTTTTTCACCTCTAAATTTTTTTTCCACTAAAAAAGTTCTTTTAACATCTAAAAAAGTTTTTCACCTCAAAAAATTTTTTCACCTACATAATTTTACTTCAAAACTTTTTTTATATTATTTGTATCAAAAACAGTAGAGAACATCTTTTTAGGATATTGGTGGAGGGTATGTTTAACTTTAGAACATCATTTGGCTTACCCACTTCTATTCCTTCAGGTTTTTCTATATATATATGTATCTTCATCTATTTCTCTTTGTAGAAATGCTGTTACCGCATCCATTTTTTCAAATTTCAAATCAAATTTGATCGCTAAAGGCATCAGATATCTTATGGAGGAGTAACGAATGACTGAAGAATAGGTTTCAAAATAATCTATTCCTTCCTTCTGGGTATATCCTCGTACCATAAGTCGTGCCTTGAATCTAATATTATTATTTGATTCTTTCTTATCTTTCGTATCTTCCCTTTCGTTTTATACTATTTTTATCATGAGGCCTAGCCACATAAATCCATGTATTGTTTTCTATTAAAGAATTTATTTTCGAATTCATAACCTTCTTCCAATTATCTATGTCATCGCCTGATAAAGCAGCTCTAACACTAATCAGCTCAACGATATCTCCTAAGTTACCAGCACAATATACAACATTTTTCATGTTAGCTATTCTGTCGCCTCTATGTATATCTTGAAATTGTTCCTGAAATACTTCGCTTATTTGTTCTTCTATTTCCGAATTACCATCATCCCCCACTTTATGATCAAAAAGTACTACTGAGGTTGAACATGACTACAATTGCTTTTAAACCCATTTACTACAAGAGCTTCGTTCCCCACTGCAACTGCGTCTTCCCACACTGTAGCAGCTTCTTTCCCAACTACAACTGTATAATAGTCATCTTTTTGATTTGTAGATGAAATATTTTTCGGATTTTTATAATAAAACATATTTTCTATGAACTTTAAATCCCGACTAATAATAACGTCTTTCTTGTTAATGCTTTATAAACGAAATCCCTTTGAATTTTCTGAATATCCAAGAAAAATTAATTTTTCAGATTTTGAATTTAATCTTTTCCTTTTTTGCTTTGGAACATAAGACATTACGGCCCAACCAAAAATCTTAAAATACTCGTAACTTACGTTTGGTTTCTTACCTGTCCACATTTCTTCGGAAGTTCTTGATAAAGTCTTGTGAGGTGAATGATTTATAATGTAACTTGAACATTGATAGCTTCAGTCGAAAAGAATTTTGGCAAATTTGCAACAATAAGCATAGAACGGGCTTCCTCGACTAAGTTTCGGTTCATTATTTCAGATATTTTGTTCGGGCGTATAAGGAGCCGTAGTTTGTTCGCAATCACCATCGTAGTCTGTTCGCAAAATTTTTATAGCGATACCTTCTTGATTTTCGACTTTAACTTTAAACTCCTTGAAACAGTTTTCCACTATATCTTTACTTTTTAGAAAATAGACTGAAACTTTTCTCGTAGAATCATCGATAAAAGTCACGAAATATAAGCTGCCTCCAATAGACTTCACCTCCATAGGCCCACAAATATCCGAATGGATTATTTCCAAAACCTTAGTTGCTCTTGAGTTAAATAATGGAAAACTTGCTCGACTTTGTTTACCTTATGCACACATTATACAGTTGAAACCTACATGGGTTTTAAATGAGATACCTTCCACATATTTCAAAAGCGCATTCATGCTATTATATCCCAAGTGGCCATATCGCATGTGCCATAGTTCATAATCATCATTCTTAGATATGTATGCAAAATTCTTACTTGACGTGTTGATTTTAAATAGCCCGTTGTGCAATCTTGCCGTTGCTATTATTTCACCATTAGATGTAGTAATGAAACAAGCTTGTTGGCAAAAGACCAACTTCAAATTTTTGGAAATTATCACCTTAACTGATAACAGATTTACACTTAGTTCTGGAACCAGCAAAACATACTTAATACCAAGTTCTTTTATACCTACCACTTTAAGAACTCGATCATTTTCAAATTTCACCTTTATATAGCTTTAGATTTTCTCTACGTGAAGTCATGTGATTTGTGGCACCAATATCCACGATCCATTCTTCAATTTTGGCATTACTAGAGCCATTCTCATAACGTACCATAAAACCCATCTTCCCTTGTGTTTCTTCTTTCATAGGACAGTTTCTTGCAATATGTCCTAAGCCATTACAATTGAAACATCTCAATTTACCTTTTTAAATTTTCTTTCATTTCGATTTACCTGTGCAGAATTCGAACCATTATATTCATTAGAAACATCCTGTAAGAGCTTCATTTTAATGCCATCTGCTGGAATTACTTTTCCACTAGCCCCAATGATCATTATCATTAAGGTTGTTCACTGTAGGCTGGTTATTAGGTTATTTTGGTAAAGTGCTTATATCAACAACAACATAATACATTAAAAGAAAATAAGCAACTTTGCGCAACCTATACCCTTGTGTACAGATTATGTAGTTATGTGCTTATTTGTAGTGTTGGAAAATAATATGAATTTACCTAACTGGCAACACAAAAAATAGCTACTTTTCAGCAAATGGCATCTCAAATTTTATATTAAATGTTGGTAGCATTGGCATTCACATCTGGTTTTTATTTATAAAAATGAGAAGAAGTAATTACACTCATAATAAATTAATTACATTCATAATTAATTAATTACACTCATAATTAAATACACAGACACTGTAGTTCATTGTTCCAAAGATTTGATTATTTTGACATTACGAAAAAATTTGTAATATGTACAAATGACATCGCAAATAGAAGCAAATTTTTATTTCTATATTTTACGAAATTTCATAAAAGTACTAAACATATTTATAAAAATATAAATATTTTGTTAAAATGCAAAATTATTTTGTGCAAAAACAAAACTTCGTTTTTATTATTTACGAATATTCTAAACTTAAGAAAGTTATTACCATCAGCTGAGTACGAAAATTTTGTGATGTTATTATTTTATACTAAAAATAATTTACGAAATCATTGTATTATTTACAAAATTTATAATTTTATGAAATTTGTAATATACAAAAGTTTTGTAATATATATAAACATAATATTTGTATATTGTACGAAAAATATATTTGTATTTCTAAGCATGGATTATTATTAAGCTTGGATTATTATGAGTGTATTATGAGCCAGTCATCGGCACTCATAGCACACAAAAGCCGAACACAACACGAATGCCAACAAATCTCACAGCTAGAGCACAACAAGTATATAATTCTTTTAGTAGTGTTTAGCGGTGCTGCCATATAACCAATTTTAACCATTTTTATTGCCGTTTTTGGGATGCTAGAGATTTTTCAGATTATTTCATAAAAAAATATGTTTTTTTATTTTATTCATGTATTTTCTCAGATTTTTCATATAATATTTGTTCAATATACTATTTATTTTTAATAAAATTAGACATGTCTAATAAAGTAAAAAAATACAACAAAAATTTACAATTGTGTTAAAAAATAGTTACGAATTCAAACATAACATTGTGACATGAAAAGTATTAAAGTGTGTACACACAAATTGATAAACTATGTCTATTCATATCCCTTATTTCCCATTTCTATGGTAAAAATATATAATAAAGAGAATAAATATGCTATTAATTGTTGCAACATATAACTAAAAAACCTATAAAAAATGCAATAATTTGAAAAAATTGTTTCATGAAAAAACTGGTAAACAGTTAAGAATCCCAAAAACTGGGATAAAAAATTACACTGTTTATGTGGCAGCATTGCATACACCAAATGTAATGTTTTTCAACACTTTATCAACTTTCTCATTTAAAAATGTTGCCGCTGAACTCTGTACCATGTTGAATTTCTGGTAGAGTGTGAAAAATACTCTATAGTAAATTATATACTTTTTGGTAGCATGCCAACTTACAACAGAGTATGTATATGCCGCTTTGTTGAAGAAATAAAGTACACTCTAAAAGTTAGTTTTTTGGTATTATTTTATTATTGTAGGTATTTATTTTATTTTTTGTTTACATTTTAAATTAAAAATGTGGAACGTTGAGTGGGAAGAATTATTTTTATTTTCTTTAAATATATTAAATGAGGCAGAGTGCCTTGTATGTAAACAAAAAATATATTATTATTATGAATTATTTTTTATAATAGAGAAAACAAAAACATGAACTATTTTAATTCAATTAATACGGATATTCTCTTAACGATTAATTCATTCATTCATTTGTCTAGAAAGATAAAATTATTTCTTACGGTGTAAAACACCATACATTTATATTCTTTCTTTCTCTGGTGTAAGCACAGCTGATTGAAAAACATAAGTAGATAACCACGGTGCCCAGAGGTTATTTTTAATTTTATAACCAAAAAAGCTGATAACCAACCTACCGTGAAAAACCTTATTGGTTTATACTCATAAGGCAGTCCTTTAACCCCTTCATGTCCGAATTAATTGGGGCGTGGTTAAAAATTGTTTGAGTTTCCGTAGTTGTTAGTTTAGACCTAAATATGAATTGGTATAAATTTCAAAATCCTATGATTACCGGTTTAGCCGTTACGAAATGTTGCCTATAGGCAACATTGGGCAACAGTGAAAAAAATTTAAACACACACATATTTTAATTAATATATTTTTATTGATATTTTAATAAATTTTTAATAATAGTGTGATTTGGTTAAATCGTATGGCTCTTGCAGGTTCCACAACATATGATCTTTTACAAGAACTTGAGGAAGATGTGGATTTGACTCCATTGTTGGGAGAAGTGATGATGGGCGGCCTCTTTTGCGTGTTGGAGCCGTTTTCTTTTATGCGTTGAGTAATTCGTTTGCAATATCCAATTGAAAGCTTACTAGTGGCATATACTTGTTGTGTCCGCTTGAGGCTTTCACGTGTCTGCGTTACAACAGCCAGATATTGACTACTGATGTGTTTGTGCACCAGTAAACGATACGCTTTGATCTTTTTTAAAGTTATCATTTATATGAAAGTGTTCCTTTATTTTTTCAAATGGGTTTCGTGACAATGCATTTCCTACTGCTGACAATTTGAAATTTTGTGACCATGCCATTCGCCTATTTGGAATATTTATTACACCAAAGTATAGTAATATGCCTAGAAATCTTCTTATTTCGGTAGTTTCACATTTAAGTTCTGTGCCATTGGTTTCTAATGCGTATAAGTTGGTTTCATCGCAAATCTTTTGTATTATTTAATCATCGAAGAACTGCTTAAAATATTCTATTGGTTGTTTGACTTCCCCGAAACGCACTTCACTTTTCATGGTCGTATCGCATTCGCCTAATTCTGCACTCCTCGATCTCAAATTGTCTAAATTGATTTTTTCAAAAACCTCTTGTACCGTTTCTTCTTTTGAACTTCATCTTCAACTTCATTGTCATCGCCAAAAATCCTCTCAATAAAACTAACTTCAATACTTTCACATCTCTCAATGACACTTTGTACGGTTTCTTAATTATATTTTGCAGGTTTGTTGTAATTGTTTCCTATTCTTCTTCATCGATCTCATCTGCAGAATCAGCCCAGTCAAAATCGCAAATTCTTCTGATTTCTAGTTGGGTCAAACCTTTCGGACGCATATCTAATGCATAAAAGAATATTATAAAAATTATAAACTCTATCGCCCAATGTTGCCTATAGGCAACATTTGCTTTCAAAAATTACTGACCAGAAACTAACATTTTTTTTAATTTTTTTCTTTTTTTTGTTTCTAATATTCTTACCTTTAAACAATAATTTTAATCACTTGAATTTAAACTTTTAAGTTTCTTTATTATTTTTTTTTTATTATTTGTTAACTCACTTTTTGCAGAAAAAATATTTTACATGTTCACTCAAATAAGTTTAGCTCTAAAATAATCAATATTTACAATAACGTAATCTTCGACTGATGAACACTCTTTAAACTGAACCGAACTTAATTTCTGCAATAATCAATTTTTTTATCAAGCCCAGAATCTTGATATAAGTTCCTTATAGTTATCCATACTTCTTTGGCAGATTTTGCCTCTTTGACGTGGACATTTAACCTTTTATCTAATGACAAAATTAGTTTATATCTTGTTATATTATCCTTGGCAGCATCGACTGGTATATTTTCTGTCGTCTCTATGTAGCACCAATATCCGTCCAATTCTAATTGGGTTTTTATAGAAAACTCCATGGCGAGCAATTTATCAAACGTAACTAAATTTACATTTATATTAATTGTATTCACAATACAATACAGTATAATAGAAAGAGCTTTCCCAATGATTTCTTTAACTCTGAAGATATTTTAGGTTCAATTTCAATTCTTTTTCATCTTTGCAAAAGATTTATAACTTCTTACACTGTTGATTTGTTTCTATTTATAATTTTAGCAGTTTCGGTGAATGATTTACCCATTTCGTGACCATTAAGTCTCTCATTGACCGTGTTATTGTGTTAAAAAGTTTTGTTAAATATTAATAAATATACCAAAAACAATTTAATCCTTTTGTTATTTAAAAGTTTCTATTATACATTGTATGTTAAATACAATAACAAAGATAATCCCGTTGTTTTTGGTAAAGTGTATATTAAAACAAATAATTATCTTGTAATAAGAACAATAGTAAATAATAAGAACAATTTACATTACCAATCATCATGGATGATGATAGTGAAGGTGAAGAAAACGATGTAAGCTGTCAGGTAGTTCCCTCGCTTAGATTAAAAAAAGACGTTTAAGTGATTCTCCAAAAAATATTTAACATAAAAAACCTAATAACAATAATTCAAATAATTTCTCGTCTGAAAACTATGCTAGCATATTACCAAATAATGACAATAATACTAGTACTAGAACATCAAAAAATAATAAAAACAAAATAATCAATTACGAAGCTAGCACTTCTAAACAAGCATTAATTGCAAACAAAACTACAATAACTTCTTCTACTGATAACCAAGTAAGTCAAAACCATTTTTCTGTACTAAGCATCGATTAAAATTATGATGATAATGATGCTGATGAGGAATGTGATACTGATAATGAGAAAACGACTGATAACAATTTACCTAACCGTCACCAATAATTATACCAAATCTGTCTAATATCAGTGCTATGATTAAAAGTTTTTCTAATGTCATTTGTCCAACAGAATTTAACTACAAAACTTTAAAAGATGGCCAAATTAGAGTTATGGTGAAAAATATTCAAACTTATAGAATGTTAGTAGCGTATTTAAATGATAAAAACTGAACTATCATACTTACCAAATTAAACAAGAACGGTTATATAGAGGAGTTATACAAAATTTACACTGCACAACACCAAATCAAGACATTAAAGTAGCTACTGAAAGTTATGGACATCAAGTCATAAATGTTACTAATATTCGTAGTAGAATCTCAAGAAATCCGCTTCCTATGTTTTATATTTATCTAGAACCCAATACAAATAATAAAAATATCTACAACATTTAACATATTAATAATGCAATTGTTACAATTGTTCCACCCAAAAAAACTAATGACCTTGTTGAGTGTCACCGCTGTCAGGGGTTTGGTCACACAAAAACTTATTGCTAAAAACAAGTGTGTTAAATGTGGATTAGACCACCTTACTATCGAATGTAAAAAAACGAATGATACTCCAGCGCAATGTGTAAATTGTTTAGAAAATCATCCAGCTAATTAAAAAGGATGTGAAATGTATAGACCAACCCTAAAGAAAAAATTACACAATAGTAACATTGTTAATAGATCTAGAAATGTTCGTTATGTACCAAATAAAAACGATTTTATAACAAAGAACACTAATATACATTTTAATCAAGATACATAATAATCAATTTTCATATGCGAAAGCACTAAGAAATTCACAACAAAATACAAATGATAATCCTTTTAAAAAAATTGAGGTACTTCTGCAAAACCAAATTGAGCTAACAAATAAATTTTTAACCATGATGTCAGCTTTAATAGCAAAATTATGCAACTAAATCTTCGTATTGCAATATGGAATGGCAATGGGCTTTCTAACCATACTGCAGATATTAAAGTATTTCTTAAAAAAAAATTAAATCGATATACTCTTAGTGTCAGAGACACATTTTACTAGTAGAACCTTCTTTAAAATTAGAGGTTTTGATTTAATAATAGCCAACCAACCACACGATAATGCACACGCAGGATCTGCAATTCTAATAAAATCGTCAATTAAATATAAAGTCTCAGATATTATAACTCAACCCTTTCTTCAAGCTGTCTGCATCAAAGTCAAATGTGATTTAAGTGAAGTGTCTATATGTGCCATTTACTTTCCACCGCGTTATAATGAAACATCTCAGAATTTTAATGATTTCTTTAACCGTTTGGGCCAAGATTTATAGTTGTAGGCGATTTTAACTCTAAGAACTCTAAGACATACCAAACAGTTAACCGAAAAACAGATTTTAACTCATTTGGAAATTGGATTGAAAGAAATGTTAATCTTAATATGCCCATTAAGTCGCCAACAGAAAAATTTAATAACTTAATCCATGAAGCTGGATTCATATCAACTCCAAAAGAAAACATTCTTGATACTTAAGATGAAATTGTTATCACCGCTGAAATTAGAGAAATGATTCAAAATAAAACAAGGTTAAGAAAAGTGTGGCAAATCAGTAGAAACCATAATGATAAACAGCGATTCAATAAAGCAGCTAAGGACTTAAAAAAACATCTTTTTGATTTGAAAAACGAACATCTTTGTTACTTTCTTAGAAATCTTGGTGTCTCTAAGAGTGATGAATTTAGTATATGGCAAGCAACGAAGTACATTAAACGTCCCACGAAAGAAATGCTCCCATAAAGAACCTGAATACAGTGTGGTGTAAAACAGACAAAAATAAAGCAGAAGCATTTGTTTTACATCTTCAAAATACCTTTCAACCGCATACATTAAGCAATAGCAGTCAAGTTGATGAAATAATAAAATGTCCTATGGATTTGCCTATAAAGCACATATCTCCTCATGAAGTTCAGAAAGAAGTAAATTAATTAAAATGTAATAAAACTCCTGGGTACGACTGTATCAATGGAATTGTGGTAAAAAATCTTCCAAAAAAAGGAATA
This sequence comes from Eustalomyia histrio, assembly GCA_949748255.1. Taxonomy (NCBI): domain Eukaryota; kingdom Metazoa; phylum Arthropoda; class Insecta; order Diptera; family Anthomyiidae; genus Eustalomyia; species Eustalomyia histrio. The sequence goes on along the minus strand of OX456523.1, from coordinate 96,780,017 downwards.
ATATTTCTAACGCTGATTTATAACTCTATACTCAGACGGAATCATTTCCCTTCTCAATGGAAATGCGCAGAAATAATAATGGTAGCTAAACCCAATAAACCAGAGAATGTTGTTACATAACACAGGCCGATTAGTTTGCTGGTCACTTTGTCCAAAATATTTGAGAGAATATTTATGAGTAGATTGTCACCAATCTTGGACAAATTCTACATCATATCTGAATACCAATTTGGTTTGGCAATGCCACTCAAATATCAAGATATTACAACGATATCAAAATAAAACATTAAGATCAATTATTAATGCTCCATGGTTTGTTTCTAATAAAACTGTACATAGTGATTTATTTATTCCTAAGGTAAAAGATGAAATTAACATATTCAGCACAAATTATCTGGAAAGGTTAAGTAACCATTGCAACACGTTGGCCGTTTCCCTACTTGATGATTCTTCAGTATCATTAGAAAACTTGAACGGCACCATATCCTCGATTTACCGTTTCGTTAATCAATTTATTTCTGCCAAAATTTAATATTTTATTATGTAATCATTCACATATCATTCTGTAAATACTCCCTAATCATATTAGAAAAATATTTAATCCATTTGGAAATTATTGTGTATAAACTAGAAAATTAGTATGCTAATATGTTGTTGTTCTTGCTGAAGTCCAACAACCAATGAAAATGTTACTATATCTAATTTGCTTATTATCCTTAAATGGATAGATTGTAAATAAAATGTATTATGAAAAAAAAATAAAAAATTAATAATAAAATGACTATTAATTATTATTTTTCTTTTTCGTTCTTTCATTGCTATTTTCTTGACAGTTTAAAAAATTACTTGTCTCTACTTCTTGTCTAAAACAAATGCTTCTTGAAAATTTGGAAAGTACCGTTACGTTTTTAAAAGGGAATCAATAAAATTCTAAGGGATGCCAACAGTTTTGCAATAAAATTTTATAGGTAAATCAAATATAAGACCGTTTATGACTAGGGGTACCTTGACTTATGATGTCGTTATATATGGAGTTATATTGGTCTACAATTTTTATAAGTTTTATTTAGTTAAACAAGTGAAATACTTTTTCGGTTTGTGTCACATTATTAGTTAAGTAATTTTTGAGTAATTTTGGGAGAGTTTTTATTTTGACTTTTGCTGTACACTGTAATTACAACAAACCCAAATCTTAATTATAATAAATTCAAATCTTTTCTTTACCCGGTACCACTAAGCTACTGAATAAATATTTTATTAATTTGCGTGTACTAGAGAAATTAAATGACAGTTATAACAGAGATAGAACAACACCGTTGAAAATTTATAGAGAAACTAAAAGAAATGTAAAAGAAAAATTGTTAATAACAGGTTGGATTGGATCTGTCAAAATCAGGCCATCCTACCATGATCACAAAAGAAGAAAATCCATATAAAATACAAAATTTATGATGCAAAAAATGAAAATATATAATAAAATTTGCTGGGAGATAATGGGTTTCGTTACCAATTGGGCATACATTTAATTAAATACCTCGACAATACATTTCAATTTTTATGTATGGAGCGAGTCCTATTGAAATTGAAATTTCCAAAAGTTACCTTACGAAAAGGGTACTTTTTATAGTTTTAGAGTTTTTTGTCGATCATTAGCGGTAAACACTGTAAAAAAAATATAAAACAAGAACCAAAGATACTGACATAATTTTTCCAACTTTAGAAATTGCTGAACAACTTTTAAAATAGTTTATCACTTTTTTTAAGACAGAGAACTTTCTCCATTGAAGGTTGGATAATAAACCAGCAAAAATGAACCTAGCAAAAAATAATGGAAGTCATTCTGTGGCCATAACTTCTTTCATTGCTTCCTAAACTACAGTTAACATTCTTTTATGGCTTTTTTGTGTTCATCTATGGAACTTCTAAAAGAATTCACATATTCATATTTCAAATGTAGTGATTTAGATATAAACCCGATGAATATCTTAAAAATCACTCTTTTCATTGCTTCTAAAGCATAATATTCGATATATTGTATATTTTCTGAATATGAAGCAATTATTCAAAATATTGTTGTCTAATCATTTAAAAATTGCAATGAGAAAATGGTTCTGATGAAAATTATTTTTTCTATACAGATTAAAATTAATGCAGTTTTGCAAGTTTTAATAAAAGTCCTGAAAAATCAAGTGAAACAGATTTTTTTAATCTTTAATTGAAACTAACTTAGCCTTTCATTTGCATTTTTCAGGATTAATTAGTTATGACGACGCAATCTGTGCATTTTTGCTTTGTGTTTTGCATTTTAATCAAAACTACACCATTTCCAAAAATTATTTAAAATTGTCTAAAAATGTTTCGAAACTTTGAAAATATCCAAAAATATTTTAAATTTGTCCAAAAATTCATTAAAATTTTGAAAAATGTTTCAAGGTTGCTTAAAAATGCTTTTTTGCTAATGCAGAATTATTTATTTGTTTTTATAAAAAGTATTTAAATGTCAATTCCTAAAGTTCGCTTCTTTAAACTTATTTTTATGCATTGATAGTAGAAATAATATTAAATTTATCGATGAAATCATCAGAAAAGAAGTGATGACTTTGCCATAGTAGTGATGTTTTTATTGCTTTTTGGCAGCTTTATTTTTGCTGGGAAATTGCTTCATTGAATCTCAAAAGAAAAAAAAAACAAAGAAAAGAAAAATACTAATATTGGGAAAAATAAATCAAAATCAAGCATGACCACTTACACGACGAACGTCTTGTGCAAACACTACCAACCAAATTCTTGGAAACTAATGATGAAACCACTGCTATAAAAATTATTGCCAGCAATATTAGATATGACAAATTTAGCTCAAAGCCTACGAGATATCTATCTCGAGTGGATGTGCCAATAGAGCAATTTCGAAAATACTTTATGTACTTCAATACATTATGTATTATGTTCTTCAATACAGAGGAATGCCCAGAAGTGGAGGGGCCTGGGCCGCTAGAAGTGATTTTAAAAATACAAATATTTTTGTTGTGTTTATTAAATATACCGAATAGCTTGTATTTTTTTGTTTATTTTAATTTTTTTTTAGAGGATGGATAAATATAGAGATTTAGTTGTAATCAGCAGCCAAATAAAATTTTGTATAGATTACAAAGTTTGGGTATCTGAAGTAAAATTGAGCAAATTTCTCTTTTTTAAAATCAACTTTTCCCTTTCTGCACAAATTTGAGAAAATTTCCCCGAATCCTGCTAAAACGCAATTGGAATCGCAAAAAATTTATTGGTCTTGCAAAAAAAATTAATTGGAATTACAAAAATACCTATTATAAAAACCCGTGTAAAAAATTAAATCTGAAAAGATTTTATTAGATCTAATTAGATCTCAAAATTGTACATGCCATTATAATGCCATTTATTTTTTTTAAGCTGTATAAATTTTTATTTGGCCGCTGCTTAAGAAGAAATCTCTATAATTATTCTTCCTCTAGGACGATACTTAAAATATTATTTTTACATTGATTATTATTTTTACATTTATTATTTGGGTAATAACAACTATTAAATCCGGGCCATTTGACTTTTTATTTAATTTAACGCCTTTTATTTTTATTCTAACGTTTCCTAAAAAAGGAGTAATTAATGATTGATTTACAGTTGGGCTACCCTTATCTAGTATTACACAGTATTGGGTTTGAAAATCGGCAAAACAACAAAATAATAAAAAAGGTTATTGTTTAGGTTTATTGTTTTTAAATATTGTAGTTAGTGTGTTTGGGAGTTGGCTAAATAAAATAAAATCTAAACTAAATTCAAGTTTCCAAATTTTTTCAAAGAAATTTCAGAAACTTTTGTCAATTTGTATTTAGTTTAAAATGTATTTAGCTACCTCGCACAGGAATTATGGAATTATTTAAATTGTATATTTTCTTTTAAAACAGTATAAATCATGATGATTGTATTCCTTTTTTTAATTTAAAATCTGAGATTCCAAACATATGTATTTAAAATTGAAAATATTTAATTAACAACTTAAAGTACTATTATATAATATTACGGAAATTATATTTATCAATTCCCATTTACTCGTAGAAACATAAACTTCTATATGTCAGCCCTAAAATGTAAAACAGTTGCCATCAATGGCAACCCTTCACAACAACTAGTGTTGCATTGGTGCTCTTATGTCAAACTTCAAGAAACATTCTGAAAGTTTCCGGTATGCGGCTTCTGGACGGTGCTGCCACATTCTAGTTTTTTGTCTCCGCACATATAATACGACCGCGGTGTTGCATGGCAGTTAGTTGACAAAAAAACGCTAAAGAAGCATTATTGGTGATTAATTGAATAAATTGTGTATTAAAGTGTGTGTTAAAGTGTAACTTAATAGAGTTTCAATAAAAGAGCTAACTATATTATACATTTGCTTAAGCAAACAGCGAAACTGACCGTACTTTACTTAAGGAATCAACTGTTTTTAGAAAAACTCTTTATAAAAAAAAAAACAAGTTGCAATGTACGCGGAAAATAATTTTATAGAAAATTTAATTGAGATGCAGGCACTGTTGCATTTTTTAGTACTTTTTATTTGTGTTTTAAATCGTTTCTTTAAATTATTTAAAATAAATATAGATTTTTTCGTTAATTGTAAAATATTTATAAATTGTACATATTAAATAATATAAACATATTTAGGAAATATAAGAAGAAAACAGTTTTTGCAAAAGTACAAATATTTGCAACTAAGGCCCAATATTATAACTTGCCTTTAAGGTGCGTGTTAGTTAAAGGTAACTTTAGCTAAAGTGAGGAATAAAGTGACCTTTAACTTTTTTTGGTTATTTCAACATCCTTATAAAATAAAATTAAGTTTTTTGAAAATATGTCATTTCCAGAGCAAAAACCGATTACTTTTAACAAATTAAAATGGTTCTTTAAAATACGTAGTGACAACGACGTACTTTTATTTATTTATTTATTTATTTATTTATTTATTTATTTATTTATTTATTTATTTATTTATTTATTCATTTATTTATTTATTTATTTATTTATTTATTTATTTATTTATTTATTTATTTACTTACAACAAACAAAAAATACAAACGAAAAACAAAATTTCTTCGAATTGTGTGAAAGATAAAAATGTTTGTTCTAAAAAAATTTACTTTGTCGACGCCGAACACAGAAATAAACCAAACAGCAAAGATACGGTTCACGGCAACTACACTGCAGAGCAGAAAATGTGGCAACTTCAAATGCTTAAACCTTACGTTAAAAGTTAAAGGTAAGATGAACTTACCTTTAGCTTATCGGTCACTTTTAGGTTAAAGTATACTTATAATAACGAAAAACTAATAATCTGTCCGTTAACATCCTAACTTTATCTATCGGCAACTTATAATAATGGGCCTAAGTGTACATAGTAAGTATAATAAGTGTATTAAGTATAATAAGTATAATAAGTTGATTAAATATTTGACAGACTTTTCGTTAATTTTTGACAGCAGCTTAAGTAAGCAAAAGTATAATATAGTTAGCCCTTAGATACAGTGCTGGTCAAAACATTTGCAACTGAAATCCCATTTAAAGTAAATACTGTTTTTTTATAATAAAAACACTTCTACACTTAGTTTCTTATTTTGTTTTATTTAATTCAATTATAGTATATTATCTTACAAAAACAAAAAAATATATTTATTAACTTACAACAATAAAAAAATAGCTTTTAGCAAAATTTGTCGAAATTCAGGTGTTCAAAACATTTGCAACTCTTAACGAAATTAAAAATAAAAAAAACTCAAAATGTTTAGTATTTTGTTGCATATCCACGATGTTTTATAACTTCAGAGCATCTCTTAGGCATGGAGGCTATGAGCTTATATATATATTCGTTAGAAATTGCATTCCACTGCATTTCCAATTCGACGAAAAGTTCATCACCATTTCGGAATACTTTATTGCCGACGTTGCGTTTAACAATCATCCACATGTTCTCAATCGGGTTGAGATCGGGAGATTGAGGGGGCCACGACATGACATTAATTTTATTTTCCTCTAACCAAGCTTTAACTATCCTTGCCGTGTGTTTAGGGTCGTTATCATGCTGGAATGTCCACGAAAGTGGCATATCCCATTCAGCATACGGAAGCATAACTGAGCTAATAGGTCTCTATAGATTGGGGCTGTCATTGTATCTGTTATGCGGTAAATCGGACCAATTCCATTCCCAGAAAAACACCCCCATACCATAATATTTCCACCTCCGTGCTTTACTGTGGCTGTTGTGTACCTGGGATTAAACTTTTCACCTTGAGGTCGTCGAACGTAGGTTCTTCCATCTGACCCCCGGAGGTTAAATTTAGACTCATCCGACCATAAAATGTTTTTCCATTGATGTGGAGTCCAATTTAGGTGGGCGCGAGCAAATTCAAGTCGAGCTTTTCTGTTTTTTTCTGATACATATGGTTTTTTTGTGCATCTAAAGCTTCTAAGACCACATTCTACGGCTCTTCGTTTGATAGTGGAAAGACTGGCATCTATCGGAATTTCCGTTTTTGCTTCTCTAGGGATTGCTTTCGGATATTTGAAAAAAAAATTCTTTATTTTTCTATCTTCTCTTTTAGTTGTAATACGGGGTCTTCCTCCTTTATGGATTGTATGGATATTGCCACTTTTAACTATTCGACATATCGTTGACTTGGGTACAGAATATTTTATTGAAATTTCTTTTTGAGAAAGTCCATTTTGATAATCTTTTAAAATTTTGGTCTTAAAAACTGAATTATATTTGTTTCCAGCCATTTTTCACAAAAATTATTATAATGAATATTACCCTTTCACCATGTAATGAAAACTACTGAAGCGCAATAGTTTTAAATTTTTTTTTTTTTTGTAAAAATGTAAAGACAAGAATATAAATAATTTAAAAAGAATGCAATTACCGTTATTTCCAAGCATTTTTTAGTGTTAATTAATTCGCTAAGAGTAGAAGAAATTGCAGTTGCAAATGTTTTGAACTCTTAAATTTCGACAATCTCTTAAAATATATATTTTTTGTTGTTGTAATTTAACGGAATCTGTTTTTTTCTTAATTGTTTAACAAAAGCAATAAATAAATGTAAAAAAATAATAAATAGTTAGTAACCAAGAGTCATTTAAAAAAGTTTATCAATTAAAAGCTCAAATACGGTCTCAGTTCCATATGTTTTGAACAGTACTGTATATTGTACTTTACAAACTTTTCGATCGTACTTTACTTAAGGAATCAGCTGTTTTTTAGAAACTGTTTATAAAATTAAAAAAAACAAGTGAAATGGACGTGGAAAATATTTTTATAGCAAATTTAATTGTAAATGTTAAAAAACAAACGTGTATATATGACAAAAGGGATGGTTTCTATTATAACGAAATGTGAAGGAAAGGGCCTGGAAAGAAGTTGCAGAATAGAAAAAAGTTTTTCATCAACTCCTGAAAATGCCATCTTAATGGCAGTGAGTTGTTTGATGAAGGAACTGCCGGAGCCAGTGAAGGAGGAGTTCCAAGCCCAAATGTTGCAAGAACTTCATCGGCGGGAATATAAAGAAAACTATTTATTTTTTTTTAATTTTTAGCCTTTTAAATATTATTTATTATATAGAAGTAATATTGTGCTTTTAATTTTTTTTTGTCAACGAATATCATTTTTATTTTTCGTAATTAGTGTAATAGTAAAGCAACCTTTTAATCTTTAACATGTTCATACATTCTTACTAAAATTTACGTTCCTATATTTTATAAAATAAAAACAAATGAATTATTTTTTACATCAATTTTATTTATTAAACTGCAATATTTATGAAACTTTTTTGTCCCTTTTGTTAAAAACGACAAAAATAACCTTAAACAGGGATATAACGGGTTAAAATGTTCCACAAAAATATTTATTATAAATTTCTGCTATAAGCCCCTGAATACACCAAAGCTAAACATTATATTTCAACGCCAATTCTGAATAAGTACGAAAATAACCTTTAAACACATTTTATGTTTTGACTTATTTCTGGTGTTCAAATAGAATTTTGAGCATTAGTGTATTCAGAATTTTGTAATAAATATTTTCGCTGAACATTTTAACCCTCTAAATCTTCTTTTTTGTCCCTTTCGTTAAAAAGGACAAAAAATATATGTACTTAGGCAGGAATATAACGTGTTAAAATATACCGAAAATATATTTGTCCTGTCATTCTTTTATAAGTCTCCGAGTACAAATATTTTTGTGGGACATTTTCACCCATTATATATTAATGCGCAAGGGTATTTTTTTGTCCTTTTTAATGAAAGGGACAAAAGTTAGAGGGTTAAAATCAAAAATCCCTCAAAAATGTTGATCATAAAATTCCATTTGAAGTCTCTGAATACACATAAGAATACAAAATTAAATTAATAAAATTAGATTAAAAAAATTAAATAAAAATACTTATATTTTATTTAAATATAAGTATTATGAAACTGCACAAATTGTTTCTTATTTCTGCTGAACTTCTTCCACCGTACTAATGAGAATTTTCTGATGGTGTAATCGATGGGATATTATTTTTAATACCACACCGCCATGTTCCGTCGTGAAGGTCACAATTTAAATCCTCCAAATCCACGTAATTTTTGGGAATGTAGGAAGATTTTAATACCACACCGCCATGTTCCGTCGTGTAGGTAACAATTTATCATTTTAAAATTATGCAAAGTAACGCAGGCCAATACAATTTTTTCAGCATTTTCAGGAAATAAATGCAAAGTCGTAAGTAAAACTCGTCAACGAGACACTAAAATTCCGAAAGCGTTTTCGATTGTACGACGAGCTGTCGACAATATTTTATTAATAACATCTTTATCATTTGGCAACAGCTCGACAGGGTAAAATTTGTTCCTAAGGGCAAGGCAGCATCATCAACAAAAAAGTGTGTAATTTTTACCTGCGTATTCGGTAAATTTTTAGGTGAAGGAATTGGAAGGTTATTATTAAGCAGCCTATTACCGAATCGACTAAGCTGGAAAATGCCTATGTATAAAAAGAGCAAAATTTAAATTAAACCCAAATAGTTTCAATATACCTTATATAGTACCTTACCACCATCACTCTGGCTTCCATAGGCTCCAATATCTATGTGGGTGAAAAGATATCTGGCATCACATGCTGCTAACAAGACGATAATAATTCTTTATAGCAGAAAAATTGGCTACCACTATTAGGAAGACATTGAATGGCAATTAATTTGCCATCAATAGCTCCAATACAGTTGGGTATATTCCATAGATGCCAGAAATCTTCAGCAATTTGACTGTAGTTGACTTCGTTTGGCTCATACGTATAAATATTGCTTAGCACGCTCCAAATTACTTCAGTTGTCTCAAGAACAATCTGTCGAAATATTTCCTTGCCCAACTTAAACGACAATGCCAGTGATTGAAAAGAGGTTACTTGTGTCAAATATCTTTTTGAAAACAAAAATTAAAAATGTTTATTTTTACTCATGAAATTAAAATAAATAATTTACAGTAATGCAACGGACAACCGGCATTCTGGCTGCACGGGATCTCTGAACGAATTCTTTTCAGGAACGGCTTTACAAGTTCCAGTAAAAGCTCATATACCCGTTAAGTCATTCGCGTGTATATTAAAAACTGTTGGTCGTCGATCTCCTTCATTATGATAAATGACAATACGAAGAATCAATTCTTCTTCCTGCCCGATTTATTTTCCTGACTGAACAGGACGTATTTTTTTCTTATTTTTCTCACTTATTTGTTCATGCATGTAGCATTGCATTTAATGCACAATTCATTAATTTAATTGTATTTAAATATTTAAATTTTTTATACATTTTTAGCACAATATGTATTTATAATATCGTTTTTCGGTTGAGATGCACGCACTTTTGCATTTTAAAGTACTTTTTATTTATGGTTTTATTTGTTTCTTTATAAAATAAATATATATTTACTTGTTTATGGTAGCATATTTAAAAATTGTAGACTAGGGTTATAACTTTTTTTTGACAAAATTTTTTCATCGCACCACGCTGTGGGCAATGTTGTACTGATAAAAAAAATCAATTTTTGAGGTCATTTTGGTGAAAAAGTTCCCGCGCCAAATGCAATTTCTGAAACTCTACTAAGAATTTAATTTTTTTAAAAATTTATTTTTTAATTGTTTACAATATATAAGGACAAAGTGGGCCATTTAAAATTTGAATCGGCTATAAAAAAGTACTAATTATTTTTTCAAATTTCTCGTTTTATTGGAAAGGTTGAACTTTGTCATTTAAGAATGGAACACCATATTATTCATATGACTACCACGACTGGCTCGGTAGTACCTCATCCGATTAACCTAATTTTTCAGTACATTTTCGATTATTTCGGCTCGAATCTCTTCAATGGCATTTTCGAATCCATGTTTTAACTCTTCAATTGTCTGTGGATGGTTTGCGTAACTTTTATCCTTAATGGCTCCCCACAGAAAATAATCCAAAGGGCTCAAATCACAGCTCCGAGGCTGCCAATTGACATCACAATTTCGACTGATTATTCGATTTTCAAAAACAGTGCTTAAAATATCAATGGTTGCGTTCGCTGTGTTACTGTGGCCCCGTCTTGTTGAAACAAAATGTCGTCCATGTCATTCCCTTGAATTTTTTGAAATAAAAATTCCTTGAGCATGACACGGTAACGGCGACTAGTTGCGCATTTTCGAAGAAAAATGGCCCAATCTTGGTAGTCATATTAATGATATTGTGTTCCATGCTAAAATGACAAAGTTCAACCTTTCCAATAAAACCAGAAATTTTAAAAAATAATCATTACTTTTTATATATAGCTGATTCAAATTTAAAATTTTAAATTGCCCACACTATATATGTATATGTGGTACATTAATGGTATATACTATGTATGATGTTTGCGTAAATACAAGATGTAAAAAGACAAAAAGTGTAACTAAGTTTTAGTAGAGTAAAAAGGAAGTGGCAAACAACTCTTAAGTGGCGTTTATTACTTATAATCTATGTAAATACTCCCTTCAAAGAAGTATAAAAGGGGAGCAAAATAGATCATAGCGTAGTATTAACCCAAAAAGGGGTCAGAGTTTGCCAAAGGGACAAAATGCAAAAAATTAATGAAAATTAAGCATTTGTGCTTTAACATTGCCGGCCACCTTGCAACATTAAAATAAGTTGCAACAAAAATATTACAAATACACTTACTTAAATAAAGTAAAATATACTCTTTTTTTTTAATTTTAATTCATTACTTTTTACCTTTTTTTCAAAAACACATATGTCTACGAAGAGGAGGATCGGGTTGATCTAAGTTTATTAGGAGGTCCTGTAGACCTCACCAGCAAAGCCGGATGTTTATTAGGAGATCCAAGGGACCTGACCAGCAAAGCCGGATGTTTATTAGGAGGTCCAGTAGACCTGACCAGCAAAGCCAGATGTTTATTAAGAGGTCCGAGGGACCTGACCAGCATGCTGGATGTTTATTAGGAGGTCCGCGGTACCTCACCAGATGGCTTAAGAGAATTATAGTAGCGAAGATTAATCCAAAATTGACCCTTAACCCTTTGACTGTCCCAAACAAAAAATTTTTTAATACCGTACGTCCACGTACATAATCTTGTAAAATGAAGTGCATCACATATGATACACGGACCAATATTTCAACTATTTATTATTGAAGCTTTCTATGTATCGCATACGATTCATGCTATTTTTATTCTTTACTATCTATCTATTTGATTTTCGGTATTGTTTTAACTATATTATATAAGGTATAATGAAATTATCTTAAGTTATATTTTTATTATTATTTTTTGTTATATTTTTAACGTTATTTAACATGAATAAAGTTTATTTTCTTTGCAAAAAATTATTTTTTTCGCTATATATCCTGGAAATTTGCAGTTTTCTCCCATACAAATATTCAGGTCTTATATGAAAAAAAAAAACACGGTCTACACGCCTAGAGCGTTAAATAAAGGAGTTAAAGGAAAAAAGACAAATTTTGTATCACATATAATGCGCAAGCGTATCAATCATGACGCCTGTGCATCATATGTGATACATTGGATAGTCAAAGGGTTAAATTATCCAGAACCAGGTTGAAAAGGCAGGATCGGTAATCGTAGAATGCCCATAAATACCAAGCAGGAACGATGGCATCATATTACATGTAAATAAAAGTAAAAAGAATTCAAATTTTTATGGTTCAAATACATAAATCGATAAGAAGATCGTTTCGAAACACACTTTTGCATAAAAAATTTAATATATTCAAAATGTCCGATAACGTTTGGATAAACTCCACGTCCACGAAGTTGGACGTAATTGGCTTGGTTTTAAATCGACCAGAGTTTCCAATAAAAAATTTCGTATACATCGTAAATACGATTTTTCCTTCTTAACGAACTGATTTTCAAAATCATTCGGCGATTTATCAATCGAAGAATGCGATGGAGTATGTTAAGAGAAAATATTAAACGAATAAATGTGTGAAGACGTTACCTTATCCCATCGGCAATTTTTCGTAGAAATCAGAGGAAGCGAATTTAAACTTCGACACAAAATTCCAATTTGTAAACAGCTTTTCGTCAAAAAGTGTTTTTTTAGAAAAGCGAACGTCAACTTTCGATAACACAGTGCAACACATAAATTGGTTCCTCTTTCGTACCCGGTTTTTTTTTGAAGTGTATATCGAAACTAAAAAAATCCGCAACGGACTTGGCCAGATTACATCGAAATTTTTTTTTATGGACACCCTAAGTTTTTGCACCCAAACATGATTTTTTTAAAAAAGAAAAATTTTTATGGAATCCATATATCATAAACCGTTCGGAATTTTGTTTTTACGTCTTTGGCAAAGTTGTAGATCCAAACCAAAGCAAAAAAATTCTCACATGGACCGACCCGAAAAAATTGCATCCACTGCATCAAAATTGCAAAAAATTGGGAAAAAATGCAATTTTTTTATAATTTTTTCATGATTTTGTCCTGAAATGGCTTAAATACTGGGAATTTAAGAAATCTTTCTTCAGCTAAATTATATCTAACAACAATATAAACAACTCTCTAGTACATGTCATCTTAATACGAACATTCCTTAACCCTAGAAAGCACATCTTTTTGCTCACACTTATCTTGCATAGCCAATGTTTGTCGTTTCGACAAAGAAAGACTATATAGGTTAATGCCGTTTTTGTTGTTACTTGTTTTCAAATTTACTATTTAAACATTTTATTGTTGTAATGCTGATATGTTTTTGAAAAAATGAATATATTTATTTTATTAATAAAAAGTAATTATTTTATAACGCAATTAACAATTTCATAATTTTTTTTTTATTTTTTGTTTAAGTTTTTGTGTTTATTTATACAAATGCAAAACATGTGTATTATTAACTGCCGATGATTTTATTCTGCTACGATTTTACCCGAAAAAAGTATAGTAACTTCTGGTAAAATGAGAAACACAATTACTTTCTTATCACGCTCTCATTTACCGAATTTTTGTTAATAAAAACGCTTTTTGGTAAGATGGAGTCGCGAGGTAACGTTTGTCGAACAGAACTAAAATAAGAAAATATATAATTTTAACAGAATAAATAAATAACATACCATTGCTACTCACGCCTGTTAAGGTTTAAATATTTTTGGTGGTGGTTCAAGGTCATGATCTGACTCTGCACTACTACAAGAAGAAAGAGGATCCAAAGGCACATCTCTAAATCCAGTGTCTCCTGGGTCTTCCATATCACCATCCTCACACAGGCACACCTTGTGGCTCCACCAACAAACCTCTGCAAGCATTGCGTCCAGCTTCTTGCCTTTGAATCTTTTTTCCATTGGCATTGTGACCTGGTGGAATCGCTCCCATTGCTCATCTGATTCGGTGGGCAATTGTTTTAAAAAAACATCAATATGATGATGCAAAAAATGCAATTTCAGCGTCATCGATACATTTATATTTTCAAAATATTGCAGCATTTTATGGTTATATTTGTGCAAAGAATTTTTTTCATTTTGTTGCATAGTGTAATCACACCAATTTTAAAATCCTGTTTAGGAAGATGAGGTGTTGTAAAAACCCAGTTCCACCTAAAAACCGCAACACGAAGATAAAACACACATGACAATCACACCCACTCAGAAACATTTTTTAAGAAGTTTGGCTATTTCCATATTATCATGAAAAAATAGCATTTTTTCCCAATTTTTTGCAATTTTGATGCAGTGGATGCAATTATTTTGGGTCGGTCCATATGAGAACTTTTTTGCTTTGGTTTGGATCTACAACTTTGCCAAAGACATAAAAACAAAATTCCGAACGGTTTATGATATATGGATTCCATAAAAATTTTCCTTTTTTAAAAAAATCGTGTTTAGGTACAAAAACTTAGGGTGTCCATAAAAAAAATTCGATGTAATCTGGCCAAGTCCTTTGCAGGTTTTTTTTTAGTTTCGATATATACTTAAAAAAAAAACGGGTATGAAGGAGGAACCACACGATGACCTTTAAAATGCTGCACTGTGTAATAATAAAAGTGAGTCCGAAATTGCTCCATAAACTGAGTTTTGAGCCAATAAATATCTACAAACATTTGTCTGAGTTCGGCCTAAAAGTATTTTAGGCACAAATCAGAGCCAATTAAGATGCCCTTAGGTCTTCCGGCGGAAGGATACGAATTTGTAAATCGTAAATATTCCAAATTGTTTCTCACGTCATTATTGACGCGAACCTGAGGCGTAACATAACAATTGTTTGGCAAAGCAACGAAAGTGGTGTTTAAGGCAACTTAAGGATCTATAGAAGATTCAATCTTAGCAGCAGAGACTACTTGGCATAAACCTTCAATTCGAGCATTCGTAAATTGCGTCGGCATTATCAAAAGATTTTGCAAGTGTTCAGAAGTGAACAAAGCCTCTGAAGTCGGGTCACTTAGTGCCAGAGCTTGGTACGTAATACCCTGTAGAGAAATGCTTTCTGCGTATATCCCTAAACCCCGCGAGATACGAAAAACATGCGGTTCGACTCCATCAAATTGAGCCAAATCTTTATTAAAAGCCAAAGTAGTAGATTGAACAGTGGAGTTTTACAGCGAAGGAGCTATAACCGAACTCGAAATGTTGCCAGCTGAAGCATTTCGTTTAGTAGAACTCTTACAAAAGGAAACTTCGTCATGAAGCAAACTGTGGTGACATCCATCACACTTAGAACAACCAATTTTACTATTACAGTTTTTAACTGAATGTGTCTTCGAAAGACACTTGGCACAACGAAAGATTTCAAAAACGTAAGCACACTCGTAAAAGGTGAAACCGATTCGGACACAAAACGCTAGAATTCCCAGTGATATCGTCTGTAGAATTTACCGTAAGATTCCAATGGGTTCTGAAGACCGCGAAATTTGCTAGCAAGCAAAGACAAATTTTAATGGACATTATCCGCAGAATAAACAAAAGCAGTCGAAGACTGTTTGTTTCAACCCGTGCTACATTTTAAATTTTGCATCTTTTCGTTAAATGTCGACAAACAATTAATTTACGCGCGGCGTCGTATTTCGAAGCAGCCGCGTCAATATCATCGGGTTTAACCGAATTTGAAATTTCAAAATCAATCCGATAAATGGACTTAACGTTTTGTCCCATAATGACTTTAATTCCTTTCCACGAATTTCAAGTGTATATGCGGAATGAAAATCTTCATGAATTTTTTGATGTATATTATAAGAGCATTGAACTCATTAAAGTATCAAATGCGGTTATTAGCATTTTAGATTTTATCGATTTTTAAAAATTACGAAGATTTCTGAAAATTTACGAAAAATCACGATTAAAATTATAAAAAATATTAAACGCGTTACTAAAATTTATAACAAAGCCGAAATTAAAATTTTTAAAAATAATTTTAATGTAAATCGCAAACGTAATATGTCGCGAGTATAACGTACTGTAGCGTACTATAACAATTTATTTTGAAGAAATAAACAACAATATGTATGTAAGTCAGTGCGTGTAAAAAAACCAATGTTAGTAATAACAACAAAAACTTCTTGTGCTGAACGAAGAAAAGCACGAAACAAAAACGAAATTTTGTTTGTTTTCAATGTTATTATTGTAAATTATATGCAAAAGGTTATGGTAATTTTAATAAATATAATTTTACAAATAGTTAAATATCATATGATCAATAAACCCGAAAGATTTAGTAAATGAATTAAATGTAAAACAAGTAAAAAAGGCTAAATTCGACTGTGCCGAATCTTTGAATACCCTCCACCAATATCCTAAAAAGATGTTCTCTACTGTTTTTGATATAAAGAATATAAAAAACTTTTGAAGTGAAATTATGTAGGTGAAACAATTTTTTGAGGTGAAAAACTTTTTTAGATGTGAAAAGAACTTTTTTGGTGTAAAAAAAATTTGGAGGTGAAAAAAATTTTTTTAGGTGAAAAAATTTTTTGTAGTGAAAAATACAAAATATTTACTGCTAAGCGACTGGTGAACAAAATATGAGAAAATATTTTATGTACCAGTCGCTACTGATGAATTTTATTTAAAAATCGAGATAAAACTGAAATTTTGAACCCGACCACCTCAGATATCGATGAAATTTTGTTTATAGCTAAATTTGATCAATACAAACAAACTCTCATTTTTAGAAATGACTGTTTTGCGATTTTTTGGGCGTGGCACAGTGGGAAAGTTTTCGAAAAAACGCGAAAGTAGTCGGAAAGGGCTCCATTTAAACTACAATAACTCATAATCGGCTGAACCGATTTACATGATCTTGGTATCATTAACAGGCTTTATGACACGTTTAAAAACAAAATTTATAACAAAAAGAAAATTTTAACTAACGAAAAATCCAAAAAGATCAAGGGTTTTTTTACAGTGTATTATTTTTTTAGAAAGGTTTATCCTTCACCTATACCATATCAAAAAATAAAAATGGGTTCATTTTTAGTTTTTTTTATATAATTTAAGTAGTGTCACTTCTAGTAATTGCCCTTATATTTTATATTTACAGGTAAAATAAATAAACATTGTCCCAGGAAAATTAATTAATATGTCGTAAAATTATTATTATTATTTTTGTCTGAAAAATTCTTTGGAAAAAACATTGATGACTTTTTTTATGATTCTCAGAATTAAAAAAAAGTAATAAAAAAAAGGTTATTTGATTTTTATGATTGCGGTAACAAACTAAAAAACGGTCATAAATGTTCGTGGACAATTAAAAGGAAAACAGGAAAGTGCAGTTTTTTAATTATTTGGGTTTTTTCTGTTGGCTACCTGCATGATTTTTTACAAAAACTGAATCCACATTTATGAGTGCTCATGTTTTGGAACGTTTCAAAACGGGTGGCTGAATCAGGTATATAGCCACCCTTAAAATATGCACCCATTCATAAGTACCTGCCAGTAACATATTGAAAAATACGTAGTATTTATATGTGTTCCTTATCGATTTTTGTCATTCAACAAGTGCCAACGAACGCGAAAAGTACAAGGGATTACAATTTTTACGCGTATATTTTAAAAATTTGAGTGAATATGAATTCAAACATTTATTTATTTATTGAATAACTATATAATAATAAATTATCACATAATTTGAGAGGGTAGAGCACTAGCTTCTATGGCCATCAGCTCTTAGTTAAAAATGAAAATTAATATAAAGAAGATTATTACAAATATTAATATAATACAGTATTGTTTTATAATCTTTGGTAATATTTACAAAATAAAATGATTTTAAATTAAGGTCATTATTTAAAGAAAATATTTATATTAAATTTTGCTATATATATTCAATTGCTTTAAAAGATTGATTAAATTATTAACGTTTTCTTTTGTAATGTCGAGAAGTATATTAGGCAGAGATAAATTATTTGTCCTACAAAAAGATTTGATATAACCACATTCATTAATTATATGGTTCATTGTAATGATCGAATTGTTGCAGAACGAGCATTGTGGTGTTTGGGACTTCTCCATGAGGTGTTGATGTGTCAGCCGGCTATGCCCTAATCTCATTCTTGTGTATTTTAGTAAATTCACTCTTGGTATATTCACTGAATATACAGGTGGTACTCCCTCTGGGTTAAATTGTTTGTAAATATGGGAGTAAGCATTCCATTCATTTTGACGTTTTTTTGAAGTGTAATGACGAATTGCTGAGTAAATTAAACTTTTGTTTTGAGTGCTGCTCATTATAAGTGGAAATCTAAGCGTTTCTTTTGCAGCTTTGTCAGCTGCTTCGTTGCCTGCAATATAAGAATGGCCTGGTATCCACATTAATTTGATTTTATTTGGAAATCGGATTAGGTTGTCTCTTATTTCACATATAATATTTACACTATTTGATAAATTTTGTATTGCAATTATTCATGATTTCGAATCAGAACAGATTATGTGTTTTGAGCACTGTTGTTTAGCCCATTTAATTGAATTCAAACAATAAGTACAGATGCATAAAAATATCTAATAAGTGTTGCGCTTCGCTTCGTAAAATAAGTGAAAACGAGGCTGCAAATATAATTGAATATTTTCCAGCTGTCGCCAGCATTCATTGTAGCCGTATTTGCGAAACTTGCCGGAATACACTGAGTAATGAATCCAACGTGGAGCAGAATAAAGTCTCAAATTATTTACCAACAACGCCCAGCGATGAAATTAGCGAAGAATTGAATGACCTTCAAACTTGTACCAGCCGTAATACAAACATCGAAAGCAACGACCTCATTGAAAATATAAATGATCATATTATTCCTCATCTACCAAACCAAATGTCGCCTCTTAAAAGGAAATATATCAAACGAAATGCATACAGAAATAGAAAATCACTACAAATTTTGGAAAATGTAGCAATTCACTTGAAGCTGATCCATTGTCTGATTTGTCAGCGCAACTTGAAAACGTCAAAGCCATTTACGAAGAAATTTTGCAAAACATCAAATATCAAATAGAGAACAGCTCAAATCTTTTGGAACAGCAAAAACTTTTATCTCTGTTACCAATCAATATGAGTCACGCAGAAATTAAAGATCGTTTTGGGGATGTATCTCACGATTGTATCAAAAAAAGTAAAGATATCCAAAGGAATAAAACGAAGTTTGCAGGTATCAATCTTTTAAAAATGAGCAGACGTAGTTTACCAACCGAAACTCAAAAACGCAAAATTTCTTACAAATAATTAACTTAAAAAAAATGTAATCATTATTCGAATTATTTCGAAAACTTTCGGTACGTATTACTAGAAGTGACATTACTTAAAAAATTTGGGTTAAAACATATTCACAATTTTCCTGGGACAATGTTTATTTATTTTACCTGTAAATATAAAATATAAGGGCAATTACTAGAAGTGACACTACTTAATAAATTATATAAAAAAAACTAATAAAGAACCCATTTTTATTTTTTGATATGGTATAGGTGAAGGATAAACCTTTCTAAAAAAATAATACACTGTAAAAAAAACCCTTGATATTTTTAAACGTGTCATAAAGCCAGTTAAAATATCTTATTAATGATACCAAGATCCTGTAAATCGGTTCTGCCGATTCTGAGTTATTGTAGTTTAAATGGAGCTCTTTTCGACCATTTTCGCGTTTTTTTGAAAACTTTCCCACTGTGCCACGCCCAAAAAATCGCAAAAAAGTCATTTCTAAAAATGAGAGTTTGTATTGATTAAATTTAGCTATGAACAAAATTTCATTGATATCTGAGGGGGTCGGGTTCAATGCATCTCGATTTTTACATGAAATTCATCTACTATGAAATTGTACTAAATTTGTACGGGCAATTTAGAGGCACCTTTACATTTTCACTAGTTTTTTTAACCATGGACTGCACAAAAAACACATTTTAAAGCATAGTTTTTGGCAAATACTCAATTTTGTTACTGGCTAATGGGGACTAGCTCTCCAGCAGAATATGTCTAATGTAGAGAAAGCACTTCTGATGCGCCACCTATTGATAATAGTTGCAACAAACGTTCTTTCTTTAAAAAAATAAAGTGTGTTTGTCTCAAAGACATTAATTTATTAAAGAAAGAACATTAGTTAAAACTATTTCCCAATAGATGGCGCATCTGAAAGTAAATTTTACCTATTAGGCATATTCTGCTACAATACGCAACAGAGTATTATTGATTTTCTATTTCGCTTGTAACATAAAAGAATGTTTGCCAAAAACTATGCAAAAATATATGTTTTATGTGTATATTATACTTTAATTTTCCAAATTAATATTCATTTAGATGTTTGAGAGCAAAATGCAGAATTGCTTTAGTGTCTATACTTAGATGTAGATGGCGCTCAAGTAAATAAAAACAACACCCTACGCCATGCTTAGGTCGGCATGGCCTTGGATGTGGCTTTTAATTATCTTAGGAACCACAAATATGGCATTTAATACATATTTCAATTTCTAGTACATTAAGCTGTCACTAGCAGACTTATTTAATAATACTAAATTCGATTTATAAGATGTTCGACTTGATAAAAGTATTTGTTTCACATTTTTATGTTAAAAACAAATTTGCATATATCATAATCGTATTTTTTCGGTAAATTGGTATAATTTTCAAGTATTGAGCCATTGCAGACTGCATATTCATGTTAATTCTTTCTTTAAAAAAAATAAATACACATACGAAAAATTGTAATACTGTGTTTTTAAACATCTAAATGACTATTGATTTAGAAAATTAAAGTATAATATACACCTAAAACATATATTTTTGTATAGTTTTTGGCAAATATTCTTTTATGTTACAAACGTAATAGAAAACCAACCCTGTTGCATATTGTAGCAAAATATGCCTAATAGGGAGAATTTATTTTCAGATGCACCATCTATTGGGAAATAGTTTCAACTAATGTTCTTTCTTTAATAAATTAATGTCTTTGGGGGCAGGGTATTGTTAAGAATAATTCAGCGCCACCTATTCAAAAGTAGCGGCACTAAAGCAATTATGTATTTTGCTCTTTCTTTAGATATAAATGTCTTTGGTTACAAAAACAAAAAATACATTTTATGGAATAAAACGAAAAACCAACAAAGCTTAACAGAAAAAAAAAATAGATACAGAAAAATTGTACCAATTTTGTATGGAAAATTTAGAGGTACCTTCACATTTGCTCTTATAACTTTTGAACCGCTTGACCGATTTTGCTCATTTTCAATACCAAACTGCTCAGGAGGATGTTCATTAGTCTGGGTAAAAATAGGCAGTCTTCTGGTCGTGATCGCCATTTCAATAGACAGACAGACGGACATCGCTAAATCGACATAAAATTGCAAAAGGATCACAAATATATATACTTTATGGGGTCTTAAACCTATATTTCGACATGTTACAAACGGAATGACATACTTATATATACCCTCACCATATATGGTGGAGGGTATAAAAGAACTATTTCCTATTCGCCATATTAAATTAAAGAATATTTATAAATGTATAAGTATGTCCGTCTAAACAAACTCCAGAGAAGAAAAAAAGTATTTTAACTTGATAAGGGTTGCAAAACGATCAATTCAAGAGAATAGAAAAATAATATTGTATTAACAATTAATTCTTTTTTATGCAAAATTACTAAAATAAATTTTAGTTATTAATTTATATTTGCAAATTTCCCTTTTATATGATTTTAAACACTTTAAAACTCATACACTATAGGCACCTATTATTCGTAGAAAAAATAATAACATTTTATTAAAAAATGATTTTGTTGTGTTATTGCCCAAAAAAATGGAGGCTTCTAGAAATACAAAATTATTTCCACTTTTCGTCGTTTTTACTCAAAATCCGGTTCGATGGACCAAATGTTTGCCGTAAATGCAAGATGAGTAAATAAAAAAAATTCAAAAGACAAAAAGTGTAATTAAGTTTTAGAGAAAAGGTCTCTATTTATTTGTTTAAAATATATTACCTTCGTAGAAACTAGTAGAGGAAAGTTTCCAATCGTTTTGTATATAGAACTAACACGAACTTAAAGTATAAAGGAGGTGGCAAACAACGCTTAAGTGACGTTTATTACTTATAATCTATGCTTAAACATATGGTATATATTTTATATGATTGAATAAACTTTTTTTTCACGGGAATATAACAATGATAAATAACACCTATTAATATACTTTCATATTTTATTTTTTAGTGTACTAAATATTTTGTAATAAAATATGCCATTAGAGTCAATACATATCAACTCAATCAGAAAAAGGGCATTGTTGGGAGAGGAATCCGCCTCGCTAATGATTTCCACGGGATTTCGAATAAAGAAGACCACTCCACTTTCATTACAAATCGACATTGGTTTTAGCCGACTTGAGCAGCTTACTAGAATGTGGTTACGAGTCACCAACAGAAACTTAGGCAAGGGGCCTAGAATTTATAATATTTTCTACCTCGATCAGCATACTCAATAACAACTCGTCACTAGGCGCCCTGGATGGCGCCTTTACCCCCGCTCCCAAGCGGGGGTAAAGGTTTTAACAAACTCATTTTGATCGACGTATGACAAAGCCTCACGAAGCTCTCTTTCTGTCCCAACAAAATTTGTGCCGTTGTCGCTTAAAAATTTCTCGTGGAATACCTCTCCGTGACATAAAATTGCAAATAGCTAGTAAGCACGAACTGGTTGTAAGAGAATGTGCAACCTTAATGTGGACGGCCCAATCTACTTTGGATCTCCATACTTCTTGCAGTAAAATTTTAACATACATAATGATGTTGCGAATAAGCCCAAGAGGGTCATAAATTGATACTACTAAACGAAACATTTCGCGTTTAGTGGGTATTTTTCTACAAGAAAAAATATCAGTTTCTATTAACCATTGAGAAATTTTAAATGCTATTACGTCTCCCTGATGTTCACAAAACACTCCACAAACCTTTTCGATTTGTTTTTCTTCGTTAAGATTTAAACACTTTTCACCATAGGAACAGTCATCAGAAATCTTATTCAGTACTTCTTTGCTATTTGAGATCCAATCCCTTATATTAAATCCACCTTGAAGATGAATATATTTTACGTCAAAAACTTACGGCCTTTTGTGGAGTGTCAACCGATTCCAAAAGATCATCCACATAATGATTCTCTTTAATTGATTTAACAGCTACAGGGAAATCCTTTTCAAATTTTGCAGCATTTAAGTTTTTAACGTATTGGGAAATACTGGGAGCTCATGTGGCACCAAAAATCATCACATCCATTACGTAGACATCAGGTTATTGACTTTGATTGCAATCACGCCACAAAAAACGTTGGACATTTCGGTCATCAGGCCTTACAAAAATTTGATGGAACATTTCTTCAATGGCCCCGCAGACAGCAATAGATTGTCGAAATGAAAATAAAACAGCTGGTAGTGATGCCAGCATATCAGGCCCCTTCAATAAAAATGAGCTCAAGGAGACACCATTGGATTTTGCAGCAGCGTCCCAAACGACACGCGATTTACTGGTTTTATTTTTGTTAAAAACAGCAAAAATTGGAAGGTACCACTTTTTACCACATATGTATTTTGATTTCATCCCGATTTTATTTTTGAGGTGTACTTTTCAATCGTCGTTTTGAAGACATTTAAAAGTTCGGAATTGTGCCGTAATTTGCGTTCAAGACAGAGGAGTCGCTTCATTGCCATTTCACAGATGTCTGGAAATTTTTAAATATCGAATTTCCACAGTAAAGGAGTTTTAAAGTGACCGTCTTTTTTAAAAGACTTAGGGCACGCCCATCATCTTTACCTACTTGTTGATCTTTATAAGAAATTCCTACACTGTCCAGGCAGTAAAAACTTTTAACTAAATTTTCTAAACCCTCATTTTCTTTTACTACAGTCATAAATATGGTAATTAAATTGCTTACGTGATTCACTATTTTCAGCAACAGTTCCATAAATCAACCATCCAATTCTTGTACGTACAGCAACCGGCTCGTGGGAGCACATTTCCAAGTCATCCATTAACGTTTCCTCCATTAAACTGATGGATGATCCCTCATCAATAAATGCATAGGTGTTCACAGTTTTATTTTTTCCATAAATAGTAATTGGAATTATTTTAAATAACACCTGTTTTGCAATGTTATTATGTGTATTAATGACTTCTATATTGTTCACAGCATGAATGTTGTTTATATTTTTATTTTCAATATTCACAGTTTTGTTATTGTTTTCTTCAAAAGTATAACGATGCAATGAAGGGTGATGATAATATTGGCATCCCTCCACACCGCACTGTATTTTTGTTCTACACTCACCAGTATGTTTAAGTCCCGTTTCACATAGAGCAACATTTGTCGTGCAACTCTTGAGTTTGTGGGAGAGAGGGAAAAGAAGAGTGGGGGTTGGTACGGAGTTGCTTGTTCTTGGCAATACGTTTTGTTTTTTAATTATTCGTTTATTTTTTCATTCATTTTAAACCAAATGTAGACGAAAGTAGCTAAAAAAGTTTCTCTGTGTGAAATTACAGGCAACTTTAAAAGAGAATTGACAAGAATCACCGCGACAAAAGTGGCTCTGTGTGAAACGGTACTAAACAAATAGGTTTTGCATAGTTTGTTTTTAAGTACAACATTCCATTTGTCTCCACGACTTAAAGAAATGTATTTTTTACAATTTGCAATTGCCTTGTAGTTGTTGTTGTTACACACAAAACATTTTCTAACATCACGATCTTTACTGTGTGTATGTATGAAAACTTTGCTATTATTGTTAATAGGTGCGTGGTGAGCTTTTTCTCTTTTGTTATTATAATGCATGGTTTTCACTATGTCATTTTTAATGTCAATTTGTCCAAATTGTTGGCAATTTTATGAAAACGGGTTGTCATATGGTGTCATATGAATTTGAAGTCAGTTATGCACACGAACTGCCTTCTAAAATTACATGCAAGTGAAAACGTCAAATTTCAGTTTGTCAGCAGATATGGCAGCATTTTTTATCTAAAATAAAATTGACAACAAGTTTTAAATTTTTTTTTGTTTGGCGATCGCAAAGCTGTTATTTTTTTTCCTGGAAAAATAAATTTCAATGTTTCCTTTTATTTTTCCAAGCCCTTTAGTTTTTTAATAACTTAAAGCGCTGCACTAGCTACAGCCATTTGTTTCTTTTTTATTATTTTTAATTTTTTTCCACTTTTTATTTACCTCAAATTAATATTTTCTAATCAGCTGTTTGCTCGCCAAAAGTTTATGCATCATATTTGACCTTTGTAATGAAAACGGCGTGTCAGTCAACTGTTAACAAAATTTGACATAAGTCTTTGACACGCTCTGCTTTATCGATTTATTGTCAGTTTTTAGGATGTAATGAAAACGTATTTGACACAAAATGACGAGAATTCATTTGAGTCAGTTTTTGTTGTCAGTTCATATGACATAATGAAAACCAGGCATAAGAGTTATCAACTGTTATAGAGCCAGCAGACATCCCAATAATAAATACCCATTCGGCAAACTCATATAAATTGGGTTTTTTGTTTTGATTTATCAGCTGTAATTTTTGTGTACCCCATTATAATTGATACAAAGGTGGCAATTTTTTTTAACAATTTCTGAAGAAGAGATGAATAATTTATTTCATCTAACAAATTAGTTGCTTCAATTGCGGCAATTAAACTTCTAACGTTTATTGCAAATTCAGTAAATGAAGGTAAGTCGTTTTTATTAATGGAAGGAGTAAATTTAATCTGATTTTTAATTGAATTTTCAATTTTTTTAGGTTGGCCATATAATAGCTGCAATATAGACATGACCCCAAGACATTCAAACATTTATTTATTTGTTGAATAACTATATAATAATAAATTATTACATAATTTGAGAGGGTAGAGCACTAGCTTCTATGGCCGTCAGCTCTTAGTTAAAAATGAAAATTAATATAAAGATGATTATTACAAATATTAATATAATACAGTGTGGTTTTATAATCTTTGGTAATATTTACAAAATAAAATGATTTTAAATTAAGGTCATTATTTAAAGAAAATATTTATATTAAATTTTGCTATATATATTCAATTGCTTTAAAAGATTGATTAAATTATTAACGTTTTCTTTTGTAATGTCGAGAAGTATATTAGGCAGAGATAAATTATTTGTCCTACAAAAAGATTTGATATAACCACATTCATTAATTATATGGTTCATTGTAATGATCGAATTGTTGCAGAACGAGCATTGTGGTGTTTGGGACTTCTCCATGAGGTGTTGATGTGTCAGCCGGCTATGCCCTAATCTCATTCTTGTGAATTTTAGTAAATTCACTCTTGGTATATTCACTGAATATACAGGTGGTACTCCCTCTGGGTTAAATTGTTTGTAAATATGGGAGTAAGCATTCCATTCATTTTGACGTTTTTTTGAAGTGTAATGACGAATTGCTGAGTAAATTAAACTTTTGTTTTGAGTGCTGCTCATTATAAGTGGAAATCTAAACGTTTCTTTTGCAGCTTTGTCAGCTGCTTCGTTGCCTGCAATATAAGAATGGCCTGGTATCCACATTAATTTGATTTTATTTGGAAATCGGATTAGGTTGTCTCTTATTTCACATATAATATTTACACTATTTGATAAATTTTGTATTGCAATTATACATGATTTCGAATCAGAACAGATTATGTGTTTTGAGCACTGTTGTTTAGCCCATTTAATTGAATTCAAACAATAAGTACAGATGCATAAAAATATCTAATAAGTGTTGCGCTTCGCTTCGTAAAATAAGTGAAAACGAGGCTGCAAATATAATTGAATATTTTCCAGCTGTCGCCAGCATTCATTGTAGCCGTATTTGCGAAACTTGCCGGAATACACTGAGAAAAGCGCGCAGTCGTAATGAATCCAACGTGAAGCAGAATGAAGTCTCAAATTATTTACCAACAACGCCCAGCGATGAAATTAGCGAAGAATTGAATGACCTTCAAACTTGTACCAGCCGTAATACAAACATCGAAAGCAACGAACTCATTGAAAATATAAATGATCATATTATTCCTCATCTACCAAACCAAATGTCGCCTCTTAAAAGGAAATATATCAAACGAAATGCATACAGAAATAGAAAATCACTGCAAATTTTGGAAAATGTAGCAGATTCACTTGGATTCTGAGTTATTGTAGTTTAAATGGAGCTCTTTTCGACCATTTTCGCGTTTTTTTGAAAACTTTCCCACTGTGCCACGCCCAAAAAATCGCAAAAAAGTCATTTCTAAAAATGAGAGTTTGTATTGATTAAATTTAGCTATAAACAAAATTTCATCGATATCTGAGGGGGTCGGGTTCAATGCATCTCGATTTTTACATGAAATTCATCTACTATGAAATTGTACTAAATTTGTACGGGCAATTTAGAGGCACCTTTACATTTTCACTAGTTTTTTTAACCATGGACTGCACAAAAAACACATTTTAAAGCATAGTTTTTGGCAAATACTCAATTTTGTTACTGGCTAATGGGGACTAGCTCTCCAGCAGAATATGCCTAATGTAGAGAAAGCACTTCTGATGCGCCACGTATTGATAATAGTTGCAACAAATGTTCTTTCTTTAAAAAAATAAAGTGTGTTTGTCTCAAAGACATTAATTTATTAAAGAAAGAACATTAGTTAAAACTATTTCCCAATAGATGGCGCATCTGAAAGTAAATTTTACCTATTAGGCATATTCTGCTACAATACGCAACAGAGTATTATTGATTTTCTATTTCGCTTGTAACATAAAAGAATGTTTGCCAAAAACTATGCAAAAATATATGTTTTATGTGTATATTATACTTTAATTTTCCAAATTAATATTCATTTAGATGTTTGAAAGCAAAATGCAGAATTGCTTTAGTGTCTATACTTAGATGTAGATGGCGCTCAAGTAAATAAAAACAACACCCTACGCCATGCTTAGGTCGGCATGGCCTTGGATGTGGCTTTTAATTATCTTAGGAAACACAAATATGACATTTAATACATATTTCAATTTCTAGTACATTAAGCTGTCACTAGCAGACTTATTTAATAATACTAAATTCAATTTTTAAGATGTTCGACTTGACAAAAGTATTTGTTTCACATTTTTATGTTAAAAACAAATTTGCATATATCATAATCGTATTTTTTTCGGTAAATTGGTATAATTTTCAAGTATTGAGCCATTGCAGACTGCATATTCATGTTAATTCTTTCTTTAAAAAAAATAAATACACATACGAAAAATTGTAATACGGTGTTCTTAGAATATTAAAGTATAATATACACCTAAAACATATATTTTTGTATAGTTTTTGGCAAATATTCTTTTATGTTACAAACGTAATAGAAAACCAACCCTGTTGCATATTGTAGCAAAATATGTCTAATAGGGAGCATTTATTTTCAGATGCACCATCTATTGGGAAATAGTTTCAACTAATGTTCTTTCTTTAATAAATTAATGTCTTTGGGGGCAGGGTATTGTTAAGAATAATTCAGCGCCACCTATTCAAAAGTAGCGGCACTAAAGCAATTATGTATTTTGCTCTTTCTTTAGATATAAATGTCTTTGGTTACAAAAACAAAAAAATACATTTTATGGAATAAAACGAAAAACCAACAAAGCTTAACAGAAAAAAAAAAATAGATACAGAAAAATTGTACCAATTTTGTATGGAAAATTTAGAGGTACCTTCACATTTGCTCTTATAACTTTTGAACCGCTTAACCGATTTTGCTCATTTTCAATACCAAACTGCTCAGGAGGATGTTCATTATTCTGGGTAAAAATAGGCAGCGTCTTCTGGTCGTGATCGCCATTTCAATAGAGAGACAGACGGACATCGCTAAATCGACATAAAATTGCAAAAGGATCACAAATATATATACTTTATGGGGTCTTAAACCTATATTTCGACATGTTACAAACGGAATGACATACTTATATATACCCTCACCATATATGGTGGAGGGTATAAAAGAACTATTTCCTATTCGCCATATTAAATTAAAGAATATTTATAAATGTATAAGTATGTCCGTCTAAACAAACTCCAGAGAAGAAAAAAAGTATTTTAACTTGATAAGGGTTGCAAAACGATCAATTCAAGAGAATAGAAAAATAATATTGTATTAACAATTAATTCTTTTTTATGCAAAATTACTAAAATAAATTTTAGTTATTAATTTATATTTGCAAATTTCCCTTTTATATGATTTTAAACACTTTAAAACTCATACACTATAGGCACCTATTATTCGTAGAAAAAATAATAACATTTTATTAAAAAATGATTTTGTTGTGTTATTGCCCAAAAAAATGGAGGCTTCTAGAAATACAAAATTATTTCCACTTTTCGTCGTTTTTACTCAAAATCCGGTTCGATGGACCAAATGTTTGCCGTAAATGCAAGATGAGTAAATAAAAAAAATTCAAAAGACAAAAAGTGTAATTAAGTTTTAGAGAAAAGGTCTCTATTTATTTGTTTAAAATATATTACCTTCGTAGAAAGTAGTAGAGGAAAGTTACCAATCGTTTTGTATATAGAACTAACACGAACTTAAAGTATAAAGGAGGTGGCAAACAACGCTTAAGTGACGTTTATTACTTATAATCTATGCTTAAACATATGGTATATATTTTATATGATTGAATAAACTTTTTTTTTCACGGGAATATAACAATGATAAATAACACCTATTAATATACTTTCATATTTTATTTTTTAGTGTACTAAATATTTTATAATAAAATATGCCATTAGAGTCAATACATATCAACTCAATCAGAAAAAGGGCATTGTTGGGAGAGGAATCCGCCTCGCTAATGATTTCCACGGGATTTCGAATAAAGAAGACCACTCCACTTTCATTACAAATCGACATTGGTTTTAGCCGACTTGAGCAGCTTACTAGAATGTGGTTACGAGTCACCAACAGAAACTTAGGCAAGGGGCCTAGAATTTATAATATTTCTACCTCGATCAACATACTCAATAACAACTCGTCACTAGGCGCCCTGGATGGCGCCTTTACCCCCGCTCCCAAGCGGGGGTAAAGGTTTTAACAAACTCATTTTGATCGACGTATGACAAAGCCTCACGAAGCTCTCTTTCTGTCCCAACAAAATTTGTGCCGTTGTCGCTTAAAAATTTCTCGTGGAATACCTCTCCGTGACATAAAATTGCAAATAGCTAGTAAGCACGAACTGGTTGTAAGAGAATGTGCAACCTTAATGTGGACGGCCCAATCTACTTTGGATCTCCATACTTCTTGCAGTAAAATTTTAACATACATAATGATGTTGCGAATAAGCCCAAGAGGGTCATAAATTGACATTACTAAACGAAACATTTCGCGTTTAGTGGGTATTTTTCTACAAGAAAAAATATCAGTTTCTATTAACCATTGAGAAATTTTAAATGTTATTACGTCTCCCTGATGTTCACAAAACACTCCACGAACCTTTTCGATTTGTTTTTCTTCGTTAAGATTTAAACACTTTTCACCATAGGAACAGTTATCAGAAATCGTATTCAGTACTTCTTTGCTATTTGAGATCCAATCCCTTATATTAAATCCACCTTGAAGATGAATATATTTTACGTCAGAAACTTACGGCCTTTTGTGGAGTGTCAACCGATTCCAAAAGATCATTCACATAATGATTCTCTTTAATTGATTTAACAGCTACAGGGAAATCCTTTTCAAATTTTGCAGCATTTAAGTTTTTAACGTATTGGGAAATACTGGGGGCTCATGTGGCACCAAAAATCATCACATCCATTACGTAGACATCAGGTTATTGACTTTGATTGCAATCACGCCACAAAAAACGTTGGACATTTCGGTCATCAGGCCTTATAAAAATTTGATGGAACATTTCTTCAATGGCCCCGCAGACAGCAATAGATTGTCGAAATGAAAATAAAACAGCTGGTAGTGATGCCAGCATATCAGGCCCCTTCAATAAAAATGAGCTCAAGGAGACACCATTGGATTTTGCAGCAGCATCCCAAACGACACGCGATTTACTGGTTTTATTTTTGTTAAAAACAGCAAAAATTGGAAGGTACCACTTTTTACCACATATGTATTTTGATTTCATCCCGATTTAATTTTTGAGGTGTACTTTTCAATCGTCGTTTTGAAGACATTTAAAAGTTCGGAATTGTGCCGTAATTTGCGTTCAAGACAGAGGAATCGCTTCATTGCCATTTCACAGCTGTCTGGAAAATTTTAAATATCGAATTTCCACAGTAAAGGAGTTTTAAAGTGACCGTCTTTTTTAAAAGACTTAGGGCACGCCCATCATCTTTACCTACTTGTTGATCTTTATAAGAAATTCCTACACTGTCCAGGGAGTAAAAACTTTTAACTAAATTTTCTAAACCCTCATTTTCTTTTACTACAGTCATAAATATGGTAATTAAATTGCTTACGTGATTCACTATTTTCAGCAACAGTTCCATAAATCAACCATCCAATTCTTGTACGTACAGCAACCGGCTCGTGGGAGCACATTTCCAAGTCATCCATTAACGTTTCCTCCATTAAACTGATGGATGATCCCTCATCAATAAATGCATAGGTATTCACAGTTTTATTTTTTCCATAAATAGTAATTGGAATTATTTTAAATAACACCTGTTTTGCAATGTTATTATGTGTATTAATGACTTCTATATTGTTCACAGCATGAATGTTGTTTATATTTTTATTTTCAATATTCACAGTTTTGTTATTGTTTTCTTCAAAAGTATAACGATGCAATGAAGGGTGATGATAATATTGGCATCCCTCCACACCGCACTGTATTTTTGTTCTACACTCAACAGTATGTTTAAGTCCCGTTTCACATAGAGCAACATTTGTCGTGCAACTCTTGAGTTTGTGGGAGAGAGGGAAAAGAAGAGTGGGGGTTGGTACGGAGTTGCTTGTTCTCGGCAATACGTTTTGTTTTTTAATTCTTCGTTTATTTTTTCATTCATTTTAAACCAAATGTAGACGAAAGTAGCTAAAAAAGTTTCTCTGTGTGAAACGGTACTAAACAAATAGGTTTTGCATAGTTTGTTTTTAAGTACAACATTCCATTTGTCTCCACGACTTAAAGAAATGTATTTTTTACAATTTGCAATTGCCTTGTAGTTGTTGTTGTTACACACAAAACATTTTCTAACATCACGATCTTTACTGTGTGTATGTATGAAAACTTTGCTATTATAGTTAATAGGTGCGTGGTGAGCTTTTTCTCTTTTGTTATTATAATGCATGGTTTTCACTATGTCATTTTTAATGTCAATTTCTCCAAATTGTTGGCAATTGTATGAAAACGGGTTGTCATATGGTGTCATATGAATTTGAAGTCAGTTATGCACACGAACTGCCTTCTAAAATGACATGCAAGTGAAAACGTCAAATTTCAGTTTGTCAGCAGATATGGCAGCATTTTTTATCTAAAATAAAATTGACAAGTTTTCAATTTTTTTTGTTTGGCGATCGCAAAGCTGTTATTTTTTTCCTGGAAAAATAAATTTCAATGTTTCCTTTTATTTTTCCAAGCCCTTTAGTTTTTTAATAACTTAAAGCGCTGCACTAGCTACAGCCATTTGTTTCTTTTTTATTATTTTTAATTTTTTTCCACTTTTTATTTACCTCAGATTAATATTTTCTAATCAGCTGTTTGCTCGCCAAAAGTTTATGCATCATATTTGACATTTGTAATGAAAACGGCGTGTCAGTCAACTGTTAACAAAATTTGACATGTCTTTGACACGCTCTGCTTTATCGATTTATTGTCAGTTTTTAAGATGTAATGAAAACGTATTTGACACAAAATGACGAGAATTCATTTGAGTCAGTTTTTGTTGTCAGTTCATATGACATAATGAAAACCAGGCATAAGAGTTATCAACTGTTATAGAGCCAGCAGACATCCCAATAATAAATACCCATTCGGCAAACTCATATAAATTGGGTTTTTTGTTTTGATTTATCAGCTGTAATTTTTGTGTACCCCATTATAATTGATACAAAGGTGGCAATTTTTTTAACAATTTCTGAAGAAGAGATGAATAATTTATTTCATCTAACAAATTAGTTGCTTCAATTGCGGCAATTAAACTTCTAACGTTTATTGCAAATTCAGTAAATGAGGGTAAGTCGTTTTTATTAATGGAAGGAGTAAATTTAATCTGATTTTTAATTGAATTTTCAATTTTTTTAGGTTGGCCATATAATAGCTGCAATATAGACATGACCCCAAGACATTCAAACATTTATTTATTTGTTGAATAACTATATAATAATAAATTATTACATAATTTGAGAGGGTAGAGCACTAGCTTCTATGGCCGTCAGCTCTTAGTTAAAAATGAAAATTAATATAAAGATGATTATTACAAATATTAATATAATACAGTGTGGTTTTATAATCTTTGGTAATATTTACAAAATAAAATGATTTTAAATTAAGGTCATTATTTAAAGAAAATATTTATATTAAATTTTGCTATATATATTCAATTGCTTTAAAAGATTGATTAAATTATTAACGTTTTCTTTTGTAATGTCGAGAAGTATATTAGGCAGAGATAAATTATTTGTCCTACAAAAAGATTTGATATAACCACATTCATTAATTATATGGTTCATTGTAATGATCGAATTGTTGCAGAACGAGCATTGTGGTGTTTGGGACTTCTCCATGAGGTGTTGATGTGTCAGCCGGCTATGCCCTAATCTCATTCTTGTGTATTTTAGTAAATTCACTCTTGGTATATTCACTGAATATACAGGTGGTACTCCCTCTGGGTTAAATTGTTTGTAAATATGGGAGTAAGCATTCCATTCATTTTGACGTTTTTTTGAAGTGTAATGACGAATTGCTGAGTAAATTAAACTTTTGTTTTGAGTGCTGCTCATTATAAGTGGAAATCTAAACGTTTCTTTTGCAGCTTTGTCAGCTGCTTCGTTGCCTGCAATATAAGAATGGCCTGGTATCCACATTAATTTGATTTTATTTGGAAATCGGATTAGGTTGTCTCTTATTTCACATATAATATTTACACTATTTGATAAATTTTGTATTGCAATTATACATGATTTCGAATCAGAACAGATTATGTGTTTTGAGCACTGTTGTTTAGCCCATTTAATTGAATTCAAACAATAAGTACAGATGCATAAAAATATCTAATAAGTGTTGCGCTTCGCTTCGTAAAATAAGTGAAAACGAGGCTGCAAATATAATTATTTACCAACAACGCCCAGCGATGAAATTAGCGAAGAATTGAATGACCTTCAAACTTGTACCAGCCGTAATACAAACATCGAAAGCAACGAACTCATTGAAAATATAAATGATCATATTATTCCTCATCTACCAAACCAAATGTCGCCTCTTAAAAGGAAATATATCAAACGAAATGCATACAGAAATAGAAAATCACTGCAAATTTTGGAAAATGTAGCAGATTCACTTGGAGCTGATCCATTGTCTGATTTGTCAGCGCAACTTGAAAACGTCAAAGCCATTTACGAAGAAATTTTGCAAAACATCAAATATCAAATAGAGAACAGCTCAAATCTTTTGGAACAGCAAAAATTTTTATCTCTGTTACCAATCAATATGAGTCACGCAGAAATTAAAGATCGTTTTGGGGATGTATCTCACGATTGTATCAAAAAAAGTAAAGATATCCAAAGGAATAAAACGAAGTTTGCAGGTATCAATCTTTTAAAAATGAGCAGACGTAGTTTACCAACCGAAACTCAAAAACGCAAAATTTCTTACAAATAATTAACTTAAAAAAAATGTAATCATTATTCGAATTATTTCGAAAACTTTCGGTACGTATTACTAGAAGTGACACTACTTAAAAAATTTGGGTTAAAACATATTCACAATTTTCCTGGGACAATGTTTATTTATTTTACCTGTAAATATAAAATATAAGGGCAATTACTAGAAGTGACACTACTTACTAAATTATATAAAAAAAACTAATAAAGAACCCATTTTTATTTTTTGATATGGTATAGGTGAAGGATAAACCTTTCTAAAAAATAATACACTGTAAAAAAAACCCTTGATATTTTTAAACGTGTTATAAAGCCTGTTAAAATAACTTATTAATGATTCTGAGTTATTGTAGTTTAAATGGAGCTCTTTTCGACCATTTTCGCGTTTTTTTGAAAACTTTCCCACTGTGCCACGCCCAAAAAATCGCAAAAAAGTCATTTCTAAAAATGAGAGTTTGTATTGATTAAATTTAGCTATAAACAAAATTTCATCGATATCTGAGGGGGTCGGGTTCAATGCATCTCGATTTTTACATGAAATTCATCTACTATGAAATTGTACTAAATTTGTACGGGCAATTTAGAGGCACCTTTACATTTTCACCATGGACTGCACAAAAAACACATTTTAAAGCATAGTTTTTGGCAAATACTCAATTTTGTTACTGGCTAATGGGGACTAGCTCTCCAGCAGAATATGCCTAATGTAGAGAAAGCACTTCTGATGCGCCACGTATTGATAATAGTTGCAACAAATGTTCTTTCTTTAAAAAAATAAAGTGTGTTTGTCTCAAAGACATTAATTTATTAAAGAAAGAACATTAGTTAAAACTATTTCCCAATAGATGGCGCATCTGAAAGTAAATTTTACCTATTAGGCATATTCTGCTACAATACGCAACAGAGTATTATTGATTTTCTATTTCGCTTGTAACATAAAAGAATGTTTGCCAAAAACTATGCAAAAATATATGTTTTATGTGTATATTATACTTTAATTTTCCAAATTAATATTCATTTAGATGTTTGAAAGCAAAATGCAGAATTGCTTTAGTGTCTATACTTAGATGTAGATGGCGCTCAAGTAAATAAAAACAACACCCTACGCCATGCTTAGGTCGGCATGGCCTTGGATGTGGCTTTTAATTATCTTAGGAAACACAAATATGACATTTAATACATATTTCAATTTCTAGTACATTAAGCTGTCACTAGCAGACTTATTTAATAATACTAAATTCAATTTATAAGATGTTCGACTTGATAAAAGTATTTGTTTCACATTTTTATGTTAAAAACAAATTTGCATATATCATAATCGTATTTTTTTCGGTAAATTGGTATAATTTTCAAGTATTGAGCCATTGCAGACTGCATATTCATGTTAATTCTTTCTTTAAAAAAAATAAATACACATACGAAAAATTGTAATACTGTGTTCTTAGAAAATTAAAGTATAATATACACCTAAAACATATATTTTTGTATAGTTTTTGGCAAATATTCTTTTATGTTACAAACGTAATAGAAAACCAACCCTGTTGCATATTGTAGCAAAATATGTCTAATAGGGAGAATTTATTTTCAGATGCACCATCTATTGGGAAATAGTTTCAACTAATGTTCTTTCTTTAATAAATTAATGTCTTTGGGGGCAGGGTATTGTTAAGAATAATTCAGCGCCACCTATTCAAAAGTAGCGGCACTAAAGCAATTATGTATTTTGCTCTTTCTTTAGATATAAATGTCTTTGGTTAAAAAAACAAAAAATACATTTTATGGAATAAAACGAAAAACCAACAAAGCTTAACAGAAAAAAAAATAGATACAGAAAAATTGTACCAATTTTGTATGGAAAATTTAGAGGTACCTTCACATTTGCTCTTATAACTTTTGAACCGCTTGACCGATTTTGCTCATTTTCAATACCAAACTGCTCAGGAGGATGTTCATTATTCTGGGTAAAAATAGGCAGCGTCTTCTGGTCGTGATCGCCATTTCAATAGAGAGACAGACGGACATCGCTAAATCGACATAAAATTGCAAAAGGATCACAAATATATATACTTTATGGGGTCTTAAACCTATATTTCGACATGTTACAAACGGAATGACATACTTATATATACCCTCACCATATATGGTGGAGGGTATAAAAGAACTATTTCCTATTCGCCATATTAAATTAAAGAATATTTATAAATGTATAAGTATGTCCGTCTAAACAAACTCCAGAGAAGAAAAAAAGTATTTTAACTTGATAAGGGTTGCAAAACGATCAATTCAAGAGAATAGAAAAATAATATTGTATTAACAATTAATTCTTTTTTATGCAAAATTACTAAAATAAATTTTAGTTATTAATTTATATTTGCAAATTTCCCTTTTATATGATTTTAAACACTTTAAAACTCATACACTATAGGCACCTATTATTCGTAGAAAAAATAATAACATTTTATTAAAAAATGATTTTGTTGTGTTATTGCCCAAAAAAATGGAGGCTTCTAGAAATACAAAATTATTTCCACTTTTCGTCGTTTTTACTCAAAATCCGGTTCGATGGACCAAATGTTTGCCGTAAATGCAAGATGAGTAAATAAAAAAAATTCAAAAGACAAAAAGTGTAATTAAGTTTTAGAGAAAAGGTCTCTATTTATTTGTTTAAAATATATTACCTTCGTAGAAAGTAGTAGAGGAAAGTTACCAATCGTTTTGTATATAGAACTAACACGAACTTAAAGTATAAAGGAGGTGGCAAACAACGCTTAAGTGACGTTTATTACTTATAATCTATGCTTAAACATATGGTATATATTTTATATGATTGAATAAACTTTTTTTTTCACGGGAATATAACAATGATAAATAACACCTATTAATATACTTTCATATTTTATTTTTTAGTGTACTAAATATTTTATAATAAAATATGCCATTAGAGTCAATACATATCAACTCAATCAGAAAAAGGGCATTGTTGGGAGAGGAATCCGCCTCGCTAATGATTTCCACGGGATTTCGAATAAAGAAGACCACTCCACTTTCATTACAAATCGACATTGGTTTTAGCCGACTTGAGCAGCTTACTAGAATGTGGTTACGAGTCACCAACAGAAACTTAGGCAAGGGGCCTAGAATTTATAATATTTCTACCTCGATCAACATACTCAATAACAACTCGTCACTAGGCGCCCTGGATGGCATAATTTTGTATAAAGGTTTTAACAAACTCATTTTGATCGACGTATGACAAAGCCTCACGAAGCTCTCTTTCTGTCCCAACAAAATTTGTGCCGTTGTCGCTTAAAAATTTCTCGTGGAATACCTCTCCGTGACATAAAATTGCAAATAGCTAGTAAGCACGAACTGGTTGTAAGAGAATGTGCAACCTTAATGTGGACGGCCCAATCTACTTTGGATCTCCATACTTCTTGCAGTAAAATTTTAACATACATAATGATGTTGCGAATAAGCCCAAGAGGGTCATAAATTGACATTACTAAACGAAACATTTCGCGTTTAGTGGGTATTTTTCTACAAGAAAAAATATCAGTTTCTATTAACCATTGAGAAATTTTAAATGTTATTACGTCTCCCTGATGTTCACAAAACACTCCACGAACCTTTTCGATTTGTTTTTCTTCGTTAAGATTTAAACACTTTTCACCATAGGAACAGTTATCAGAAATCGTATTCAGTACTTCTTTGCTATTTGAGATCCAATCCCTTATATTAAATCCACCTTGAAGATGAATATATTTTACGTCAGAAACTTACGGCCTTTTGTGGAGTATCAACCGATTCCAAAAGATCATTCACATAATGATTCTCTTTAATTGATTTAACAGCTACAGGGAAATCCTTTTCAAATTTTGCAGCATTTAAGTTTTTAACGTATTGGGAAATACTGGGGGCTCATGTGGCACCAAAAATCATCACATCCATTACGTAGACATCAGGTTATTGACTTTGATTGCAATCACGCCACAAAAAACGTTGGACATTTCGGTCATCAGGCCTTATAAAAATTTGATGGAACATTTCTTCAATGGCCCCGCAGACAGCAATAGATTGTCGAAATGAAAATAAAACAGCTGGTAGTGATGCCAGCATATCAGGCCCCTTCAATAAAAATGAGCTCAAGGAGACACCATTGGATTTTGCAGCAGCATCCCAAACGACACGCGATTTACTGGTTTTATTTTTGTTAAAAACAGCAAAAATTGGAAGGTACCACTTTTTACCACATATGTATTTTGATTTCATCCCGATTTAATTTTTGAGGTGTACTTTTCAATCGTCGTTTTGAAGACATTTAAAAGTTCGGAATTGTGCCGTAATTTGCGTTCAAGACAGAGGAATCGCTTCATTGCCATTTCACAGCTGTCTGGAAAATTTTAAATATCGAATTTCCACAGTAAAGGAGTTTTAAAGTGACCGTCTTTTTTAAAAGACTTAGGGCACGCCCATCATCTTTACCTACTTGTTGATCTTTATAAGAAATTCCTACACTGTCCAGGGAGTAAAAACTTTTAACTAAATTTTCTAAACCCTCATTTTCTTTTACTACAGTCATAAATATGGTAATTAAATTGCTTACGTGATTCACTATTTTCAGCAACAGTTCCATAAATCAACCATCCAATTCTTGTACGTACAGCAACCGGCTCGTGGGAGCACATTTCCAAGTCATCCATTAACGTTTCCTCCATTAAACTGATGGATGATCCCTCATCAATAAATGCATAGGTATTCACAGTTTTATTTTTTCCATAAATAGTAATTGGAATTATTTTAAATAACACCTGTTTTGCAATGTTATTATGTGTATTAATGACTTCTATATTGTTCACAGCATGAATGTTGTTTATATTTTTATTTTTAATATTCACAGTTTTGTTATTGTTTTCTTCAAAAGTATAACGATGCAATGAAGGGTGATGATAATATTGGCATCCCTCCACACCGCACTGTATTTTTGTTCTACACTCAACAGTATGTTTAAGTCCCGTTTCACATAGAGCAACATTTGTCGTGCAACTCTTGAGTTTGTGGGAGAGAGGGAAAAGAAGAGTGGGGGTTGGTACGGAGTTGCTTGTTCTCGGCAATACGTTTTGTTTTTTAATTCTTCGTTTATTTTTTCATTCATTTTAAACCAAATGTAGACGAAAGTAGCTAAAAAAGTTTCTCTGTGTGAAATTACAGGCAACTTTAAAAGAGAATTAACAAGAATCGCCGCGACAAAAGTTGCTCTGTGTGAAACGGTACTAAACAAATAGGTTTTGCATAGTTTGTTTTTAAGTACAACATTCCATTTGTCTCCGCGACTTAAAGAAAAGTTTTTTATACAATTTGCAATTGCCTTGTAGTTGTTGTTGTTACACACAAAACATTTTCTAACATCACGATCTTTACTGTGTGTATGTATGAAAACTTTGCTATTATTGTTAATAGGTGCGTGGTGAGCTTTTTCTCTTTTGTTATTATAATGCATGGTTTTCACTATGTCATTTTTAATGTCAATTTGTCCAAATTGTTGGCAATTGTATGAAAACGGGTTGTCATATGGTGTCATATGAATTTGAAGTCAGTTATGCACACGAACTGCCTTCTAAAATGACATGCAAGTGAAAACGTCAAATTTCAGTTTGTCAGCAGATATGACAGCATTTTTTATCTAAAATAAAATTGACAACAAGTTTTCAATTTTTTTTGTTTGGCGATCGCAAAGCTGTTATTTTTTTTTCCTGGAAAAATAAATTTCAATGTTTCCTTTTATTTTTCTAAGCCCTTTAGTTTTTTAATAACTTAAAGCGCTGCACTAGCTACAGCCATTTGTTTCTTTTTTATTATTTTTAATTTTTTTCCACTTTTTATTTACCTCAAATTAATATTTTCTAATCAGCTGTTTGCTCGCCAAAAGTTTATGCATCATATTTGACCTTTGTAATGAAAACGGCGTGTCAGTCAACTGTTAACAAAATTTGACATAAGTCTTTGACACGCTCTGCTTTATTGATTTATTGTCAGTTTTTAAGATGTAATGAAAACGTATTTGACACAAAATGACGAGAATTTATTTGAGTCAGTTTTTGTTGTCAGTTCATATGACATAATGAAAACCAGGCATAAGAGTTATCAACTGTTATACAGCCAGCAGACATCCCAATAATAAATACCCATTCGGCAAACTCATATAAATTGGGTTTTTTGTTTTGATTTATCAGCTGTAATTTTTGTGTAATTGATACAAAGGTGGCAATTTTTTTAACAATTTCTGAAGAAGAGATGAATAATTTATTTCATCTAACAAATTAGTTGCTTCAATTGCGGCAATTAAACTTCTAACGTTTATTGCAAATTCAGTAAATGAAGGTAAGTCGTTTTTATTAATGGAAGGAGTAAATTTAATCTGATTTTTAATTGAATTTTCAATTTTTTTAGGTTGGCCATATAATAGCTGCAATAAAGACATGACCCAAGACACATTTGAAGGATGGATCAAAATGTGTTGAACTTTTTTTAGTGTGTCTCCCCTTAAAGATTGTTGCAACAGGATAAGGTTTTCGGCATCGGTGAATCCGCATATGTTGTTGGACCAGTCGTAGGTTGCCGAACATAAAGGCCATTCTTCAGGTAAGCCGGTGAAAATTGGCAGTTCCTTTGGCAATGATTTACGGCCTTGAAGTTGCCCTTGATTGTCTTGTGGCAACAAAATTTTGTGGAACGTTTACCGGAGCGGTGAACGGAAACTTTTGGCCTTCATATATTGGAAGCCTAAGTAAACTGTTTTTGCACAGTATTGAGTGAAACTGCTGGGAACATTTTGTGGTGCATAACGTGCATAGTTTTGCGCAGAATTTAAAGCCGCATTATTCGGCGGATTTAAACTAAAAGTTGTTGTGTCGATTGACCACAAGGAGCAGTATTGTTAAAAATAACCGGTTGATTAATGGATGTTGAAGCGGCCTTTAAAGACACAGGTGGTGGAACTAAAGCCGAATAATCCTGAAGCTGCTGTCGTTGTTGATAGCCGGTGTGGGCTGGAACTCCCGATGTAAATGTGGGCTCTACGGATGATGCATAGCAGCAGTGGTTCTAATCAGTGGATTATTTAAATAAATTTTTCAAAATTAATGAATTCGATTGAGATTGTGAATAAACATTTTTGTTAGGCAGGTCTGGCGCCTGAGTTACGGCACCTCAATAGTAACCATCATTTAATAACAAATCATTATTATTATCATTATCATTACTAACACTACTATTATTATTAACACTATTATTATTATTATTAATATTACTTAATTAAGATTTCATTCTAAACATTCTGCTCTGTTACAATTAATGATTAAATAGTTTTGAAGTGTTGACATTCAAAATTCTAAATAATTTTGGTTGTTTACATTTTTCAAGTACGTTAGCACACTTAAATTCTTAGTAAAATTGTAACAAAGAACAATGCCCTTTTCTTCAGCAAAACAATGTATTTTGGATTTAACTTTGTCGCAACTGTAGAATTTTGCCAACAGTTGATGTTCTAATTATAAAATCCAGACATTGTTGCTTGTAAGTGAATTTCTTTGTTTAGATTTTTCCGATCAGGAATATTGATTGTTCTGTCAGTATTGACTGAATAATATAATAGATTGATTTTCTGGATATCGAGTCAGTCACAAAGGGACCATTTAAGAAACTTCATTAATTAAATTAAAAACTTTTGTAATTTTAAGAAAATAAATTAAATTATAATTTTGGAAAATAAAATAAATCAAAACTTTTGTAATTTTTAAATCAAAACGAATTTTTTGTGATATTGGAAGTTTCCTCTGAAAGTTTTTCACCCGGAAACGTAACTGGCGCAGTCGACGGAAGCTTGTATTAACAAGCAACGCTCTCAAAGGCAACAACAACAACTACAATACAAAAGAAGACAACTGTAATAACAACAACGGCAACAAAAAGCAACTGCAATTATAAAAAAAGGAGAATCCAAAAATAATAATAATAATGCAAATCATCATTCGTGGGGCACTGTAAGTCTTGAAACCATAAAATATATACGAACATAAACACACATAATTATCATTATTATCGTGATTTTTTTTTGGGATATGTGATTAAGTTTTAAATTATTAAAAAAAATAAAAAAGAAAAGAAAAAAGAAGAAGATAAAAGAAAATTTACCAAACAAATATTGCAAATTAATTTAATAAGAGATATTACCGGAAGTGTGAAGAAAGAAGGTCCTCAATCTTTTATTCGAAATTTTATTTCCATAAAACTCTGGAAAGGAAGAAAAAACGGAAAATAAAAGAATTTTGGATTTGTTGAATAAAAACTCCAAAGGCTCTTTCATTTAAATCCTATTTCTATAAAACTCTGGAAAAGGAAAATTAAAGTGTTTTTGGAAGGTGTCCTTAGATTTGGTAAATAAAAACTCCAAGGGCTCTTTTATTTGAAATCTTATTTCTATAAAACTCTGGAAAAAGAAAAATTTAATTAAAGTGTTTTTGGAAAGTGTTCCTATATTTACTTTTGGACTTTTTGTTCTCTCTTCGATGAGAAGTTTTAGAAAAAAAAAAAGAAAATAAAAGTGTTCGTGATAGTTGTTCAATTGTAACAACACGGGAGAATATATATAATTTTTTGTGACC
The DNA here is from genome assembly GCA_949748255.1 of Eustalomyia histrio. Taxonomy (NCBI): domain Eukaryota; kingdom Metazoa; phylum Arthropoda; class Insecta; order Diptera; family Anthomyiidae; genus Eustalomyia; species Eustalomyia histrio. Next base: position 96,736,549 of record OX456523.1, on the reverse strand, counting down.
TTAATGTCAAAATTTTCGAAAAGGTTCTCCCCTTATTCGAAATTGTTTAAAAGCAGATCCCTAGAAACTATTCCGGAAACTGTTCAAGCGGAACTCTCCAGAACGACCTCAGTTCCTGGATCAAGTGGGTTGCAAACCGTACCAACTGGCGACATTTTCAATTCCTTGAGAATTCCTGATGCCATCAAAGACTTACCAAAATTTGATGGAAATCGAAAACTCTTATACGAGTTTATTAATAACGTGGAAGAAATTCTTCTACATATACGGGGAATGGATAACACTCCTTATGGCCAGATATTATTAAGGGCCATTCGGAATAAGGTAGTGGACAAGGCGAATGAGGTTTTGAATATGTATGGCACTCCACTTATCTGGGACGACATTAAGAATAATCTGATTCTCCACTACTCGGATAAGAGAACGGAAACGTAACTCCTGCGCTTCTGTTGTTTTATTTGAATTTTTATTTTCAGGTAGCGCTTGAAAATTAGATGGCACAGACTTTGAGGGGTCGATTGGCTTTGGAAGCTAATTTAACCAGTTATGAACGTAAACCAAACCGTGTGACGATGCGTTGCTATGGTTTTCTTCTTGCACTTATATTTTTTGGCTAAGTATTCGCGGTTCAGGGCTCTTTCTTCTTCTAGAAGTTGTAGCTTTAACTGGACTTTGGGAACTATTGGAGCGAATTAAGGGGCGCGAAGTGTCTCTTCGCGATTCAAGCGGTAGATACTACTACCGGGTTTGAAATGCATATTTGGCATTTGAAGGTTATGTCTGATATTTCGTCTGAAGTAACATTTGTGCAAGATGTGTGATAACTTGTTTGGCATTGCATGCAAGTTATAATATTCTGGACATGGGGATCGAAACAGATAGGGCAGTTGGGGCTAGCTTGTTGACCCTTAGATTCCATTTGTACTTACTGTGATTGGCAAAATAGGGCGCTGTTAGGGGATTCTGCTGTCAGTCTTTGTAGAACAATGGGGTTGTAGAAAACGTTTAGTCACAAAAATTTTTAAAATCTTGGGAGAGGAATCCGCCTCGCTAATGATTTCCACGGGATTTTTAATAAAGAAGACAATTTATTTCAATTCAAAATACAATTTATTTCCATCATCGCTTCTTATATTCAAATTCCTATTAAACAACAAATTTAATTACATTTTGTTTTTAAATTATTAAAGGAAAAACTTACTTTTTGGTATAGAAACCACTAGAAAATAATTTTATGTAAAAAGTTTAATTTGCAAAAATAAATAAAAATTTCACCACGTAGAGCCAAACCAAGTACCAGTGTTATAATATTAGAAAATGGCTGTATGAAATCGACGAGTGAAGCGCAAAACACTCCGAAATAAATTGACATTTACAAATCATTAAAAAAAATAATAAACATATCTAAATCTTGGCAGATTTGCCAATCTTCGGATTTACCATCTCCGATTCCAATGAAATTCCCCATAACTGCTATACTCGACAAGACCTCAACGAAACATAATTTCAGATCATGGGCCGTTTGGGTTTCCGAAATATGACGTCATGAAAAGGTATCGTTATCAAATCGACTAAAGCTTTAAAATCGTAAAAGATACTCAGGAACGAATTGAGTGTCCACCTTAATTTTTTCACATAAATGTAGATCAAGGTTCAATATTAACTCTTTCCGGGGCACTATAAGATATCAGTAAAAATTAAACAAAATTTTAATTTGCTTTTATTTATTATCGAGTTTTATTGAGAAATATGCATTAAATTTTTTTTTTATTCCTGTAGGATTCTGAGCAAGGACATAGTATTACAGATATACCACCGCGCACAAAATTAATGATTCATTTATGAAAATTACTTAGGCATGATTTAGTTTTGCTTGGACAAAGAGGCACATTACAAGTCAAAGTCGATTATTGCAGTAGGCCCCTGTTTCGAGTCAGAAAATGATGTTATATTACCTATAGAATTTTGCTTACTTTTGGCACTTCTCTGGCGTTTACCTTTGTACTTAAATAAATCGCATATATATTTCTTTTTCGCACTTGAAATAATTTTTATTATAAAATATAACCTTTAAATTACATGTTAAAATGGTATTTGTAACATACCAATGCGCACAGAATTTATAAAAAATATTTAGAATAGTGGTATGTTGTTCATACCACCGGCCCGGAAAGAGTTAAACCCTAGACCCCAAAAAATTACCTTTGACCTTCCAGCGAAAAAATTGATATGCATATCATTTTAAAGAGCTCCTTCTCACCTAAAAAATAAGACTAACATGAATTTTTTTTGTCGTATAGTTTAAAATTTATAGTCCCTTTTTTGACGATACATTAGACAAATTTTAACGTTTTTTTGCCATTTTCATAATGTCATATTTCGGAAACCGAAAGGGTCTGGACTCTGAAATTTGAGCTTTGTCATGAACTTCTATAGTAAGACGGTTGCGGTGAATTTCATTCAAATCGGATATGGTCAATCCTAATGTTGATTGAGTTCATGTGTTTTGACTCATTCGTTTTTTGTATTTTATTTGCTAGTTGTAAAATTGTATTCAACTGCTCACTTAACATATCTATTTGTCACTCATTCTGTCGTTAGCCTTAAATTAAGAATTTATTAAAATGCTACCAAGTTTTTGAAATTGTTTGATTTTCTCATTTAAGTGCAGTGTTGGCAGTTTCGAGGATTTATCCCCAAATTGGGGGTTTTATTTCGTTAATGGGTATAAAGATTTCCGTTTGGGATCCGGGGATTTCTTGGGGACAACAATAAAATTTTTGGGGATAAAATATTAACAATATTTTCATCTCTTTTAATTTTAATTATTTTTCAACCCTGTTAATATTTCATAATTTATAGTAACAGTATAAAGTTGTAAAATGTGCATACGCAATACTTTATTCAATCATACTAAAACAGCGTTGTATTTTCATACCAAAAACGGTTATATTTTCATAATGTTTTTTTTCAGACCAAATTATGATTATATACAGAAAAGTACAACTATGGAAGTATTGAGTTTGTACTTTTAAGTATTGAGTAGGTACTTGATAGCTGTGTTTATGTGGCAAGCTATCAACGTTGGCTTGTGCCATACACATGCAAATATGACATATGTAACGTTAAGCTTTAACACTAAACGTTAGCTTATATCAAATTTACATGGGAATAACATAAGGCAATTTTGATGTATTAATACGGCTTACATCCAAAAGCTCAATACTTTTGCAACTATATTACAATGAATAGTTTTAAGTTATACTACGTTAATATTGATAAGTATTTTGGGCTTTAGTATAAACAAATTATTAGCCATATTTGTACCTGGCAAGAATATTCATCTACTGAAATGGTGAAACTTTTAAATACAAGCACAGTATATAACAACAATTTCTTTTGCTGATGAATCAGATGCTTTTGGTTATAAAACTACAGTGTACAGCAATAATCATGGTACCCTAGCTATAGCAAAAACTCTTTCGTAATTTCTAAAAAAATACGTAACAAAAGATATGACACTTATTTTTATTTAATGTTTTAACTTATATACTTTAACAAATCAAAATAATATTTCACTTATTTATCTAAGAAATAAATAAATAAAAAAAAGATCATGGGAACTTCATATTTTTGCACAGCAAAAGTCATGGTACCCCTGCAAAAAATAACAAAACTTTATAAAAATTTTGTTATTTTTGAACTGGATTGCTTTGCCTAATACTTAGTAGGAATAGTGTGATTTCGTACACTCTAACTAATTTCTATTTAAATTTACCCAACTTATAGAAGGAAACTATACTCCTACTATAAGTTGGGTAAATTTACTCTGTGTGCGTAATGAAAAAAATACACACATTATGCGTAAGTTGGTGAACAAAAAATTAGTAAAATTACATTAAAAGTGCGTAAAAATTAAATGAAATTTCCAAATTAAAGAGTAAAAACCTCCTAAAAATGCTATATTTACCACCACGATTTTTTTTGTTATTTAATGTGTTTTTATTCATAATGCGTTATATTATAAAATAAAAGCAATCAATATTTTTAAAAATTTGTTTATAAAATATAATAAATCGTAAAAAATCTTACTCTACAATTATGCAAGTGTGTATACAATTTTTAAATATTTTTTTAAAAAATTGATTTATAATTTGATTTTTGTTTTTCATTGAAAAGTCATATTTGTTTTTTTGTTTTCATTAAATGTCATTTATTACAATAATTTGCTATTAATTAAACAACAATATATTTGCCAATTAAAAATTATTACTGTAGAACGTTTACCACAATGGATTTCCAGCGGCATAAACATTTTCTTCGAGGGTTTCCTCCCCCAAATATTTGTTTCATTCATCCTTACATATTTAGTTTTCAGTATTCTGATTAGCATTTTCTATCAGAATGTTCATGTAAACCGTTCTGTCCATTGTCTCCTCAATGCTCACTTAACTGCCAACACCGCACAGTGCTTTGTCCCCATATAGTGAATCGGCAAAATTAGAGGAGTTGTCGCAGAAACTTGAAATTTGGTATGCTGGCTCAGAATATCTAAATTAAGAAAAATTTGAAGTTTCGAAAAAATCGGCCCAAGGACACGCCTACTTCCGATTTAATTCCAGCTACTATTATGAGCAGAATGAAGCAAAAGTGGTAAATCTCTGTTAAATTATGTCTTTTAGCTTAGTGCTTAATTTTGTTTCATTCGGAGCAAGGACATAACAACCTCCCATATATCCTTTTTCTTAAAATCTACATTTTGGCTACATTAATGATAAGAATACAGTAAGAATTCGGAATAGTTTATGAAATTATACTTTTTTGCTCTGTGACAATTTTCGTTTCATTCGGTGCAAGGACATTACTACCTCCCATATATCCTTTTCCTCAAAAACTGAATTTTAGCTACATTAATGATCAGAATGCACTAAAAACGGATAATAAGTTTTAAAAAGATACTTTTTAGATCTCTGGAGATTTTTTTTATTCGGTACAAGTACTTGACTTTCTCCCACATGTCCTTTTTCTCAAAAACTAAGTTTTTCCCAATTTTGCCATTTATTAATACAGATATATACTTCTGGGATTTTATTTTTTTACACAGATATCCAAAAAGCAACTATACACAATTTTAAATACAATTTACCATTATCGAAAAATATAACTTTACAATTATGAAATAAATTTTACAAAATGGCTTCATTATGTATATACATATGTATAGAGAAAATATGTCAAAAATTGATAATTTTAAAAAGGGCTACACTTATTCCTTCAAATTTTGTAAAATAACTTCAAAATAATGTTAAATTTGTTTAAGAACGATAGCAATCGTTTTCAATGCAATTTTATAATAAAATAAGTTGTATAATTTTATATATTTTTTTTTTATACTCAATCAAAGATAATAAATTTTTTCAAACAAATGCGGTAAAAATCACAAATTTAGCCATTTTTACAAAAGCCAATATTTTGATTTTTTGTGAATAACCGGCACTTTTTTTTAATAATATGTTAGATAATATTATAGACTTACAAAAACCGAAATAAAAAATTATTTAATTTTATATAATTTTTTTTTATACTCAATCAAAGATAATACATTTTTTTAAACAAATGCGGTAAAAATCACAAATTTAGCCATTTTTACAAAAGCCAATATTTTGATTTTTTGTGAAAAACCGGCACTTTTTTTTAATAATATGTTAGTTAATATTATAGACTTACAAAAACCGAAATAAAAAATTATTTAATTTTATATAATTTTTTTTTATACTCAATCAAAGATAATACATTTTTTCAAACAAATGCGGTAAAAATCACAAATTTAGCCATTTTTACAAAAGCCAATATTTTGATTTTTTGGGAAAAACCGGCACTTTTTTTTTAATAATATGTTAGATAATATTATAGACTTACAAAAACCGAAATAAAAAATTATTTAATTTTATATAATTTTTTTTTTATACTCAATCAAAGATAATACATTTTTTCAAACAAATGCGGTAAAAATCACAAATTTAGCCATTTTTACAAAAGCCAATATTTTGATTTTTTGTGAAAAACCGGCACTTTTTTTTAATAATATGTTAGTTAATATTATAGACTTACAAAAACCGAAATAAAAAATTATTTAATTTTATATAATTTTTTTTTATACTCAATCAAAGATAATACATTTTTTAAAACAAATGCGGTAAAAATCACAAATTTAGCGATTTTTACAAAAGCCAATATTTTGATTTTTTGGGAAAAACCGGCACTTTTTTTTTAATAATATGTTAGATAATATTATAGACTTACAAAAACCGAAATAAAAAATTATTTAATTTTATATCATTTTTTTTTATACTCAATCAAAGATAATACATTTTTTCAAACAAATGCGGTAAAAATCACAAATTTAGCCATTTTTACAAAAGCCAATATTTTGATTTTTTGGGAAAACCGGCACTTTTTTTTTTAATAATATGTTAGATAATAATATAGACTTACAAAAACCGAAATAAAAAATTATTTAATCTTATATAATTTTTTTTTATACTCCATCAAACTTAAGAAATTTTTCCATATTCCTAGTATGTTCTTCTAATTCATTGGGAGCTAAAAGAATAGTTTGTAAGTAGACTATTCAAAATTTTCATCCGATTCGAATGAAATTTGGTACATGATGATTGTGACTAATTCTTTTTACTGATATTTGTGTATACATCCAATTTGCTGAAAATTGGTCAATATTCAATCATATAAGTCAAAAAAATGCGGTAAAAATCACAAATTAAGCCATTTTTACAAAAGCCAATATTTTGATTTTTTGTGAAAAACCGGCACTTTTTTTTAATAATATGTTAGATAATATTATAGACTTACAAAAACCGAAATAAAAAATTATTTAATTTTATATAATTTTTTTTTATACTCCATCAAACTTAAGAAATTTTCGAATTTTCACCAAAAAAAAACCTATTTTGTGGAGTTGTAAAAAATATTTGTTTTCAAATATATATTAAATCGTGTATTAAAGGTTTACTACAAATATATCTAAGTATTCAAAAAATAAAACTTTAAATCAGTATTTAAAAAAATATATTTTTGAGAATTATTTTCGTGAAACAACTGGAAACAATATTTTTTGTTCAGTAATTTTTGCTTAATATTTTCAAACTTTGGCGCCCTCTACTGACGGCGAAAGCAATCAGACTAAATTTTTTTTTGCATATTTATTTCAGTTAACTTCTTGTCTTTTAAAAAATGTACTTTTAAGAACAATTTGAGCCCATGCTTAATTTTTGATTTTTGCCTATGGGACAAAGCACTGTGCACCGGCTGCTGACATGCACCCCCATACCATTACTCCACCTTCTCCATACTTCAAAGTTTTTATAATGTTCAATACAAAAATGTTAAATTTTGATTTGTCGAGAAAATTACTTTTTCCCATGAGTCGTTTGCTTTAATTTTATATTCCGTTGCGAATCCATAAGGTTTTTTCTATTTGTTACGCTAAAGTGCAGCTTCTGGCGAGCATTACGAGCACTCTAACCGGCCTACAGAATGCACCCACGTACTGTGTCTGCAGAAACAGCTTCCCCAATGATTCCTTCAACTACGAAGATATTTTAAGTGCACTTCTGAATGGGTCTTTTTTAATAATGGCTAATAATGGACGGCCTGTTCGTGGCTTTTTTTCAATTCATTTTCATCTGTGAAGAAGATTTATAACTCCTTGCGCTGTTGATTTGTTCATATTTATAATTTTAGCAGTGTCGGTATATGATTTACCCATTTCCTAACTATTAATTATTATTTTTCGTTCTTTTGTTGATAATATAATTTTTTCATTAAACATTTTAACCCTTTAATTGGCATTATCGTGGGCACGTCCTTTTTCCAAAAGTCACTCAAATTTTCTGCTGTAAATTTCACTGGTAGTTGCCAAAGAAAAAATTCATGGGGTGGATGTAAAATGCTGAAAAATAACAATGTAAATGTAATGTAAAATAGTTAATAAAACGAATAATTTAAAATTTTACACGAAATTTTTTCGTTGAATATTTTAACTCTTAATGTTCCATTTTTGGATCCTTTTGATCGCAGTTGTCCACTTTAGCAATGTTTTAAAAAAGGGCTTAAATTAAAGTGGGAAATAAAAGGTTAAAATATTGAACGAAAAATTGTCTGGTAAAATACTAATAACATTAAAATAAAAAACTTTCAGTAGCACATATACATTGGTATTTCACATAACTAGAAATAATGCATAACAATTGAGTTTTTTCCAAGATTTTATATCTACTAGATGAATTCTTTGCCTGTACTTCTAAAACTTGTCCTTTACCGCCAAAAATAAAATTTTGACCCACTTTGTGGTCAATTTTAGCCCTTCTTTTAAAAAATGGTAGGTACATTTTACGTAAAATTTTACTTTCGATGTTAAAAAAAACAAATTTTTTTTTGGAAGTATATTTGCAGTGTTATTTTGCAGAGTTGAATCGGTTATATAATAAAAGGAACAAGCCAAATTATATTTAAAGTAAATAGTAATTGATTACGAAAAGGAATAAATCACTGCCTATATGTAAAAAATTGATGCCCTATTAGATGTAAACGAGTGTATTGACATATTCCATATCTTAGCTGTTTCGTAGATCTTACCAAAAGGAATGGAAATGGATCAAAATTGCCAAATGTGAAAAACTTGACTTATTCCCCGTCTTAGTTAACCGATTCAGCCACAAGTGTTGAATCACATATCAGCTTTTTCAAGATTTTACATCTACCGAATAAATTTTTTGTCTTTGGAAACCCCTAGAGAAATTTGCAGCCTGACTTAAGAGAAAAGAGACTAAAATGACCCATGAAAAAAATGTTTTAAAAAAAACTTTCCTCATAAAATTTTATTGGGGGAACAGTCTAAATTTACTTTATTTATTTTTAAGTCATTCATGTTAGCCAATAAATTAAAATTTGATACGGCCATGTAATTTGATTGTACTTACACAGTTCCAACCGCCTTGGCAGTTTTTATAAACTAACCTAATACATGTGGCAAAATAATTGTCTTTAAACGAAAATATTGTTTTGCTAATTTATAAAAAATTGTTTATAATTCAGTTAACAAAAAGGCAAACAATTGTAGCTTTTTTAAGTTTAAACTTCAAAGACCCATATCTTAAAATCAATTTTTTTAAAATTCTGAAAAAATATATGTTAAAATCTAAGGCCTCTCTACATTTGTGGCAAAATTTTAAGGTAGACACTCATTTGGTTCCGGAGTTATGAAGGGAAACGTGGTCGTAAGCAAATTTATTTTGACGTTTTCATACGAAAAATCTTTTACATGCTATGAGTATGCATTAGACTGTATCACCTTATAGGCAAAAAAAAAGTTCACCGTACACCCTCAAATATAAAGTATTTTAACAAGAAAATTTCGAAAATGTTTTTTTTTTTTGGCCGAACGTAGGGGTCGCCATTTTGTATTTTTCGTTATATCTTCGCCATTTACCGTCGGATCTTAAAGTGTTGTATACCAATGTTTTTTTTCTCGCGGAGAGCGATGTTTTCCTCGAAGGAGCCATTGACTACTTGAGGTCATCATTTTGTAAAACTTTGTGTAAAAAAAATATCTTTTTGTACTCCTTCATAAATCTTGTAAAAACTAATATTTGTTACATAGGTGTTACCCCTTAAGTAGTATAAAAGGCTGCTTGAGGTCAATGATTTTTGATGTAACAAATTGGTATCATTGCGACAAAAACATTGATATATAACTCTTTAAGATCCGACTGTAAATATAGAAGATAAGACAAAAAAATTAAAAATGCCCTACATTCGGCAACAAAAAAAATTAAAAAAAAATTAAATAATAGTTCCGCTGGAATTATTGGAATACTTTCCTAGCAAAAGTTTATTGCTTTTTTGCGAGCTTTCATTTTAAAATATTAGGGTAGTACATTAAGGTGGTAGCAACTGAGATCTGGTGGGTTAATACTTGAACCGGTTACTTGAGGTCAATGGCTCCTTCGAGGAAAACATCGGTCTCCGCGAGACAAAAAACATTGATATACAACACTTTAAGATCCGACGGTAAATGGCGAAGATATAAAGAAAAATATAAAATGGCGACCCCTACGTTCGGCTAAAAAAAAAAAAAACATTTTCGAAATTTTCTTGTTAAAATACTTTATATATGAGGGTGTACGGTGAACTTTTTTTTTGCCTATAAGGTGGTACGGTCTAGTGTGCATGTGTGTACAATGTTTAGTATACATATTGTTGTTGTGTGTAAGCTTTTGCATATGAACTTCCTTCATAACTCAGGAACCAAATGAGTCTAAACCTTGAAATTTTGCCACAAATGTAGAGAGGCCTTAGTTTTTAACATATATTTAAAAAAAACGGATTTTGAGATATGGGTCTTTGAAGATTAAACTTATAAAAATGACATTTAACCTTTTAATCATGGATGGTAACCGAAACAAATGCGGTTATCGGTAAGGGTAACGTTATTTTAAGGGTAACGCTATTTTCTATTATTTCGGTAAGGTTATTTTAAGGATAACAACAGTTATTTCAGTAACGGTATTTTAGGGATAACGATTTTTTCAGTTATTCCGGTATCGGTATTTTAGCGAAAACGGTATTTTCTATTATTTCGGTAACGGTATTTTAGCGATAGCGTTATTTTAGTTATTTCGGTAACGATATTTTTGTTATTGCAGTAATGGTATTTTTAATGATAACGCTAGCTTCAATGCACACCGATATATTTAACCTCATCATGATCAGACTTTTGGAAGAAAGTATGTACAGATCATATATTTTTGAATCTTGCTACTTCACAGCGGCGCCTTGCAGAATTATATATGTATAACTATGCAAACATTTTTACAAAATGAACCACAGATGGTTTGAAATTTATTGGCAAAAATTAAAAAGGGAAAAAAAATAATCTGTCACAATATTTAATCATTTCCAATTTTATATTCATAATAGTGATTTTTGTTTTGATAAATATTTCAATTACAAATTATATCTTAATATCCTAACCGATCACTAGCAACGGATGCTTTTTGGCTCGTTGTAGCGAAAACAGACCAGAGCCTCTGGTGGGAATCGAACCCACGACCCCCGCACTAATAAGCTAGCATGCTACCAACAAGCCTACCGGGGCGCTTCCTTAATATCTTATTTGATCCGAAAAATGGCAGATCAAATTAGATCCAGAAATATATTTGAGGATTTAGAAGGATCTGAATTGATCCGAAAAATGGCAGATTATATTAGACCCAACAATGTATTTAGGGATAAAGTAATATCCAAATTTATCCGAAAAAAGTCAGATCGAATTGTATCAGATTAGATCCAACAATATAATATACACGAAAACTACCCCTTTTCCAATTGTATTTCAGAATAGTCAATTGTGAATTGCATTTAAGAAATTGTCAGTTGTATTTCAGAAATAGTCAATTGTATTTCAGAAATTTTAAATTGTATTTCAAAATAGTCAATTGTATTTCAGAAATAGTCAATTGTACTTCTAAAATAGTCAATCGTATTTCAGAAATTGTCAACTGCGTTTCAGAAATAGTCAATTGTATTTCAGAAATAGTCTACGATTTGGAGTTGTTATATTTAATTTCGTTATTGTCTTGTATTTTAATAATTGTATTTTCAAGTGTTGAAATTTGGTATGCAGGTTCCTTCTCCAGTTCAGAAAACAGCTATGGCGTGACTTTTGGAAAATCCAAAGAAGGGGGAGCAAAAAGCGGAATATTCTCCAACTTGACGGCCTGCCAAAACCGCTGGAGCTGCGAAGTTAAAATTTGGCACAAAGATTCCTCATCTAATGTAAATGTGCAATTATGCTAATGTGCAGATGTGCAAATGTACAAAGGCAAAAATTTGATTAAATGTTTGATTGTTTTGGTAGATTGATGGTTTGATGGATCGAAGTTTTGATGGTTTGATGTTAATGTAAATGTGCAAATATGCAAATGTGTAAATGAGACTTCCTTTTGATCAGCGATATAAACCAAACTTCGAATTGCTAAGAAAGGCGCTGCTGAGAGACCATAAGTAACACTGTTCAGTTGAAAGAATATAAGTTTGTCTTCTTTATTAGCTCTCCTTAGAATTAACTGATATTTTCGGTCGCGTTCATCGACAAAAAAATTGGCGGTACATTTAAGATATGCCTGCAGTGAGAGCAAATCGATTCAGACGAAAAAGCAAAGTTGTAATCAAATCTTGTTGAATTGTTGGGCCAACCATGAGAATTTCATTTAAGGAATGGTTAGAAGAAGTACGAGCCGACGCATCAAATACCACACGAAGTTTAATTGTAGTATTTTGAGGTCTCAATACCCAGTGATGTGGTATAATTTAATATGGATGGGAAATTGACTGATTGTAGAGTGACATTTGGCCGAGGCTCATATATTCGTTTATAAAATCAACATACATTGACTTAAAAGTAGGCTCGTGCTCTAATCTACGTTCGAGCGACAAAAATCTCAATTCTAGATGGGAAATTGACTGATTGTATAGTGACATATGACCGAGGATCATATATTGGTTCGTAAAATCAACATGCATTGACTTTGAAGTAGGCTCGCGCTCTAATCTACGTTCGAGCGACAAAAATCTTCTACGAGAAATTTCAAAAGACTCACCCAAACAATCCGGATTAAGTTTAAAAGGCAATCTCACTTGTAAACAACCATCAGCATTAATATTAATGTTGTCCACAAAATGTTGTTCGCACTTTTGTTGTTCTTCACTAAAAGTTTGAGAACTACTGGCTTAATCTTCGACTTCACAAAATGTTTTCAAAGTGTTGTCTAAGCTTTCTGTTGCAGAGTAAAGGGCTAGGTTGCATGTAAGACCATGAGAAGTAATTTGACTCCAACAATCCAGCCAAACACAGTATTAACAAGGAAAGGCATTCCTTGCCCCAAAGAAATTCGTCCATCCAGCAACAAAAAATACCTCAGAAGTGACCAACAAATCGATGCGCTGTTCGTTAAAGGATAAAGGGTCAGCGAGTTTTATCGTTTCAGGAATTTTCCAATTCGATGTTTCTATAAAATCATCAGGCTGTTTAGCAGAAATTGATTTTGTAACAGCTTCAATGAGGGCAAACGGGAATGATGTGACGCTCTAACCAACAAAGCGTTGAGAAAACTTTGTTCCATTGAAGTAGAGCAACGACTTTTATTTAAAAGAGATAATAACTTTGATGTAATAAAAACTTCTTCCAAATCACTGCGAGAATTATCAGATGGATTTAATTTTTCAATTTGGGTTTGTACTTGGTAAATTTCTTTAAAATATGTTTCCAAAACTTGCATACGTCATTGCAAAATGGTTGCATCCACTTTGTCGCCATCTTTTTAATTTTTATTATGAAGCTTTATTATGTAGTCCTCTGTTGTTATAAAGATGTTAAATCCAAACCAATAGCATTAATGGCGGTAGCATACTTCAGAATTGAAACGCTTATTTACATAAATGAAAAAGCGCGAATTTATCCTTTTAATTTCCTGTAATTTTTTGAGCATATATTACCTACCCCAGAAAATTACAAAATGGAGTGCCACCTCCCATATAACGCAAAATTTTAAATTGATATTCTGCGGCATTTTGTAAGGATTTCGGTGGGCGTCATAGAAGCAGTGGGCGTGGCACCTCTCAAACAATCAAGTATTTTAATTTTTTTATTTTTGCCGCTGTAAAACATTTTAAAGCGAAATTTGGCATAGTAAATTGCAAAATTTTTAGGCACTTACCCAAAAGTAGGCGCAATTGGAGGAAAGGGCGTGGCACATATAGTACAACCAGCAATATAGATCGATTTCTGTTAAATATATTTGAGCAGATGTTGACATAGCATTTTTTGCCAAAATTCTTAAGCCCTATCTAAATGTGGTCGAGATTAGATTAGAAATGGGGCGTGGCATATTTCATATAACCTTAAATTTTAACGTAATAGCCCTCTGCTCATGCTGAATAATTTCAAACAAAATTGTGTACAATATCTTATAGCAATTCCTTAAACTCAAAAGATGGCGTGGCACCTCCCATACAAACCCATATTTTTATATGCTTTACACAATCTTCTAACGTATATAGGCAAGTTGGCTTGCATATTTTAATAAAATTTTTAAGCTCCGAAATAATACGAGGGACGTGTCATCCCTCATACAACTCAATGCCTTATATCTGTTTTCCTTACACAATACATTGGTAAAAATGGGAGTTCAAATCGCGAAAAGCATCCCTATTAAATTTGGTTTGTTGGTTCCCCCTCAGGTCTAGACATCAGCTAAGAAGGAATTTTTTGAAAATCCTACGGGGAGGGGCAAAATTGAGAAGTCTCCCCCTAAAGGCCTGAAATTTTAAATATGTGTTACATGAAACACGGGCTAACTCATTAATAAGGTTTATTTTAGTATTATCGCCATGGTATGGTAAAATGGGAGGTCTAGCTAGGCAGTTTATATACCTGTTTCTTGGAGTATGGGCTAACTACTGAAAAGACCGGATTTTTAGAAATTTCTAAGAGGATTGGGAATGTCTCCTATTTGGCGGTCTGCTCTTCTTTTGACTAGAAACATGAAAAAAATAAATTTACCTGAAATTTTCAGACGATCTAGCAATGTCCATTTTTCTGTATAGCTGCCAGATTTGACGATTTTTCTCCAAAAAATTACTATCTGACGATTTTTGCCAAAAATGGCGATTTTTCATATTTAACTAAGAGCCAATTTAAATTTTAAAATGCTCTTGAAAAGTATTCCATGCAGGTTATTTTTTATTCCAAAGATTACCTAAAACCATGGATGGTAACCGAAACAAATGCGGTTATAGATAAGGGTAACGCTTTTTTCTACTATTTCGGTAACGTTATTTTAAGGGTTTTTCTATTATTTTGATAACGTTATTTCGGTATCGGTATTTTAGCGATAACGGTATTTTCCATTATTTCGGTAACGGTATTTTAGCGATAACGTTATTTTAGTTATTTCGCTAACGATATTTTAAGGGTAACGTTATTTTTGCTATTGCGGTATCGATATTTTAATGATAACGCTAGTTTCAATGCACACCGATATATTTAAACCCATCATGATCAGGCTTTTGGAAGATAGATATATGTATGTACAGAGAATATATTTTTGAATCACAGCGGCCCTTTGTAGAAATATCTATAACAAACACAAACATTTTTACGTAATGAACCACAGATGGTTTGAAATTAATTGGCAAAAAGTAAGTAGGTCCAAGTAAAAAAAAAAATAATCTGGCACAATATTTAATCATTTCCAATTTTATATTCCTTATATATCGTATTTGATCAGAAAAATGCCAGATCAAATTAGATCCATAAATATATTTGAGGATTTAGATGGATCTGAATTGATCCGAAGAATGGCAGATTAAATTAAGACTCAACAATATATTTATAAAGTTATATACAATTTTATCCGAAAAAAGTCAGATCAAATTATATCAGATTAAATCCAACAATATAATATACACAAAAACTACCCCTTTTCCAATTATATTTCAGAAAAAGTCAATTGTATTTCAGAAATTGTAAATTGTATTTCAGAATTGTCAAATGTATTTTAGAAATAATCAATTGTATTTCAGAATAGTCAATTGTATTTCATAAATAGTCAATTGTATTTCAGAATAGTCAATTGTATTTCAGAAATAATAAATTGTATTTCAAAATAGTCAATTGTATTTTAGAAATAGTCAATTGTATTTTAGAAATTCTCAATTGTATTTCAGAAATAGTAAATTGCATTTCAGAAATAGTCAATTATATTTCAGAAATAGTCAATTGTATTTCAGAAATAGTCAATTGTATTTCAGATATAGTCAATTGTATTTCAGAAATAGTCAATTGTATTTCAGATATAGTCAATTGTATTTCAGAAATTGTCAATTGCGTTTCAGAAATAGTAAATTGTGTTTCAGAAATAAAAAAACAGTACACCCTACGATTTGGAGTTGTTATATTTAATGAAACTAGAAAGTTTAAATTTCGTATGCAGGTTCCTTCTCCAGTGTAGATAACAGCTATGGCGTGACTTTTGGAAAATCCAAACAGGAGGGGCACGAAAATGCATTCCATTCAGCTTGGGTCAAATAACTTTTTCTGTGTATTCTCCATGATTACTATGTTAAATAAAGATAAGAAAAATTTTTCTAAAAATACATTTTCAAACATATAAATATTGAAAAAGATCAACTATAAAATAAAAACTTCACTATATTTTATATTTACCTCAAATATTTTTTACCTCAAATTTTTTTTCACCTCAACAATTTTTTCACATCCAAAAAATATTTCACAAGCATTTTTTTTTCACCTTCACAATTTTACTTCTAAAGTTTTTTTGTGAAAAAATTTTAAGTTTTTTGTGTGAAATACAATCGAATTTATTTATTTGTTGTTTTTATTTTGTTTTTAGAAACTTTCAAATTTTAAGATTTTATGCTTATGCCAAAAATTCAAAACTGTCATAATTTTACTTAGAATCATATTTTGCTGCCGTTTCACACACACACCCTTTTGTAACTAAAACACTGCTGAGGATACTTAGCCACTTTTTGTGGTACCACTATATACTTTAAAGTACCTCCTTTGACTCATTTACTTCTATTTACAAATGTTCCCTTGGTAATTTTTATGTTTTTTTGACATTTTTGTTATGTAATATCTTTGAAATGAGGGTTAATAGTAAATTTTTTTTCGGGGGTGATATAGATGATACTAGAGTTTGCAGTTGACTGCAATTTTTCTTAAAAAATTAACTAGAATTTAAAAATTAACTACTGAGAACTAAATTTTTATTACAAAACAGTAAAATATCCTCCTAATTTGTTAATACATCATCTAAAATTTTACTGTTAGTTAGGAAATGTGTCCTTGGTTTTAAGACAAAAATTTGTTTTATTTAAGTTCATTATATAATGTTTTTACTAAAAACTAGGACTTAACTCCCTAAAAATAAGAAAATATATTCTAACATCAAGTTAAAAAGCACTTCTTTTAAGTAAAATTATACTTAAATTTGACAAAAAATTTCCTAATAAATATGAAATTGTTTCTATGGTAAAGGTTATATATTATAAAGTACTTTACATTCATTGTGTAAGTTTTTCCCCCAGTTTCGAAGGACTTCCGCTTTGTGAGGACACTGCTCTTAACAATCTTTTTGCTATACATTTTTGTCTTTAAAAAAATTGAATTATACTAAACTCATGCATTTAAAATATAAATTAAATTTCATTAACAAAAAGGTTAAAAATTTAAAAAAAATTACTGCAGGATATCCTGAAACGTAATAAATTGGGACAAAGTCAAGTACTTTTCGTAGTTAATTAACGGTTCTGCTTGAGAGAACTACAAAAAGGGACTCCCTAAGTGACACACGGCATCTATGGCTAAGAAACCCGGGGGTTCTTTTTCTTCTTAAATTAGCTAATTTAAAGAAATTGTTTTAAAATACAAAATATCACAGTTACATTTCTTGTTATTATTGGAAAATAGAAAAATGTCATAAGTTTATTTAATGATATTTTTAGCTTAAACTTTAATTGACATACAAATATAAAGTTTAATAGGCGCAACGTCAATTATAGGAAAGCCATTTTGCCGTAATGAATAAAATGCGATTGCATGTATAAAATGTGGGAGCAAATCAAAAAGTCTTTACAAACTCATATAAGGAGCACTACGAATGACGACTGGATAATTTTTATGAAATATCTACGTTATTCGTTTTTTTTTATAATTGATTGTTTAAACCATCTTTTGCTATTTGAAGAATGGAAAAATTAATTTCTAGTTGTAAGGCAAAACACCTAAGAAAATCAAAGATGGTAGGCGAAGTCCATGGCACATCTGCACAAGTATTTAATTTTATTTAAAATTGGATAAATAAATTTAAGCGCCCGTGCAGCATCAAATATTTATTCGAATTTTTGCTGCATCCGGCGTATACTCCAGATATGGCTCCCAGCGAATTTTTCTTGTTTCCAAATTTTAAGAAATCAGCAAATCAGAAGAAGCCTATTTTGAGAATCGCTGGATGAAGTGGATCGGAGACTATATTAAAAAAAAATCAACACAAAAAATGTGTTTTTCTATGTTTTTGTTACGACTTATTGATCTGTGTTCGTATCATTTGGGAATAAATTAAACATTATGATTTAAAATTTCATAATTTACTATAAAGTTGAAATTCAGGTTACACAAAATGACAGTTTTTTGGCTTGTAGTAACTCACTTATTTTTTATAAAACTTGTAAAAGTTTTAATTTTTCTCACCATTTCTATATACAATTATTTACAAAATCTGAGTTTTTAAGAACTTCATTTTAACCGTAACCGCATGATTTTTTTTATGCGGTTGCTGTTAAGTAATGCGGTTAACCGCGGTTACAGTTAAAACCGAAATGTAAACTCTATATGATACTGTAGTACATTTTGTGCTACAATTGAGAACCTAAAATATACGTCTGTGTCGAAAAAGGTTTAATATATAAAATTTCTAATACAAAAGCAAATAAAAGTTTTCAATAACTATAACTTGGTAGATATCGGAGATATTTAGGGGGTCTTAAAATAGTTACACATATATGTGCCATGTTATACCCTCCACCATAAATGGTGAGGGTACAACCAAAAAATATGAACTAGAATTTAGAAAAAATAACTTATTTGGAAACAATGAAAACGGCGCCAAAGACACTTTTTGCCAAAATTTAATAAAGTTTTCCTTGAAATTGAGAAATTTTACTTAAAATTTGCTAAAAATTTCTACATTAAAGAAAAATTTTACTATTCAGTACTAAATTTTTATAGGAAACAGTAAAATTTCTTTTTAATTAGTTAACATATTATCTTTAATTTTACTGTTAGGAAATGTTTCCATGGTTTTAAAACAATTTTTATTTAAGTTCATTAGATAATTTTTTTTACTAAAAATAAGAAAATATTTTCCAACATCAAGTTAAATAGCACTTCTTTTAAGTTAAAATTATCCTTAAATTATCCTTAAATTTGATAAAAATGTCCAATAGATATGAAACTGTTTCTATGCACTCAAAAAAAAAGACGTGAACTAAAAATTAATCCAAAATTTCCTTTAAAATAGTTTAAAAATTTTCTTCAAATTAAGTAAAATTTTATCAAAACTTACCAAAAATTTCTTAAAATGAATAAGAACTCCTATGTTGGGGTAAAACCGAAATAGTTACTGTACTAATAAATAGTTCATACCTCTCTTAAGTAATATTTCTTGATTTTAGGAAAAAAAAACAAGTATATTTATTATACTTGTATCAATTTATAGGATTTTAGATTATAAAATCATATTCTTTTTTTAAAAATTGTTTTATTGCAAGAAACATGAAAATTTTATTAGTAAATTATGGAGAATAAAAATTGATAGAATACTTAGTATTTCCTCAGTATCCACGCTCTCCTCTTGTGTCATTGCTTATTGATGATTGTCTATTTAATTGGAAACAAATTAACAAACTTGAAAACAACACACAATTACACTAACATCAACGAAATTTAACACTTTATATTTATCCTCTATTTTTTACAGTTTTTGTCATGTTTCTTTGCAATAAAACAATTTATAAAAAAAAGAATATGATTATATGATTTAAAGTCCTATTAATACTCATTTACCAAAACACATATCAACAACACATAAAAACCTCTTTAATTTATCAATTTTTAAGAATAACATCTCAGTCTTAGAAATTTGCATACTAAAATGTAATAAAACTAAGTTTAGTTGAAAAAAAATTAGAACATAATTTAATCCCATTGAGCCAACACACTCTAGAACAATTGTGCTGGCAAAACTTGCCAGCTTGTAGGCAAGCGGGGCGAAGAGAATGGTTTTTTAGTGGCGTGAAGTTTCAACCAGCTTCTACCCCGCATTAGCAGCACAAAACCAATAAATGCACATTTTTAAAAAACGCTAAATGTTAAATACATACAAAAAACACTAAGAGCTAATTTTTTGGATGTGAGTTAAACTTGGTTTAATGGCTTATTAGTTAAACTGAAAAAAAAAAATTAAAAATGGCTTTCCTTGGTTTTAAGAAAAATTTTATTTTATTTAAGTTCATTAGATAATATTTTTTATTCGATTTTCAAAAACAGTTCGTAAAATATTGATGGTTGCGTTGGTTGTGTGACATGTGGCCCCATCTTGTTGAAACCAAATGTCGTCCATGTCATGTCGTTGACGATGGCACGGTAATGCTCACCGTTGACGGTTACGACGGCTCCTTGCTCCTTTTCGAAGAAAAATGGCAGTTTCGAAAACTAATGACAGTTTTACATTATCCAATAATAACAAGAAATGTAACTGTGATATTTTTTCCTTAAATTAGTTAATTTAGGAAGACAAAAGACCCCCAGTGTTCCTTAGCAATATATGCCTTGTGTCATCCCTTTTTAAAGTTCTCTCAAGCAGAATAGGATCTGCAGCATTTTTTTTACCTTTTTGCTAATGAAATTTAATTTATATTTTAAATAAATGAGTTTAATATAATTAAATTTAATTTAAAGACAAAAATGTGTGGCAAAAACATGTAAAGAGCAGTGTCCTTGCAAAACTGAAGTCCTCCGAAAGTGGGGAAAATGCTTACACAATGAGTGTAAAGTACTTTTAAAATATATGGTAAAATATATTACCTTTACTATAGAAACAGTTTCATATTTATAAGAAATTTTTTATTAAATTTAAGGACAATTTTATTTATCTTGATGTAAGAAAATATTTTCTTATTTTTATTGAGTACAGTCCTAGTTTTAGTAAAACTATTATCTGATGAACTTAAATAAAGTGAAATTTTTCTTAAAACCAAGGAAACATTTCCTATATCAAATGTATAAAAAGTTGAAATAAATATTTTTTTGAAAAAAAAATGAAATTTTTAACTGAACTAAAAACTTTTATTACACTACTAAAACAAACAAAAAAATGAACTAGAATTTAGAAAAAATAACTTATTTGGAGGAAAAATTGAAAAGAAAATTTTCCTTGAAATTAACAAACAAATTTTAATTAAAATTTGGTAAAAATTTCTAAATTATAGAAAAATTTTACTACTTAGAACTAATTTTCTATTAGAAAACAATAAAATTTCTTCCTAATTACTTTATATATCATCATATATATTACTGCCAGTTAGGAAATGTTTCCTTGGTTTTAAGAAAAATTTTATTTTATTTAAGTTCATTAGATAATATTTTTTATTCGATTTTCAAAAACAGTTCGTAAAATATTGATTGTTGCGTTGGTTGTGTGACATGTGGCCCCATCTTGTTGAAACCAAATGTCGTCATGTCGTTGACGATGGCACGGTAATGCTCACCGTTGACGGTTACGACGGCTCCTTGCTCCTTTTCGAAGAAAAATGGCCCAGTCGTGGAAGTCATATGAATGATATTGTGTTCCATTCTTAAATAATAAATTTCAACTTTTCCAATTAAACCAGAAATTTGAAAAAATATTCAGTACTTTTTTTATAGCCGATTTAAATTTAAAATTTTAAATAATAATATTGAGGAAAATTTTTTAACTATTTTAAAGGAAATTTTAGATTAATTTTAAGTTCATGTCTTTTTTTTAAATGTGTATATAAACGATGGTTGCAAAGCCCGCTACGTTGTTAGCGTAAAGTCACCAGAGTCCCTTTTAAGAGAATTAGCACACACGCAATGGAACATATATTTTATATTTCAGAGTAAACATATTTCAAATTTCAGGCTTCTTTTCCCCTTTTGACTACCCCACCTAGGAATTTTCAAAAATCCCGTCTGAGCATGTCTACGTAGCAAGAAAAACCTACATGCAAAATTACAACAACCGAGTACCAGAGGCTTTGGTAGGAGAATTTTTCGGTTTATGGTCCTCCCCGTTAGATTTTCCAAAAATCCTATGTTTTGTGATGTCTACACCGGAAGGGGAAGCTTCGTACCAAATTTCAACCTTTAAACTCCAGCATTTTAAAAAATTCAAAAATTTATCTTATCATACTTCAGGGAACGTATATTTTAAATTACAGGTTTCTAGCTAAAGGAGTTTACAAGCCGCCTAAGGGAAATTTTCCCCTTTTTCGCCCCTCCACGTAGGATTTTCTTAAAAATCCAATCTTAGCTGATGTTTACGCTGGAGGAAGAACCTTCATTCCAAATTTTATCAGGCTACTAAGGGGTATTATTTTGCCCTTTTTTGCCCCTTCTCTACCCCTTTCCAAAAATTGCGTCTTTGCTGATGTCTACACCGGTGGAAGAACCTTCAGAAAAATGTTTAACTTCCGAGCTCCAGCGGTTAGGGCAGGCCGATAAGGGGAGACTTACCCTTTATGCTCCTTCCCTAGGAGTTTCCAAAAATCTTATGTGAATAGAAACTACTTTTCGGGTGCATTTCAATTACAGAAAGAAAATGTTTTCTAAGATCTCGGTATCTTACTGAGCTCGAAACTAAATTTCATTTCGCATATTTCTATGATGGTTAATAAAGCAAGAGGGATACTTGGTTTTATTAAACGGTGGGCAAAGGAATTCATTGACCCATATATTTCGAAACAATTGTATATGTGTCCTGTTAGACCCATCTTTAGTATGGATCGATCGTATTGGATCCTCTGTACAAAGTTCATACTGAAAGCATTGAATCTGTACAGAAGCAGTTTTTATTGTTTTGTCTTTGCGGTCTGCCATGGAGTCCGCTTAACCTTCCTTCGTATACAAATCGTCTTGCCCTTATTAAGCTGCCAACCTTAAAAAGCCGCAGAACGATGCCAAATGTCTCGTTTCTAGTAAACTTAATAAATGGTGATATTTTCTCTGATTTCCTGATTAGCAACGTTACGTACAATGTTCCATGTCGTCTATCCTAACATATATCTATTAAATACTTTAGATCAAACTATGCTAACTCTGATCCACTCAGGAAAGTTTGTTGTGAATTTAGTAAAATGTAGCAATTAATCAATTTCTCTGTAAATACCCACATTATAAAAAGTAAAATTTTTATAGATCTAACTAGTTAATTATATATTAAATATGTTATGTTTTCATAGTCTATAAGGAATTTATCCCATAATAAATAAACGTCTGAACAGATGGCTACGTCGAAGGAGTAACCTACATACTAAATTTCAGCTTCTTAGCTCCAGCGGTTTTAGCAGGCCTTAAGGGCCATTTTGCACCAAGCCTTTCAATTGAAAACAAATTATTTCAGTAAATAAAGAAAATCGTATTTATTTATTTAATTTTAATATTATTGTGAAAATATTTTTCATGAACACACTTTACTATAGAAAACTCTGGAATACTTTGTATAAACAAGGATCATTAGTTCTATTAAAAACTACAAAAATATAAAACTAAACTTATGTTACATTAAACCATCAACAAAATGTAAAGTTTTGTTAAAAGCCAAAAATACATAAATTTTAATCTGTTAAGTTGGGTGGCGGTAGCTACTAGTCTGACAAAAACTTTCACATATTAAAATTTATTTACCAAACAGAAAAAATGTATATGTATTTACTAAATGGGGTTTTACATTTAACGAATTGAGTCCCTAAATAACGAAGAAAAAAATTATAGTAAAAAACTAGTTTTAATGCGTTAAGCTTCTTGACAAAAGAATATAATAATAAAAAGGCTCTAGTTACCACTAACAAAAGTATGGAAAGTGGTAACTTTTTAGTAAACCGTATGAACAAACATATAACAGTTAACAAAAATAAAATACATACCCAACATATGAGGATTTTCATAATAACTACCCCGCTAGGAAACAGTATGTCAGAAATTTGTTAAGCTTACATTATTTATTGTTCTATAATGAGTTAAGGATGGAGCAGCTTTTCTAATGTTTCCAAAAAGATGGAGATGTAGGTTGCCAAATTTTAGAATTTTTAAAATATGTATGTTATTTATTATAAATTATTGACGTTATTCTTAATCTCTTTTACATGGGTGCTATCAGTTTTTTGTGAATGTTTCTGTTAACATCTTGCACACAAAGACATCAAATGTAGATTTAGATAACTCATTATACCTAACCCGTAATCTAGACGGGCGATAAATATGCTGACATAAATTGCAGCAAATGATAAAATTACACTATCTCTATTGTGGACCACTCGACTTCGTACATATTTACTGCCGGCAATATACGGGTATGTCGCAATCATTCTCCCGCAATATTCGTTAGCAATTATTGCTGAGATAAAATGTCAAACTAGCTGTCATTTCCATTTGGCAATTATAAAAAAGAAGCAACAAATAAAACAAAAGTAGAAAAATAGTAGAAACAACAAAAAATTATTAAATTTGAAAGAATTAAATAAATATTTTCAAACTATAAGGAAACAATATAAAAATACAAAATTTTTTTTTACTTTACAAGTGTGTTTACAAGTAATCATAGAAGAACCTTCTTCCTTGAAATTTCTTAAAATATGAGTTACCATAAATAGGTGCTTTCATTCCCTAAACATAAACTCAGCAATTAGCAATTTTGTGCCGTTTTTCTGCCGACGCATTTAACTTATTGCTAAGATTTTTATCTCGAATATAGATGGGGAGTTAAAATCTGACAAATTTTTCTTTGTATTTCTAAGAGGGTTTCAATGTGTTATCTGGCTTCGGTTAAGAGAAAATATTCATTAAATATTGTACGTCGAAAATAATCAGTCAAAGTTGTTTTATATATCATATGTTTTAATATAATGACAGGGAAACTAGCTGACTATAAAACCAGTATTTAAATTTTTATTTAATATTCAAAGAATATTGTCTGCAAAAGGAAGCCTATTAACAATCTGAAAATTTCTGAGCCGATAGAAGTAAAAAAATTGGCTGATACGTACGGTACATAAATTGAGCTATCTATTACACAATTTTTTTCAATGTTTCATATCCTACTCGTGTCATAGAGGGCAATAAATAGTCTAAATTTGGCATTACTACGATATAAAAAAAGGGTGTCCCAAGAAGAACGCAATTTTTAAATCTGGCATTGTTTGACATTTAAACAATTGTTATTGTTTGCTAGTAGAAGGTACGAGGTTAGTAAAAATGGAGCGCTACACGAATGAACAACGCATTCTCATTGTGAAATTGTTTTACCAAAATGGTGAAAGTTTTGCGGCTACAGTTCGCAAATTGCGATCAATTTGGGGTCACAATAATGCTCCAAAAGAGTCAACTGTAAAGAGATTAATGGATAAATTTGCCGAAACTGGGTCTGTTAGTGATGTAAAGACAACAACGCGCCATCGACCAGGTCGATCGACCTGGTCGCAGCTGTACGTGATTATGTCGCTCAAACTCCATCCACCTCAATTCGACACCGAGCTCAGCAAATTGGTGTCTCCAAATCCACTTTGCAGCGAATTTTGACGAAAGATTTGCATCTTCATGCATACAAAGTTCAATTGACTCAGGAACTGAAGCCAGCTGACCATGGACAGCGAAGGGAGTTCGTTAATTGGGTATTGGAGAGACAACATGACAATGCTGATTTTGCCGATAAAATCATCTTCAGTGACGAGGCCCATTTTCATCTTAATGGCTTCGTCAATAGGCAGAATTGTCGCATTTGGGGTGAGGAAAATCCTCGAGTGATTCACGAGAAGCAAATGCATCCTCAACGGGTGACTGTGTGGTGTGGTTTTTGGGCTGGAGGAATCATTGGACCTTTTTTTTATGAAAATGAGGCAGGTCAAGCGCAAACAGTCAATGGTGTTTGGTATCGTGAAATGATAACCACTTTTTTCTTGCCTAGAATTGAAAAAATGAATGTGGTTCCAACAAGACGGCGCCACATGTCATACATCCAGAGAAACAATTCAATTGCTGCATCAATCATTTCCCGGTCGTGTTATTCAATTCAATTGCTGCATCAGTCATTTCCCGGTCGTGTTATTTCGCGTTTTGGAGATCAAAATTGGCCGCCTAGATCGTGCGATTTAACACCATTAGATTTTTTTCTTTGGGGTTTTTTGAAGTCGATGGTTTACGCGAATAAGCCGACGACGACTCAAGCCTTAAAAGAGGAAATTGGACGCTGCATTAATGAAATACCGCAGCATTCATGCAAAACGGTCATTGAAAATTTCATTAAAAGATCGCGTGCATGCCAGCAAAGCCGCGGCGGCCATCTGCACGATATATTGTTCCATACATAACCTCATTCTGTCTACTTTACGATATAATAAAGTTTCACGATTTTTTTTTAAATATCTGTGTTTTATTTAAAATTTAAAAATTGCGTTCTTCTTGGGACACCCTTTATTTTTTATCTTAATAGTTGGTACGGAAATCCTCGTATGTATTTGTATGTACAGATACACCTCCTCATAGTGGACAGCAACGGTCACAGATAATTTGTCAACAAAGGGAGGTGTATGCCATTAGTTAGCTGTTAAGTATAAGGAGTGAAATCAAAGAACAACGACACATATATAGCTTAAAAAAATTAAAATTTTATACACATAAGCGTTATCCTTGGATAGCTTTTCTGTGGCTATTTCGTCGTTTCAAAAGATTCTAATATCCCTCCACAGACTTGAGCTCTGGGCAGTTTGGTAGGTTTGCGTCCCTGGGTATACAAGGCACATTATTTTTTGAATACCACTCGAGAGGAGTTTTACTATAGTGGCAAGATGACAAGCCGATGATCATTTGAGCACTTTTTACAGCATTTTCAATCGATCTGAAGAGAACTTCGGGCAATAAGTTCCCGCATTCTTGTCGGATATTTCCTTTGAGAGCTTCCAGAGGCTATGTTCATATAGACCCGTGACTTCAAAAAATCTCAACGAAATAGTGTTGACCTTGACTTGAGGACGGCAGTTGCGCCGTGCTGTTGGAACCACACGCCTTCCATTCCCAAGTCATCAATTTGCTGTAATAAAAACTCGTTGATCATAACAGTGTTACCCACGGCATCCTCGATAAAATAAGGACTGGTGACACCTCCAGCATAGGTAAAATTATTTTCAAATTAACATAACTTTATTACATGGTCGGCATTCAATACCTTTTCATAATAACGGTAGTTGGCTACCACAGATTCTTTAAGACCGATTTGAAAATTTTAAAATTGTCATTCCATTAAAGGCAAGTGTCTTTTTGTATAAGCGCTAATTTACCGGTTCAATTTTGAAATATCTTAAACTACCGTTATAATAACGCTAAACTACCGAAACACCCATATATAGCGGTATTTTGCAGATATAACAAAATTTAACATATAATATTATGGAATAAACCCCGTGATATTAGATGACAAATGTCACTATTGGAACAGCAGTTTCAAAATTGTCGTATCGGTATTAATCTGAACATAGTAGACAACTGCCGTTATAATGAAAAGGTAGTGCTTGCCAACCATATTTTATTATTACACTGTGGAACAAATTCAGGTTAGCAAAAGTTAGGTCGATTCATAGAGTGAGGGGTGAAAATATAGGTTAAATTAGAAGACCCGTATCGCGGCGTTTGTTTATGTTAGTTCGATTTTTTTTTTTAATCGACCTTCAAGCTTTGCAGTCATATGCCGATTTTCAGCATATTGTTTATATGGTTTTTGCCTATAACTCGTCGACTAATTGATATTTTTTTAAATCTGTAAAAGCCAAATTATTGCTAGAGACCTGTGAAACAATTAAAATTTTTTTAAAAATTGATTTAGAAAATTTTTATGGTACTTATGAAGCAAAATGTTGGACAATTTTTTGTTTTTCATGCTTTTTGAAAAGATTTTCCACAAAACTAAGTCTATTTTGCTTTCTGTTTAATCTATAATATGCTTCTCAGTTTCTTCAATAAATTTCATTTGAAAAGAAAACAATCATAATACAAAACTTGCGTTTTCCATCTTAATATTAATTTACTTCTCATTTTTTATGTACCAATTTTGTTCAGTGTTGGTTTTGAAGAAACATTGAAAAAGAAATTATAAAAATATGTAAAAAAATATCATTTTGAAATGTTAGTTAGGAAAAGTTCTTGGTTTTTAAATCCCTAAGGTGAAAACTAACCTGCGTTATTTTTTTATTAAACATTTTTTAGAACAAAAAGTAATACATGTGACCCATTTAACTTTTATTACGCCTATTAAATTAAAAATGCATCTTTATCTTTGAAAAAAATGAGAGCAAAAGTTTTTTTCCCTTCGTTTTTAAATCCCTAAGGTGAAAACTTACCTGCGTTATTTTTTTAACAAACATTTTTTAGAACAAAAAGGAATATATGTGACCCATATAACTTACTTACTTTTCGTTTTTAGATCCCTAAGGTGAAAACTTACTTGCGTTATATGGTACAAGCGAACTAATTTCAAAAATAAAGATTCAGTTACGACTGGGAACTCAGCCGAAGCTGATGTCATTTAATAAAATTTTAATTAAAAATGTCGGAACCAAAATGTAAAATGGACCATTTTTGTAATGTTTGTGGACGTTTCATAGCAAGCGATGAAAAATGTGGCAATGCGAGTGATTTTTTTTTTGGAAGCCTATAAACAATATTTCTCGCAAGAGTTTATCACTGACGTAAACTATGCCCCTAAAAAAGTTTGCTTGAATTGCTATTCAACTCTTATGCAATGAAAAAGTGGTATACCAATGATGTGGTTAGACAACAGCACGCATCAAGAAGAAAATTGCTATGGATGTATCCACTACCATAAAACTTTGAATAGAAGGAAAACAAAGAATAAAACTTATGTAGCAGTGCCAAGTGTTAAATTACCATTACCGCACTCAGAATTCGTTCCAGTACCAACATACCGAAGTATTGATCTTCAAACAGATATCAGTACTACAACCGCCGCTGCTACATCAATGGATTTCTTCTCAGAATACGACCCTGGTGAAGGTACATCCTATGAAACATCAAAGGACCCAATCCTAGTGACACAAAACCAATTGAATGGAATTGTTGCAAATTTGTGTTTGATGATATTGAAAAGATGATTGACGTTTATTCATCGATAGTTCACTAATCAGCTTAAAAGATGTGCTTTTACACAAGACAAATAGAATGCCTTCTGTTCCGATTGCGTATAGCACTGACACTAGTGAAAATTTCGATAATTTGAGACACATTCTGGAAGTAGTCAAATATAACAAACACCAGTGGCGCATTTGCTGCGACCTCAAAATAGTTTCATTGATTACAGGTTTAACAGCATCTGGGCGTCCAAAATATCCGTATTTTTTGTGCGATTGTGATTCACGAGACGGAGAAGGTATTAAAGAAAGAAACCAGTACAAACAGCATAACTGGAATAGTCTTGTTCCTGAAATGAAAATTTTGTTGCCGTTACTCCAATTAATTGCTAAAAATTTTTTGAAATGTATCGCAAAAAGACCAGCAGTATTCAACCGCTTAATGTTCCCAAGACCAAGTAACGCCAAAATTCAGGAAGGGGTTGTTAATGGTCCCGACCTACGGAAACTAAGGAGTCGTCAAGATTTTGACCAAGTTCTGACAGACCGAGAATTAAATGCATGGCTCGCATTGAAAGCAATCATTAAAGGACTTTTGGGTAAAGAACGCAAAGACAACTACAGGCAATCTGTTGTAAACATGTTGGCAGCTTTCGATGAAATTGGGGTTAATATGTCGTACAAAATTCATCTCTTGCATCAGCATCTTGATCAGCTTGCTCAACAGTTGCCAACTGAATCTGATGAGCAAGGCGAACGTTATCACCAAACTGCGCTTCCATCCAAAATAAGGTAACTATAGAGTGTGCATATTTTGAATTCCTAGATTTTTCTAACATCTTTGTCAGAGTGCACAATTTAAACATGTTAACGATTGAAAACTATTTTCGTTTCAAGTACAGAGGAAAGAAATCTCCACATGCAATACTCGCTGAAATTTGTTGATGGTATAAAAACACCTCTGAAGAAGAGGAAGACGAGGAAAAGGAGGAAGAAGGGGAAGACAAAGATGAAATTCCAGAATATCTGTTGGACGAAATTTTCGACCTTTCTGATGATGATGGCGATGACCAAGATATTAGAGAGAGCAGTGATTTTGATCCCCAGCCGCCTGCTAAACGGCAACTGGCCAAATCATTAATTTAATTTTTTACTTAAAACTTTTCCTAACTAACATTTCAAAATTATATTTTTTTTCCATATTTTTATAATTTCTTTTTCAATGTTTTTTAAAACCAACACTAAACAAAATTGGTATAGAAAAAATGAGAAGTGACTTAATAATAAGCTGGAAAACATAAGTTTTGTATTATGATTGTTTTATTTTCAAATGAAATTTATTGAAGAAACTGAGAAGCATATTATAGATTATACAGAAAGCAAAAAAGACTTAGTTTTGTGGAAAATATTTTCAAAAAGCATGAAAAACAAATAATTTATCAACATTTTGCTTCATAAGCACCACAAAAATTTTCTAAACAAATTTTTTAAAAAATTTTAATTGTTGCGCAGCAATAATTTGGCCTTTACAAATTTAAAAAATATCAATTAGTCTACGAGTTATAGGCAAAAAACCATATAAACAATGTGCTGAAAATCGGCATTTGACTGCAAAGCTTGAAGGTCGATTAAAAAAAAAATCGAACTAACATAAACAAACGCCGCGATACGGGTCTTCTAATTTAGCCTCTATTTTCACCCCTCGCTCTCAGAATCGACCTAACTATTGCTAACCTGAATTTGTTCCACAGTGTTATTTAAGTTATTTCATTAATGTATCAGTAAATTAAAGTACATATCCAATAATATTTAAAACTAAACAAAACGTAAAATCAAATTCAGCCTTTTAGCTGACATTTAGTAATAAAATAAAAAGCTTTTTAAATCAGGTTAAATATGAAAGTTTCCATTTACTTTAATATCCAGAATGACCACCACTTCTGTTTGACATTTTCGATAAACGATCATTCATGGTCTTGACAAGTTTTTTTCAATCCTCTGGTGTAATTTTTCCCAAGTTTCCTTGATACAAGTTTTTAATTGTATGACAATTAAATGCCCAAGCGTTCTTAATAGGCGAGAGGTCGGGGCTTTGCGGTAGCCATTTTAAAACATTAATATTTTCTAAGTATTTACTACTATTTTGGCGGTGTGGAAAGGAACAGTTTCTTGTTGTAGAATAAATGCTTTTCCTATTAGTCTCCTTCCTTCAGGTTTATAATATTTAAATAAATGTCAGCGCTCACTTTACCTTGCAGAGTTATTAATTTCCCAATTCCATTTGCGCATAAGCAACCCCATACCATTAATCCTTTTTCTGAGCCCTTAAACGTAGGCTTAGTGCACTTCCATTCTCCATACATGAATTCTGCCATTAGTTAGTTTTCCAAAATTCGTCAGTTTTTGAAGCATTAGTTTCATTAACTGCATTACTTTTTTCAAATTTGCTTTGTTAACATAATTAAGTTTTCTTGAACACCTCCATGATTGCCAGCTTCATGCAGTCTTCGTATAGTTTTCGCCGATGGTACTTCGTAGCCTTCATTTTGTAATTTGGAACGCATTTTTGACACCGAAATTAATGGATTCGTATTGGACATGGTTGGGATTCTTTTCACAACCCTTTTCGATGTTATTCTATGTCCACCTGCAAGTTTTATAGAGCATACCCGTGAGTGTTTTTTGAATGCGCGAATAACATTTCCAATGGCTGTGTGCGATTTTTTGAAAATGTTAGCAATTTTTCTATGAGAATCGCCATTTTTATGTATTACAATTATAGCCTTAAGCTCTTTCAGCGTAAATTGCTTAAATTTTCCCATTGAAGTTACGAAAAAGTTAAAAAAACAATTATTTTATGTTAGAATTAAATAAATTAAAAATCTTACAAAGTTGTTAATATTTTGGTTTTGTTTTTTTTTTTAATATTTTATTTCGAAACGTGAATTTACATAAATTGGAAAGCAAATTGCACAGGGTTCAGAAAATACACACACTGAATAAAAATCTCGTACATAAATGTAAACAAACACAGCTCAAAGCAACATACACATTGTTTTATTTTCATATCAATTGTGTACAGAGTACAGCAAAAGTCATGGTACCCTAGTTACGATATAACAAAAAATCTTTCGTAATTTCTAAAAAAAATACGTAACAAAAGATATGACACTTATTTTTATTTAATGTGTTAACTTATATACTATAACAAATGAAAAAATATTCCACTTATTTATCTAAATAATAAAAAAAAAATAAAGAGGGGTTTTTAGCATATGTGGTGTGTCAATTGGATCCACATCTGGTGTGTGCTTAGGATCAGTGTCCTGTTCAAAATAATAAATATCTCGAATATTCAGTTTTCAGCATTCTGATTAACATTTTCTATCAGAATATTCATATAAACCGTTTTGTCCATTGTCTCCTCAATTAACAAAAAATAGGGCTTTTAACAGTTTCACGAAAAAAAAATTGCCTTAATATATTTTTATTTATTTATTTAACCAAATAAAAATATACCTTTCAGTATAAATCTTAAGCACAATTATTTTTATGCCTTTGAAAATTGCTTTTTTTTTTTGAGTTAAAAAATTTAAATTTACAAAAGTTTGATGGAGTAAAAAACCAAAAAATTGTATTTTTTACGTTTTTCAAAGTTTACACTATTGTCGTAAAGATAATAAGAGGAGTAGAACCAAGTTTTTGCCACAAATTAAAATAAATACATGTTTTCAAATACATATGTCTATTTACTATGTAAAATTTTGTATATTATTCGATCTATGTGTTTTAATTATATATTTTAATTTTTGTATATTATTCTAGCGCTGATCCTTACAATTTTTTCCATTTAATAAAAAAAATTTGTGTTTACTATACGTTAGTAACATAAAATTATGATCTCGAGCCTGATAAAATTAAAAATATATATGTAATTAAAACATATAGATCGAAAAAATGTACATACAAAAACTTAGGGCACTATGTAATTTATAATCTAATATAATAAACAACACTCAAATATGTTGTGAAAAAAAAATATTAGTATGCCAGATTCCCAATTCGTTCTCAGAAATAGAAACATTATCATTTGGAATGGCAACCCTGTAAATTTGTGCTTCAAAAATCTAAGATGGTTGAAAATGGGTATTTCTATAAATAGATCGAAAAAGCTTCTTTGTACGGGTAATCATTCACTAACTGAAAAATGCTATTCCGCATAGTCATTTTCCTTAGAGTGTGTGATATATAAGCCTGTTCAAAACCATAAGTTATTTGTGGGTTGGGTGGTTCATAAGGAGGCTGCAGATGACCTGGTCGCTCCTTATCCTTACAATCATTACAATTTTTTCCATTTAATAAAAAATTAGTGTTTAGTATTCGTTATTAACTTTAAATTATGATCTCGAGCCTGATAATATTAAAAATATTTAATGTCTTTTAATATGGAAAATATTTTTTTGGAAAGATTATAAAGCAGCTTAAAATCGTGTAAGAGAGTATTTTAGGTTTCATTTTTTTTTGGAGCCACGTGAGTTCGCTAAACTCAGAGAATTTGAAGCAAAAACAGTTAATCATAAAAAGTTTTTGTTTTTTTTACGAAAAAAATTAAAATATTAATTACTGCAAGAAATTACTTCAAGCTATTTATATATTTGACAAGGTATATACCAGCAAGGTATATGAAAAATCCACGGTCTTCTTCGGTCCTATTTACCAACAAAAAATATTGTAACAAAAAAGGATTTAAGAAGAATAACTAATTTAATATTTGAGCTTAAGGTTTGTTCTCTTATAAAAATATTATTTATTTTTCAATATTTCCCTTGTTTAGCATCTTCAGGAAATAATAAATATGACAAATTATAACCAAAATTAAAGTTTTCGCTTTACAGGGCCACGACTGTATTATAATATATTTTATATACAGCGCAAGTTGTATACCCTGCAGACATTTTACTGGATATAGCGCATATTATAGGGACAGCCAAAAAAGTCCCTATAATATGCGCTGTATGGAGTAAAATGTCTTCAGTGTATATAGTAGGTTAATGTAGAGTTTGAGGTCAGTCTCCAAAGAATCAAAATGTCTTCATAGTAACCTGTGAAACGAAAAACCGTCCCCGCAACATGCACTGTGCACATATATATATATATATATATATATATATCCGATTTTATGATGAATTTAATTAAATTATTCTATGTATATATGGAAAAATATATATTTTGAAATTTTGGGGGGCTCCAAATCCGACTTAGACCTATGACCTCTTGAGCAAAATTTCTCAGAATCACCTATGTATAGATTACGTTTTTGCTATACGCTTCATCAAAAAAAATTAACCCGCCTTAATATATATATATATATATATATGTACAAATTTTTCGTCGATTAGAGCCGCCCCTAGGATGATTCTATGGACAATTCTAAGCAACTTTGGTGAAGGAACCATAGGTCTATCTCGATTTTCGAGCAAAATTTCTCAGAATCACCTATGTATAGATTACGTTTTTGCTATACGCTTCATCAAAAAAAATTAACCCGCCTTAATATATATATATATATATATATGTACAAATTTTTCGTCGATTAGAGCCGCCCCTAGGATGATTCTATGGACAATTCTAAGCAACTTTGGTGAAGGAACCATAGGTCTATCTCGATTTTCGAGTCTCCCACTTTTCAAAAAATGATTTTTTCCCTATAACATCATTTTGATTCAAAATTCGATTTTTTATTCATCGTTATATTATCTTTTTTATGTGTATATGGGGGGTTTTTGGGGTCGAGGAATTAATTTCTGAACTTTATTTTTACCTATGACCACCACCAACCAGAGGCCGGTTCATGCATATTTTAACTATTTTTCGTCTATTTCCCGAGAAAAATTTTTCAGTAAAATTGATCTTTATTTTATTTTTTTTAACAGAAATTCAACCTAAAAAATAAGAACATGTGTAAAAAAAGGAATTTAGTGGAAAAAAAGCGAAATAAGTTATTTTTGAAAGTCTTTCTTGCTTTCAAGTCTGGGGTATTTTGCACGGCTTTGTGATGTAACTGCCTTAACACTGTGTCGACTTTTTTCTTAAACACGTTTAGAAACGCTAGCCAGCAATTGAACATGTCTTTCCGTTGCTTGTATGTGTACCGGAATTCTTGGATCAGGCAATGGTGGATCATCGTATTCTAAATATTGTTCGAAATGATCATACGGAATGGTATGCGTAAACGGTGCTTCGAATAAGACATCATCTTTATTTAAATCATTCATATTTGTATAATCTCTACAATTGAAGTTTATCAAAGGTTTTTGGTAAACTCTAAGATGTGCCGGGTCGTACAGATTTCTTCGGTAGTGTAAAATTTTCTTGATTGCGATGTTTCGTGTCTCTTTTTTATCATCAAATAACATCGCTAACAAAATATTTTCGGAATGTCCGTAATATGAATTGTCTTTAATGACATTATTCACAACTCCGCGTAGATTTGTATCCAAATATTGTGTCCAACGAATGAATTTGTAAAATAATACACTACCTAAGACCACCGAATTATAGTAATTGATGTTGAAGTGCATCGGCACATACACTTTCATTATGTACGTTGCCAGAATTTTCAAATTCCTTGATGGATTTTCAATTGACACATACAACCGCAACAATCTATTCGCTTTGGTGAACCAACGTGAATGTGCTATTGGTCCTGGTTTAATGTGAGACAAATCCGCAGGAACAACACAAATTCGATATTGCATTGGCCATTTTGTATAGGTAATTTGAATCGGTAGATAATTCAAATGGATCTAAATCAGGTGGCATGTTCTCTAGCACGATTATCACGAATTTATCTACAAGCTGAAAAAAAAAAGAAATTAGATGAATTAAATGCAATTTTACCATTTAATAATGGAAAAAATCGATGAGAAAAATGACAAATGATATATACCGGAAGATTTTCAAACGTTTCAATTTGTTTGCCCAACGTTCCGGTTGTTGTTCGTCGTCCAGTGGTCGATGATCTGTCCAAAGTGTTAAACAAATGACGAAATGGCAGCTCGATGAAGTGCAGAAGGCACACAAACCAATGCAGCGGTCTATTCAAATGCAATTTAAATCGACGCAAAATCCCATTTCTTACGCCAGTTCCTTCAAAACAACTTAATGTGGTTCTTTTACCATCCTTGAATGCAACTTCTCATCGATTTTTTCAATTGTTAAAGCATAATATTTTCGGCCATCGAATGAAAATGCTATCAAATTAGATGCATCATACTGCTTACGAAGCAATTCTTCTCTGCATTTGGCTTTTTCTCGACGCACTTTATTTTTATCCATGATGATAGGATTGCCATGTGCATCTTTGACGTCAATGTCTTGCATAAGAGATGTTGCGAGTGCTGGTGCTATTCTATGAGACACACCAAATCGATCACACATCGCAGCGAAGTTCGAAGCATCGTATCTGGGAGTATACGGTCCTCGTATCATTGGCGGAACATCTTGTGTATTTGAACTTGGCTCATCTGTATCAGTACTTGGTTCATATGCTAAATGGCTCTCTTCAACGCTTGTTGGTATTATTGTTGACGTTGGTGCTGGCTCTTCAACTTCTGGCACGAATTCCGGTATCGTCAATCTTCTGACATTATTTTGATCTCGCATAAACTCTTTCAAATGATCTGGAATCAATCCACATGAGCATAATGCTGCCTTCAAGTCACATTGACATTTGCCGATGTAAAATAATTCACAAGATGCACCAAAAACAGCAACATCATGCGAAGGCAAATGAAGGCTTCAAATGACTTTCGGTACTCGTTGATGTTGATTGCGATGTAGACGGCAATGCATTTGGATCCATTGTATACTTTTACTAAAAGAATTAAAAAATAACTGAAATTAGTATATTTTAAAACATTTGGTTCGAATATATTTCTTCCACCTACAAATTGGTAAATACACAGTGGTAAAAATGGTGAGAATTTTATTTATATTCAAAAATCAAATTTTGATCTGAAACGAAAAAAAACTGGTTTTAATTGACTTGAAAAAATCATTGTTTGAAAAGTGGGAGACTTGAAAATCGAGATAGACCATGGTTCCTTCACCAAAGTTGATTAGAATTGTACATAGAATCATCCTAGGGGGCGGCTCTAATCGAATTTTTCGGCTCCATACAAACTGGCCCGCCCTAATATATTGTTACAAGAAATTTCTATCACTAGAAATTTCTTTACACAAATTTTGACAACTGGAAGATTCTAGTGTCGTAATAAGCTGGAAATAACTAGAATACCTGATTACTCATATAAATACTGGTTCTCAGTGACGCAGTAGTTCAGTTTATAAGTAAAACGCAAAGTGTGAAGAACTAAAGTGTGGCTAACGTTTAGTTTATCTAAATCGTGTAAATAAAGTGTGCTATTAATGTGTATTTCTGTAATTTTTAGTGACGGTTATAAATAAATAGAGCTATAAATAATTTCAAACGGTGTTTATTATTTGCAATATAGAAAGAACTCGATTTATTTAAAAGGTAAATAAATCAACGATTTTATAAAGGGTAAAATCGTAACAATTGGTGTCAGAAGTGGGATTGCAAAACAATAAGCAGTCATGAAATTGGAGGAGCTTAAGGTGGAACAGCTCAAGAAGGAATTGAGCAAATTGGAGCTACCAACAACGAGAAACTGTTTACTAAAATGGAAATGAAACTGCTAGAAACTTCTAGAGCAGACAACAAGAAACTATTAACTAAGATGGAGACGAACGAGAAATTGCTAACGAAGATGGAAGAAAAGTTTCAGGAAACTTCTAGAGCCACAAATGAGAAAATGGACAGATTTGACAAAAAGTTGTCCGACTTAGAGACTGGCGTGGAAATACAAGCCAAAGATGTTGAGAGAAAACTACAAGATCTCGAAAATAAAGTAAATAATCTCCAATGTCAGGAGGGTCCAGTACGAATTATTCAGGAAAGTTCTGGTAGAGCAAAGGCCCCTACTTTTGATGGCAGCGCACCATTTAATGTTTTTAAGTTCCAGTTCGAGACAGTTGCCGGCAGAAATATGTGGAACATTGAAGAAAAAGCTATAGAGTTGATTCTGGCCTTAAAAGGAAACGCTGCAGAAATTCTAGAAAGTGTGCCAATCACCTGCAGAAATAATTATGACGACATAATGGTGGCACTGCAGCGAAAGTATGGTGGCGAGCACAAAAAGGAAATTTACCGAATGGAACTTAGAGGTAGACTTCAGAAAGCAAATGAGTCGTTGCAAGATTTTGCAACAGAAATTGAACGGTTGGTGCAGCTGACTTATCCAGGTGAAAATCATCCATTCTTAGATCAGTTTAAAATTGAAGCATTTGTGAATGGAATTCGGGATTCTGATGTAAGACATGCGGTGTGTGCTACGCAGAAATCGACTTTTGCTGAAACTGTCTCATTTGCGCTGGGCCAAGAGACTGCGAAGGTGATTTCCAAGCCACAAATATTTAAGGTGCGTAACCTCGAAGTAACTGCTGAAAAGGATATAAGCACAAAGTTAACAGAGTTAACAGATGCAGTTATGAAGGCATTAGGTGAAAAGCGAAGCAAGCCAAAGGATAAATGCTACAACTGCGGTAAAGTGGGACACTTTCAGCGAAACTGCAAAGCACCCAGAAAAAGCCTCAGAGCCGATCAGCAATCACCTCAAGAGTCACCGTTAAACTAAAACGAGCTAGCACTACGGGGCATGAGCTAGCTCCCACAACCGATGGCCCCACAATCTCCATATCAATAGCACAGCAGGGGAAAAGCAATCTTACTGCTTATGGGTGCATCAACGGACAAAAGCACATTTTAACTATAGATACAGGGGCATCACAGTCCATCATCAGGCCCGATATAATTAGAAAGCCAGTTGAACCATTGCACGGGGTAAGTTTGCGAACAGCTACTGGAGAGCAGGCTTCTGTCTATGGTAAGGTTAATGTGAAACTAACAATTGCCAACATAAGCGTCAGTCACGTATTTATTGTTGCCGATATTGTGGACGAAGTAATTATTGGTGCAGATTTTATGATTCGTCACGGCATTAATCTGCATATAAGGCAAAAAGTTATGATTTGGCGCAATGTTGAAATACCTCTTGATGTTGGATATGAGCAAGCGGATCAGGTAAGGAAGATAGTTACCATCAGCCACCAAAAACTACCAGCACGGGCTGAAACTTTAGTATGGGTGCGTATGGAGGGAGATTGTGAGGACAGCAGCTTGTGGGTGGTAGAACCATCAGAAACAAAAAGTGACCTTATAACAGCGAAAGCCCTCGTAAAAACCAGCAAAGACAAAAGAGTTCCTGTAAGAACTGACAACTGAAAAAGTTGTCCGAGCGAACTCTGAAATAGCCAAATGTACTGCGCCAGAAGCAATAATCAGTTGCGAAAAGAACTTGGAACCTTCCAGTGCGTCCGTTGAAGACCGAGAGATGCTGGCAGAATATGTGGAAAAATGGGTGAAAGAACTGGCGCCGCCTGATAGAAATAAAGCCAAACAGCTAATCAGGAAATACGGCTCTGTCTTCGCCATGAAAACCCAAAGTCAAGGAAGAACGGCAATTGTAAAACACCGAATAAATACTGGTGAAGCGAGGCCAATAAAGCAGGCGCCCAGAAGTATTCCTCTAGCAAAACGAAATGAAGTAAAGGAGTTAGTCAACGAAATGGAGCGTAGTGGAGTAATCGAACCATCTTCTAGCCCATGGAGCTCGCCTATAGTTTTAGTTAAGAAAAAAGATGGCAGCACCCGATTCTGTGTTGATTACAGAAAACTAAACGATATCACGAAGAAGGACAGCTATCCACTACCGAGAATTGACGACACTCTAGACACGCTAGCAGGAACCAAATGGTTCTCCACATTGGACTTGCAAAGTGGTTATTGGCAAGTAGAAATTTGTGACCAAGACAAGGAGAAAACTGCCTTTAGCACAGGTGACGGATTATGGCAGTTTAATGTGATGCCCTTTGGACTCTGCAATGCTCCAGCAACATTCGAGCGGTTAATGGAAAATGTGCTGAAAGGACTCCACTGGAAAACTTGCCTAGTGTACCTTGATGACATAATTGTCATGGGAAAAACTTTCGATGAACACCTCAAGAACTTAGCAGAAGTCTTAAGGCGAACATCTGCGGCTGGACTCAAGCTTAGCGCAAAGAAATGTACACTGTTTCAGAGGGAAGTCAAGTATTTAGGGCACCGCGTAACTGCAGATGGTATATCAACCGATGAAGATAAGATTCGGGCTGTAAAAGATTGGCCTCGCCCGAAAAATCTGCACGAGTTGCGCAGCTTTCTAGGTCTATGCACATACTACCGACGATTTGTACCAAATTTTGCCAGTGTGGCTGTGAGTCTACATGAGCTGACTAAGAAGGCGCGACCATTTCATTGGGGTGAAGCCCAAGAACAAGCATTCCTAAGGCTCAAGGAGTTATTATGCACGGCACCGCTTCTTGGATATCCTGTGGCGGGGAAAAATTTGTGCTGGATAGCGATGCAAGCGGACACGGAATAGGAGGTGTGCTTTCGCAGGTGATAAATGGCACCGAAAAAGTCATAGGCTATTACAGTCGAGTGCTTTCGAAACCCGAAAGGAACTACTGTGTAACACGGCGGGAACTCTTGGCGGCGGTAGAATGTGTAAAGCACTACCACAAGTATCTGTACGGTCAGCACTTTCAACTAAGAACCGACCATTCTACACTAAGGTGGCTGCTGCAATTTAAACAACCAGAAGGGCAGCTCGCTCGTTGGATTGAACCACTTCAAAGCTATGATTTCAGCATCGAGCACAGGAAAGGCATAAAACATTGCAATGCGGACGCCCTTTCAAGACGCCCCTGTAATTTAGAGTGCAAACATTGTTCGAGGGCTGAAGGAAAAGAGTGCATCGTTGATATAAGACTAACGCATATTGAGTCAAGTGAATCCTGGTCAGCGGCGCAACAAAATGACCCCATACTGTCAAAAATTATGTCAGCCAAAGTAGAGGACAGAAGGCCTACCCGTGAACAAATATCAGCTGAAAGTCCGCTAATGAAGGCGTATTGGGCCCAGTGGAACAGTCTACGGGTAATTAATCACTGCTTATACCGTATATGGGAAAGTGTGGACGGCAAAACTGAGACAAAGCTAATTGTGGTACCGTCAAGCAAAATAGAGGAAGTGTAAAAAGAGTTCCATGACGGTCCCAGTGGAGGACATCTCGGTGTCACGAAAACCCTAGAGAAGTTAAAACAACGATTCTACTGGGTCGGCTGCC
This sequence comes from Eustalomyia histrio, assembly GCA_949748255.1. NCBI lineage: Eukaryota > Metazoa > Arthropoda > Insecta > Diptera > Anthomyiidae > Eustalomyia > Eustalomyia histrio. The sequence goes on along the minus strand of OX456523.1, from coordinate 96,695,201 downwards.
AGCAAGCTGTGAGCGACTGGATAGCAAATTGCGCGCAATGCATCGCAGCTAAAGGACCAGTAAGAAGAAGTCGTGGGCAACTTCAACAATACAACTCGGGTGCCCCATTTGAGAGGATAGCAATGGATGTGGCAGGCCCTTTCCCTGTCAGTGATTCCGGAAACCGTTACGTTCTTGTGGTGATCGACTATTTCAGTAAATGGCCTGAGGTATACGCTATACCGAACCAGGAAGCCAGAACGGTAATAAGCGCATTTGTGAACAACTGGGTGAGCCGCTACGGTGTTCCATTAGAATTACACTCTGACCAGGGAAGGAATTTTGAATCTGCTATCTTTAAGGAAATGTGTGAGTTGTATGGAATAAGAAAGACAAGAACCACCCCGCTGCATCCACAATCTGATGGTATGGGCGAAAGATTCAATCGCACTTTAGAGGAATACTTAAGAAAAGTGGTCAGTACTCATCAGAAGGACTGGGACGAACACATCTCCAAATTTTTGCTGGCATATAGATCGGCTGTTCACGATTCCACCTCCCGGACACCTGCAAAAATTATTTTCGGGACGGAACTCAAATTGCCTGGCGATTTGGAATTTGGTGTAAAGCCCGCCGCTATGGATAAAGACAACGAAAACGCTTCCCGGGAACAAGAAGACATTAACGAGCTTCATGAGTTTGTGCGCAATCAAATTAAAATAGTCAGCGATAAGATGAAGGCGAGGTGCGATCGAGCAGCAAATTCTGAAGGATTTAATGAGGGCGAGTTGGTTCTGCTGTTTAACCCGCAACGAAAGAAAGGATTATCTCCCAAACTACAAACGCATTGGGACGGACCCTATAGAGTTATTAAAAGATTGAATGATGTGGTATACAGAAAACAGAAAGATCAGAGCCCAAGATCCAAAATGAAGGTTGTTCATCTAGAACGACTAGCCAACTATGGAAAAGGAATATCTATGTCTGTTCGGGGCGAACAGGCTTAAGTGGGCGGCAGTGTTACAAGAAATTTCTATCACTAGAAATTTCTTTACACAAATTTTGACAACTGGAAGATTCTAGTGTCGTAATAAACTGGAAATAACTAGAATACCTTTATTACTCATATAAATACTGATTCTCAGTGACGCAGTAGTTCAGTTTATAAGTAAAACGCAAAGTGTGAAGAACTAAAGTGTGGCTAACGTTTAGTTTATCTAAATTGTGTAAATAAAGTGTGCTATTAAAATGTATTTTTGTAATTTTTAGTGACGGTTATAAATAAATAGAGCTATAAATAATTTCAAACGGTGTTTATTATTTGCAATATAGAAAGAACTCGATTTATTTAAAAGGTAAATAAATCAACGATTTTATAAAGGGTAAAATCGTAACTATATATATATGTGCACAGCACATGTTGCGGGGATGGTTTTTCGTTCTACAAGTTACTATGAAGACATTTTACTGGATACAGCGAATATTATAGGGACTTTTTTGGCTGTATATGCATATGTCTTCAAAGTATGCGCAATCAATATATATATATATATATATACCTAGTACTTTCATAATTACTGACACACTGTTAGTCGCCCCCACTGTAAGAAATCCACTGAACATACTCTCGTTACGTTGACAGTTTTTTGTGTAAAAAGTTTTTGTCGTGCGTTACTTAAAATTATGGAATGGGGAGATATTGAAAACCGTATTGTCGTAATTGGCCTAAAAAAATGTGGAATGGAAACTGGAGACATTTATCGAACATTGCAGCCGCTCGGGGTTAGTCGTAGTTTTGTTTTGTTTGGGGATACTGGTGGAGTAGCAGACCGTCCGCGCTCTGTGCGAACTCCCAGAGCCGTTAAAGCTGTACAGAATTGAATTCATCGAAATCCACTCCGAAAGCAGCAAATAATGTCGCGGGAGATGAATATATCAAAGGTATCCATTTCTCGCATCATTAAATATGACTTGGGACTTCGGTCTTACAAAAGACACATGGGGCATCTACTTGCGGCGGCGTTAAAGCAGAAACGGAAGCAAAAATCAAAAGCATTGATCCGCCAGTACGCCAAAAACCGCCACAGAAAAATTATGTTTACTGACGAGAAAATTTTTACTGTGGAGGAGTCGTTCAATAAACAAAATGATAGAGTCTATGCTAAGTCATCTCTGCAAACAAATGAATTGGTTCCTAGAGTTCAGAGAGGTCACCATCCTGCTTCTGTGATGGTATGGTGGGGAGTCGCCTATGATGGGGTCACCAAGCTTCATTTCTGCAAAAAAGGTGTTAAAACTTCGGCAAAGGTGTACCAATCTGAGGTTTTAGAAAAGGTTGTGAAGCCATTAAATAGCACATTGTTCAAAAACGACCCGTGGACCTTTCAACAGGACTCTGCCCCAGCCCATAAGGCAAAAACCACTCAAGACTGGTTAAAAAACAATTTACCAAACTTTATTTCTACGGATGATTGGCCATCGGGTAGTCCAGACCTGAATCCTTTAGACTATAAATTGTGGTCCGTTTTAGAAGTCATGGTCTGCACTACTCACCACAAAAATTTAGAATCGCTTAAGCGTGCACTTATCCGCGCAGTGGACAATTTCCCCATGGAGGTCGTGCGTACTGCAATAGACGATTGGCCGGTCAGACTTCGGTCGTGATGGAAGGCAAATGGCGGCCATTTTTAATAATTTTTTTTTGTTTGTCTGCAAAGTATGTGAAATGCATACATATATATATATATATATATATATATATATATATATATATATATATATATATATATATATATATATATATATATATATATATATATATGCATTGTCCATACTTTGAAGACATCTGTATATACAGCCAAAAAAGTCCCTATAAAATGCGCTGTGTCCAGTAAAATGTCTTCAGAGTAAACACTAGAATAACGAAAAGTTTAAGGACAGTCCCCAAAGTAACAAAATGTCTTCATAGTAACTTGTGGAACGAAATCCCGTCCCCGCAACATGCGCTATGCATATATATATATATATGTGCACGGTGCATGTTGCGGGGACGGTTTTTCGTTCCACAAGTTACTATGAAGACATTTTGCTACTTTGGGGACTGTCCTTAAACTTTTCGTTATTCTACTGTTTACACTGAAGACATTTTACTGGATACACATATTGCGGGGGTATGTATATATATACATATATATATATATATATATATATATATGCATTGCCCATACTTTGAAGACATCTGTATATACAGCCAAAAAAGTCCCTATAAAATGCGCTGGGTCCAGTAAAATGTCTTCAGAGTAAACACTAGAATAACGAAAAGTTTAAGGACAGTCCCCAAAGTAACAAAATGTCTTCATAGTAACTTGTGGAACGAAAACCCGTCCCCGCAACATGTGCTGTGCACACACATATATATATATATATATATATATATATATATATATATATATATATATATATGTGCACAGCACATACTGCGGGGACGGATTTTCGTTCCACAAGTTACTATGAAGACAATTTGTTACTTTGGGGACTGTCCTTAAACTTTTCATTATTCTACTGTTTACACTGAAGACATTTTAATGAACAGTGCATTTTATAGGGACTTTTTTGGCTGTATATACTGATGTCTTCAAAGTATGGGCAATGCATATATATATATATATATATATATATATATATATATGTGCACAGTGCATGTTGCGGGGACGGTTTTTCGTTTCACAGGTTACTATGAAGACATTTTGATTCTTTGGAGACTGACCTCAAACATTACATTAATCTACTATATACACTGAAGACATTTTACTGGATACAGCGCATATTATAGGGACTTTTTTGGCTGTATATACAGATGTCTTCAAAGCATGCACAATGAATATATATATATATATATATATGCAAGTTACTATGAAGACAATTTGTTACTTTGGGGACTGTCCTTAAACTTTTCATTATTCTACTGTTTACACTGAAGACATTTTAATGAACAGTGCATTTTATAGGGACTTTTTTGGCTGTATATACTGATGTCTTCAAAGTATGGGCAATGCATATATATATATATATATATATATATATATATATATATGTGCACAGTGCATGTTGCGGGGACGGTTTTTCGTTTCACAGGTTACTATGAAGACATTTTGATTCTTTGGAGACTGACCTCAAACATTACATTAATCTACTATATACACTGAAGACATTTTACTGGATACAGCGCATATTATAGGGACTTTTTGGCTGTATATACAGATGTCTTCAAAGCATGCACAATGAATATATATATATATATATATATGCATTGCCCATGCTTTGAAGACATCTGTATATACAGCCAAAAAAGTCCCTATAATATTCGCTGTATCCAGTAAAATGTCTCCAGTGTAAACAGTCGAATAACGAAAAGTTTAAGGACAGTCCCCAAAGCACCAAAATGCCTTCATAGTAACTTGTGAAATGAAAAACCGTCCCCGCAACATGCGCCGTGCACATATATATATATATGTGCACAGCGTATGTTGCGGGGAGGGTTTTTCGTTTCACAGGTTACTATGAAGACATTTTGATTCTTTGGAGACTGACCTCAAACTTTACATTAATCTACTATATACAATGAAGACATTTTACTGGATACAGGGCATATTATAGGGACTTTTTTGGCTGTATATACAGATGTTGCGGGGACGGTTTTTCGTTTCACAAGTTACTATGAAACTTAATATGCGCCGTATCCAGTAAAATGTCTTCAGTGTAAACAGTAGAATAATTAAAAGTTTGAGGACGGTCCCCAAAGTACCAAAATGTCTTCATGAGCTGTGCACATACATATATATATATATATATATATATATATATATATATATATATATATATATATATATATATATATGCATTTCAGATACTTTGAAGACATCTGTATATACAGCCAAAAAAGACCCCGTAATATGAGCTGTATCCAGTAAAATGTCTTCAGTGTAAACAGTAGAATAATGAAAAGTTTGTGGACAGTCCCCAAAGTAACAAAATGTCTTCATAGTAACTTGTGGTACGAAAAACTGTCCCCGCAACATGCGCTATGCACATATATATATATATATATATATATATTCATTGTGCATGCTTTGAAGACATCTGTATATACAGCCAAAAAAGTCCCTATAATATGCGCTGTATCCAGTAAAATGTCTTCAGTGTATATCGTAGATTAATGTAATGTTTGAGGTCAGTCTCCAAAGAATCAAAATGTCTTCATAGTAACCTGTGAAACGAAAAACCGTCCCCACAACACACCTAGTACTTTCAATTATTCTGACACACGGTTTTTTCTTGATAAAAAACAAACAACAAGAGATTTTTGAATTTTTTATTTTGGTTTTTTAAATATTGAAGAATATAACAAAAAAAATTATTAAAAATGGCCGCCATTTGCCTTCCAACACGACCGAAGTCTGACCGGCCAATCGTCTATTGCAGTACGCACGACCTCCATGGGGAAATTGTCCACTGCGCGGATAAGTGCACGCTTAAGCAATTCCAAATTTTTGTGGTGAGTAGTGCTAAAGGATTCAGGTCTGGACTACCCGATGGCCAATCATCCGTAGAAATAAAGTTTACCCATACTTTGAAGACATCTGTATATACAGCCAAAAAAGTCCCTATAAAATGCGCTGTGTGCAGTAAAATGTCTTCACTGTACATAGTAGAATAATGAAAAGTTTAAGGACAGTCCCCAAAGTAACAAAATGTCTTCATAGTATTCTAGTGTTTACTCTGAAGACATTTTACTGGACACAGCGCATTTTATAGGGACTTTTTTGGCTGTATATACAGATGTCTTCAAAGTATGGGCAATGAATATATATATATATATATATATATATATATATATATATATATATATATATATATATATATGTGCATAGCGCATGTTGCGGGAACGCGTTTTCGTTCCACAAGTTACTATGAAGACATTTTGTTACTTGTCTGTCAGTGTAAACAGTAGAATAATGAAAAGTTTGTGGACAGTCCCCAAAGTAACAAAATGTCTTCATAGTAACTTGTGGAACGAAAACCCGTTCCCGCAACATGCGCTATGCACATATATATATATATATATATATGCATTTCTCATACTTTGAAGACATATGTATATACAGCCAAAAAAGACCCCGTATATATATATATATATATATATATATATGTGCACAGCGCATCTTGCGGGGACGGGTTTTCATTCCACAAGTTACTATGAAGACATTTTGTTACTTTGGGGACTGTCCTTAAACTTTTTGTTGTTCTACTGTTTACACTGAAGACAATTTACTGGATTCAGCGCATATTATAGGGACTTTTTTGGCTGTATATACAGATGTCTTCAAAGTATGCTCAATGAATACTTTGAAGACATCTGTATATACAGCCAAAAAAGTCCCTATTATATGTGCTGTATTCAGTAAAATGTCTTCAGTGTAAACAGTAGAACAACGAAAAGTTTAAGGACAGTCCCCAAGGTAACAAAATGTCTTCATAGTAACTTGTGAAACGAAAAACCGTCCCCGCAACATGTGCTGTGCATATATATATTTATATATATATATATATATTCATTGCCCATACTTTGAAGACATCTGTATATACAGCCAAAAAAGTCCCTATAAAATGCGCTGTGTCCAGTAAAATGTCTTCAGAGTAAACACTAGAATAATGAAAAGTTTAAGGACAGTCCCCAAAGTAACAAAATGTCTTCATAGTAACTTGTGGAACGAAAACCCGTCCCCGCAATATGTGCAGTGCACATATATATATATATATATATATATATATATATATATATATATATATGTGCTCAACACATATTGCGGGGACGGGTTTTCGTTCCACAAGTTACTATGAAGACATTTTGTTACTTTGGGGACTGTCCTTAAACTTTTCATTATTCTACTGTTTACACTGACAGACAAGTAACAAAATGTCTTCATAGTAACTTGTGGAACGAAAACCCGTCCCCGCAACATGCGCTATGCACATATATATATATATATATATATATATATATATATTCATTGCTCATACTTTGAAGACATCTGTATATACAGCCAAAAAAGTCCCTTTAATATGCGCTGTATCCAGTAAAATGTCTTCAGTGTAAACAGTAGATTAATTAAAAGTATGAGGACGGTCCCCAAAGTAACAAAATGTCTTCATAGTAACTTGTGGAACGAAAAACCGTCCCCGCAACATGCGTTATGCACATATATATATATATATATATATATATTCATTGCCCATACTTTGAAGACATCTGTATATACAGCCAAAAAAGTCCCTATAAAATGCGCTGTGTCCAGTAAAATGTCTTCAGAGTAAACACTAGAATACTATGAAGACGTATCCAGTAAAATGTCTTCAGTGTAAACAGTAGAATAATTAAAAGTTTGAGGACGGTCCCCAAAGTACCAAAATGTCTTCATGAGCTGTGCACATACATATATATATATATATATATATATATATATATATATATATATATATATATATATATATATATATATATATATATATATATATATGCATTTCAGATACTTTGAAGACATCTGTATATACAGCCAAAAAAGACCCCGTAATATGAGCTGTATCCAGTAAAATGTCTTCAGTGTAAACAGTAGAATAATGAAAAGTTTGTGGACAGTCCCCAAAGTAACAAAATGTCTTCATAGTAACTTGTGGTACGAAAAACTGTCCCCGCAACATGCGCTATGCACATATATATATATATATATATATATATATATATTCATTGTGCATGCTTTGAAGACATCTGTATATACAGCCAAAAAAGTCCCTATAATATGCGCTGTATCCAGTAAAATGTCTTCAGTGTATATCGTAGATTAATGTAATGTTTGAGGTCAGTCTCCAAAGAATCAAAATGTCTTCATAGTAACCTGTGAAACGAAAAACCGTCCCCACAACACACCTAGTACTTTCAATTATTCTGACACACGGTTTTTTCTTGATAAAAAACAAACAACAAGAGATTTTTGAATTTTTTATTTTGGTTTTTTAAATATTGAAGAATATAACAAAAAAAATTATTAAAAATGGCCGCCATTTGCCTTCCAACACGACCGAAGTCTGACCGGCCAATCGTCTATTGCAGTACGCACGACCTCCATGGGGAAATTGTCCACTGCGCGGATAAGTGCACGCTTAAGCGATTCCAAATTTTTGTGGTGAGTAGTGCTAAAGGATTCAGGTCTGGACTACCCGATGGCCAATCATCCGTAGAAATAAAGTTTACCCATACTTTGAAGACATCTGTATATACAGCCAAAAAAGTCCCTATAAAATGCGCTGTGTGCAGTAAAATGTCTTCACTGTACATAGTAGAATAATTAAAAGTTTAAGGACAGTCCCCAAAGTAACAAAATGTCTTCATAGTATTCTAGTGTTTACTCTAAAGACATTTTACTGGACACAGCGCATTTTATAGGGACTTTTTTGGCTGTATATACAGATGTCTTCAAAGTATGTGAAATGCATATATATATATATATATATGCATTTCACATACTTTGAAGACATCTGTATATACAGCCAAAAAAGTCCCTGTAATATGCGCTGTATACAGTAAAATGTCTTCAGTGTAAACAGTAGACTAACGAAAAGTTTAAGGACAGTCTCCAAAGTAACAAAATGTCTTCATAGTAACTTGTAGAACGAAAACCCGTCCCCGCAACATGCTCTGTGCACACATATATATATATATATATATATATATGCACATATATATATACGGTTTTTCGTTCCACAAGTTACTATGAAGGCATTTTGTTACTTTGGGGACTGTCCTTAAACTTTTCGTTATTCTACTGTTTACTCTGAAGACATTTTACTGGATACAGCGCATATTATAGGGTCTTTTTTGGCTGTATATACAGATGCCTTCAAAGTATGGGCAATGAATATATATATATATATATATATATATATATATATATATATATATATATATATATATATATATATTCATTGCTCATTCTAAGATAAGTAAAATTAATATTTAAAATACAAGAAATTTTTTATAAAGAATCAGAACAATCTAATATGTAAAATCAACACTTCGAAAATAGAAAAAAAAGCATTTTTAATTGTGTTAAGAGAAAACAAAACCGAAATAGATACAGAATAAGGAGCATCTAATAAATAAACAATTCTAAGTTCTAAAATAGTAACACATAAAATATAACGGAAGTTATTATAATATTCTTTTAATTAAATCAAAATTCTCAATTTATTGTACTATTCTCATTAATCAATATGTCAAACCCAGAAAACCTTATACGTCCTGCGGTATTAAATACAGCGAATACAGAACAAGCGACCAGAACACTAAATATTAGTGATCTAAATAATATAATTACCGAAACTACTTCTGTGCTTTTGCAACAACAATTGCCCGGATTGATTCAATCCATATTAAAACCAAGTCCTAATATACCTTCTGATCAAGGAATTGATGCACAATATCGCGGAAATTTTGCAAGTTTCGATAAGGTACCGGATATTGTCAAAAGCCTGCGCGAATTTAGCGGTAACCAATCTGAGTTTAATTCATGGCGTAAGAGCGTTAAACGAATCTTACAAATTTATGAACCTTCTAGAAGTACACCTAGATACTACGGTATCCTTAGCATAATAAGAAACAAGATCGTGGGTAATGCTGATATTGCTCTCGAATCTTATAATACCCCTCTGGATTGGAAATACATTATTAAGTGTCTTTCTCTGCATTATTCCGATAAGAGGGACTTAGCTACCCTCGAGTACCAAATGATTTCATTGGTTCAAGGCAAATTATCTATTCAAGATTTCTATCAAGTGGTTTATAAGCACTTGTCCATAATTCTTAGCAAACTTGGAAGTTTAGAAGCTTCTAACGAATCTTTAAATTTGCTAACGCAATCATATCGCAATAAAGCTCTTGACACATTTATCAGAAGTTTAAATGGAGATTTACCGAAACTTCTTGGTATGAGGGAGCCAGTAGATCTACCTCAGGCTCTCCACCTTTGTCTTAAATTGGAAAACCAAAGTTTCCGATCAAATTATTCTCAGAATTTTAATTATGGAAAACCTACTCCTCCACTTCCACCTCGCAACTGTCCCCGTAACTATTAATCACAACCTATTAACCCAACACCTCGTTTCAACCAACATAACTTCTACCCACAATTAGCTCATATACCCCATGCACAACAAAAACCTTTTATGTTCTCGAACACCGATAATCGTATACCACTGAACAATCATTCAACACAGCCACAAACTAATCCAAATCATTACCACCAATTTAATCCTCCAAGACCTATCCCTCCTAAACCTCAAAATGTACCACAACCTATGGATATAGATAGTAGTTTGCATTCGAAACATGTCAATTATATGAATAGACCACAGCAACAAAATATTAACAAAAGATCACCGCCGTCAACTGGAAATTCCAATTATCAACCTAAAATACAAAGGAACTTTCACATCGACAATGATTTAGAAACCTACGATGATATTGTTGAAAACTCCTTCGGTACTGACCAGCTCAGCGAAGTGCCGTATAATGAAGACGACATTAACCAACACAACGAAGTTCCGTATAATGAAGACGACATTAACGAGCTCAGCGATATTCATTTTTTAGAATGACGAGCTCTTCGCTCCCTTACTTTGAGTGTAGAGCTAAGAGCGGCAAATACTAAAATTTCTAATTGATACTGGCTCAAGCAAAAATTATATACAGCCAGACATTGTAAAAAAACCATACCAAACAAGGAAATATTTTTGGCAGGATCAATAGCAGGTAACGTCGAAATAAAAGAACACACGTTTGTAAAACTTTTCAATTTAGAAAAGGAAATAAAATTCTATATTCTCCCAACATTAAAATCATTCAACGGCATTCTTGGAAACGATTCATTAAAGGAACTCAATGCAATAATCTATACGCGTGAAAATTTTATGCAAATAGAAAATAATACAAAAATAAGGCTTAAGCAACATTTTTCTAAGGAAATAAATACAATACCAATTCGAGGTGATCACATGTCCCCACAACAAAAGGATGAAATGAAAGATATAGTAAGCGAATACCCTGAATTATTTATTGAGCCTAATAAAAAATTGACGTGTACAACCAGAATAGTTGGCGAAATCCGCACTTCCACAGACACACCAGTTTATTCAAAGCAATATCCTTATCCAATTGCATTAAAATCAGAAGTCGAAAAACAGATAAAACAACCTTCACGTTCACCGTACAATTCACCGGTTTGGGTTGTTGGGAAAAAACCAGACTCACTTGGCAACAAACAATATAGAATCGTAATAGATTATAGAAAATTAAATTCGTTAACAATCCCCGACAGATATCCAATACCTGAGATAAACGACGTCCTTTCACAATTAGGAGACAGCAGATACTTTACGGTCTTAGATTTAAAGAGTGGATTCCATCAAATTCCCTTAAAAAAATCCGATTATGAGAAGACTGCATTTTCTGTCGCAAATGGAAAATATGAATTTGTACGCCTTCCTTTCGGGTTAAAAAATGCTCCGGCTATATTTCAACGAGCTCTAGATGATGTTTTACACGATCATAATGGAAAGATATGCTATGTATACATCGATGATATTGTTATATTTAGCAAAACAGAAAAGGAACATTTTCAAGCAGCAACCTTAAAAGTACAACTGGATAAATGTAACTTTCTAAATAATGAAGTAGAATTCCTAGGATTTGTAATTTCAGCAGATGGTATAAAAACTAATAAGAAAAAAATTCAAGCTATTCTTGATTTTCCATTACCAAGAACCATAAAAGAACTACGATCCTTTCTGGGATTATCTGGTTACTACCGCAGATTTGTGAAAGATTATGCTAAAGTAGCAAAACCCCTAACGCAAATTTTAAGAGGGGAAGAAGGTCGTCAAAGAGCAAATCATCTCAAAAGCACATAACATTAAATGATGAAGAAGTCGAAGCTTTTAGAAAATTGAAAAACACTCTGGTTTCCCAAGATATCATATTGGCTTATCCGGATTACAACAAAGAATTAGAACTCACAACAGATGCTTCAGATTTCGCCCTAGGTGCAGTTCTGTCGCAAAATAACAAGCCAATTGCGTTTATATCTCGTACATTAAGTAAAACAGAAGAACATTATGCGACAAACGAAACAGAAATGCTCGCAATAATTTGGTCCTTAAACTCTCTTCGAAATTATCTGTACGGTTCTGCAAAAGTAAAAATATTTACTGATCACCAGCCGCTTACCAATGCTCTTAGCAATAAAAATAATAATAGTAAAATGAAATGTTGGAAAGCAATATTGGAAGAGTATAACTATGAACTTTATTACAAACCAGGAAAAACTAATGTAGTAGCAGATGCCCTCTCAAGAATTCACACCATAACACAGTTAAATACACTTTCAATAGCAACGCATAGCGATGATAGTTCAGGACAGAACCTCATATTAAGCATCGATACACCAATAAACTGTTTTAAAAATCAAATTATTCTTTACACACATCCTACATCCCAATATAAATTCGAAATTATTTTTCCCCATTACCACCGTCACCATGTATTTGAACCAGAATTTACTCAAAGCAAACTTATAAACGTTCTAAAGAAATATCTTTACCCCTCAATTAACAATGCAATCAAAACTTCAGAAAGAATCATGGGAAAAATACAAGAAATTTATCCACAACACTTTAATAAGTATCGTATTCGATTCTCTAGATTCCAAGTAGACGATGTAAAAAACGAGGAGGAGCAAAATAAAATAATCATAGATACACACAACAGAGCACACCGAAATAGTAAGGAGAATAAACAACAAATTTTAGAAAAATATTACTTTCCAGCCATGTCCAAAAAAATAAAAACAATAGTAAAACAGTGCATTACATGTAAAGAAACCAAATATGATAGACATCCCATGAAACCGGCATTAAAAGAAACACCTATTCCAAAATATCCTGGCGAAATTATCCATATAGACATTTATAAAACTGAAAACAATTTAGTATTAACAGCAATCGACAAATTTTCCAAATATGCACAGGTAAAAGTGATAAAATCCAAGGCAACAGAAGATATAAGGCAACCACTTCGTGAACTAGTATTTGAAAAGTTTAAGGACAGTCCCCAAAGTAACAAAATGTCTTCATAGTAACTTGTGGAACGAAAACCCGTCCCCGCAACATGCGCTATGCACATATATATATATATATATATATATATATATATATATATATATATATATATATATATATATATGTGCACAGCACATATTGCGGGGACGGTTTTTCGTTCCACAATTTACTATGAAGACATTTTGCTACTTTGGGGACTGTCCTTAAACTTTTCGTTATCCTACTGTTTACACTGAAGACATTATACTGGATACAGCGCATTTTATAGGGACTTTTTTGGCTGTATATACAGATGTCTTCTAAGTATGCGCAATGAATATATATATATATATATATATATATATATATATATATATATATATTATTCAGGTTTTTTGACTTTTTACTAAACCTTTATTTTTAAAAACTTACAGAAATAGCATATATTTTTTTCACAAATAACCAAAGCAAAATTCAAACCAACCTGTATTTTGTGTTATATGCTGACGATTTGGAGAGTGTATGCGGGGATGCAGGGATTAGAACTCTCATAGAACTGATTAAATAGAGTGTAGGAATCCGGTTCGATATGGAGCAAATGTTTACGTGATATACTCTACTAGATAAAATAGAAATATCAAGTTGTTGAACCTTTATATTCTCACTGAGTATTGGATTACTCAGTAAGAAATGTCATGAAATGAAGAAAGAAAAAATATGGAATTGGATTGATAGAATATAAATTAATTTATTTCATATATTATATGTATATATATATTCTTACGTCTTGTTACAGCAAGCCAATAAATAGACAGAATAAAAAAATAGTAGGAAAAAGTATCTACAATATGGTTAGCTTAAGGCGAAAAACGTTTGACATTTTTTACGATATGATTTCCTATCGCATACTATTTAATTGCACTCAGGAATGAAAGTTTTTCAGCTCAACAAAACTTTCAATATTTTCAATTGCTACTGAAGTATACTATATTCAGGCCTGAATAAGTACTTGATTAGGGTAAATACTTTTTAACAACTTAATTTTTATCATTTTTAAACTGTACAAATTGTAAAGAAAAAGCCTGAACGCAGTATGCCTGAAAAGACTATTGCTCAGGTATTGTAAAAGTAAGGTAAAAGCTTTTGAGAGTATGTGAATTGGCTTAAAGAGTAGATGGATCTTGGAATCAGAACGAAGATTATATTTGTCAATATAAAATGGAAAAATAAATTAGAGCAGTAGTTAAAGTAGATGGACAAGTATTGCTTCTCAATTATTTCTTAATTTGGCAGTCATAGAATAAAGATCGAAAATTGCTTTGAAAAAAAGTAAAGAAAAAAATTTTTGACAAAACCATTTTGTTGAAAGAAAAATTTAACTTCATACAGTCAAGGAAAAAGTCTACATACACCCTACAATTTTGAAGTTTTAGAGAATTAGTAGCGATAATTTAAAAAGATTTTATAGCAATGTTTAGGTATGTATAGTATAGACTATTTAAAGAAAAAAAGATATGAAAATAATATAAGATAGAAAAAAAGTCTACATACAGCGTGGCAGCTCCTAACATCAAATTTAAAACAAAGAAAAAGAAATAACCGTTTACTTTGTCAATTTATTAAATTTACAAGCTTTACAATCGTTTACGTTGACAAAGTGATAACTAAAGATGATATTATTTAAATTTTTATCCTTGAAAATGGCAAATCGGAAAGAGATTCATATTTCAGTTAGAAATATGGTAGTCAATCTCCGAAAGGAAAATAAATCTTATCGGAAGTGATGGCCGATCCAAAGTTTGGAGAAAACCAAACACTGCACTTGACCCAAAGAATATTATACCTACAGTTAAACATGGTGGCGGCGACAAAGTTACGAGAGAGTTACGTGAAATTTTTGGGAGAAACAACGTGCCAACAAAACGCACTATTTATCGTGTAGTGAATGATTTCGAAGAAAGAGAATCTGTAGGTGATAGGACCAAGCATGGACCACAACGTACTGCAAGATCGGCTGGAAACATTACTGCTGTTCAAAAAAGTGTTCAAAACAATCCATCAACCTCAATTCGACGCCGTGCTCAGGAGCTTGGTCTTCAAAGAACAACTTTGGCCACAATTTTGCACAAGGATTTGCATTTGTTTCCATTTAAGATTGAGTTGACACAAGAGCTTAGTCCACAAGACCATTTCCGCCGCCGTACATATGCCAATAGGATGTTACAGCTCGACAACCACGATTTTCATGAAAAATTCATAATATGAATAAACAGAATAGTCGGTTCTGGGCAATGAAAACCCCCCAAATCATTCATCAGTCACCTTTGCTTTCATTAAAAGTGACAGTCTGGTGTGCAATTTGGTCAGGAGGAATCATTTGACCTTACTTCTTTGAAAATGAAAACGGCATAACGGTAACTGTGAATGGGAAGCGATATCGTGATATGATTGAAAACTTTTTAACGCCACAACTGCATGCTTTGGGCTTGATTAACATGTGGTATCCTGGCATACAGCCAGGATTACAATGGAATTACTGCAAGACCTCTTTCCACAACAAGTTATTTCAAGAAATGGTGATGGTTTACTCTCTTTGGCCTCCACGGACTTCTTTTTGTAGGGATATCTGAAAAGCAAGGTTTATGCAAACAAGCAACTCAAACAAAATATTCGTGATGAAATTAATGAAATACCGCGTGAGAATGTAATGAAAAACCTGCTGAAAAGGGCTCGCATTTGTGAGGCTAACAGAGGCGGACATTTATCTGATATTGTAATCCATACATAATTGCCGACATTAAATAAAACATTTATCAATAATTAATAATATCAATAAGATCCATTCTCTTTCATTAAATCCCTTGCCGGCGGACACTGTAAAAATAGAAAAATTTTCAAAAATTAAAAAATTTTTACAAATCGATGAATATATAAAAATTCGAAAATTTTTTTAAAAATACAAAATTTTATAAAAATAAAAAAATTTTATAAAAATCAATAAATTTTATAAAAATCTATAAATTTTATAAAATCCATAAATTTTATAAAAATCGATAAATTTTTCTTATACGAAAACATGTCTTTAGTTTGGGCCTGCATATAGTATTTCCTATACAACACATTTATGAATCCCAACAAAACTTTGGTAATAAGTGCTATTTACTCATGCATTATTTTGTAATGGTAGCTCGTTAGCTTTTGTATTATGTGCAAGCATAAAATAAAGAGTTACCGATCGTTGATAACGTATTGCATGATTTATAAACGTAAAGTAATAATCTAAATATTTTTGAAAATCTATTTTAACTCATTACTTTTTGTTTTTTGTAAGCAAAATTGTAATGTATGTACGTTTCGTCATCACGAACAAAAACATGAAGAGCTTCGATAGCTCTGTGGGTAGAGTTTTCGGCTGGCATCCAGAGTTCCCAGGTTCGATTTCCATTATGACCACATTATATTTAAAAACGTTTAAAATATTTGTTATAATTTCTTTTTCTAAATATTTTTTTTTTATTAAAATCTATTTGTAGACACACTGCTTTTCCCACCATAGTAACCATATAAGTAACTACTTACTTAAACACCTCTAACTTAATGGGTCCATACATTACTTTGAGGCTCATCGCCTGTAAAATTAATCAAGTAAGTAAGGTGTAAAGTAGCCCCCTATGGCTATGCAATTCTTTACACATTATTTGGTAATGTGTGGTTTTGTTGGGATATGAAAAAGCCACGGTCTTTTTCGGTCGCATTTAACAACAAAAAAAATATAATAGAAAAGGATAAAAAAGAATTTCAAAATTTACATAAAATTGTATTGCAGGGTAGGGCATTCTTATGCTCTTGCATTCAGTCCAGTGCTGTTCATTTGATGGGAGAATTGTCTCCTGATCAACTCACATGAATTCTTACGCTCTTGATTTTAGTCGTCACTGAAACAGCGACGAGTGAACATGTGTAGCGGTTGTATGCTGATTTTTTTTTAATGCACTGAAAAAAATAATTAGCAATGTACGAAAAATATACAAGATCTATAAAAATCTTTAATAAACTTAATAAAAAAACCCATTCTTTTTTTAAATAAAAGTTGAAATCTTTTGAAAAATTCGAGTCCGATCGTTCATTCATTTATTCCGATCAAATGTATTTGTTTTTCCTTCCGAAAATTGAATTTTTGTTTTTATACAATAAAAAAAGACACCCTAAATATATATGTATTTCTTTTTTCCTTTCAAAAATTTAATTCTTGTTTAATTTTTATTTCTTTAAAACAGTTTTACACAAAACATTAACAGTTTCATAATTTCAATAAAAAATAAATTCATTCATATATTAGCACTGCTATTAACCCATTGAACATTTCTTACAGTGCAATTCTCATTTTCTCACAAACACAACTACATTTTTATTTTTGAACAGCACTGATTTAGTCGTTGGTGACACTGCGACGAATGCGCACGTTCAGCGGATGCTTTTATATTTTTGTTCAAGTTTACAGAAAATAAATTAATGATGACACTCAAAAAATATTGTATGTTAAAAAATGGTGATTTCTTAAACTTTCTAAAAATTGTACTTATTTTTGGAAATCAGGAAAATGTTGAAATATATTAAAATACAGGAATATTTGAAACACTTCCATAATTTTCAAGATAGGTTTAATGATTTTGAAAACTTTCAACCTCTTCTAAATATTTTTGAAAAATCTTTTAATTGCGATGTAAGTATCAAATACAATCTGAACTTATAATACTTCGAAGCGAAGTGAATGTTCAAGAAAATATTAATGTATAAGAGTTTTGGAAAAATATGGATGGCATAATATATCACGAACTTAAAAAAATAACCTTATTTGTTTATCTTTATTCCCTCAACTTATAACTTTTGTTCCTTATTATTTTCCCATATAATGCCACAAAATGACATTATAAGGTAAAAGATTAAATAAGAAAAATTAAGGCATTTATTTATTATGTTCCTGTGAATAACCTATTAAAATATCTTGTATTTCTTTATTTATTTCTTATATTATTATTATATCATAATATTATATTGCTATGCTACTAACTGTCATAGCACTCATGGGCCGAATACAATCGATAATTTACACGTACACTACACGAATGTCAACAAATCTCACAACTAAGAGCACAAAAAATACAATCATTTCATTCAGTAGTACGCTAACTTTCAACAGAGCAAGTATGTGCCGCTCTGTTGAAGAAATAAAGTACACTCTTAAAATTTGTTTTTTTATCATAGGTATTTTTTTATTGTAGGTATTTATTTTGTTTTTCGTTTACATTTTAACTTAAAAATGTGGAACGTTGAGTGGGAAAAATATTTTCTTGAAATATATTAAATGAGGCACAGTACCTTGTATGTAATCAAAAAATTATTATTATCATTATTAAAGGGTGTCCCAAGAAGAACGCAATTTTTAAATTTTAAATAAAACACAGATATTTAAAAAAAATCGTGAAACTTTATTATATCGTAAAGTAGACAGAATGAGGTTATGTATGGAATAATATATCGTGCAGATGGCTGCCGCGGCTTTACTGGCATGCACGCGATCTTTTAATGAAATTTTCAATGACCGTTTTGCATGAATGCTGCGGTATTTCATTAATGCAGCGTCCAATTTCCTCTTTTAAGGCTTGAGTCGTCGTCGGCTTATTCGCGTAAACTATCGACTTCAAAAAACCCCAAAGAAAAAAATCTAATGGTGTTAAATCGCACGATCTAATCGGCCAATTCTGATCTCCAAAACGCGAAATAACACGACCGGGAAATGACTGATGCAGCAATTGAATTGTTTCTCTGGCTGTATGACATGTGGCGCCGTCTTGTTGGAACCACATGCCCTCTACATTAATTTCTTCAATTCTAGGCAAGAAAAAACTGGTTATCATTTCACGATACCGAACACCATTGACTGTTTGCGCTTGACCTGCCTCATTTTCATAAAAAAAAAGTCCAATGATTCCTCCAGCACAAAAACCACACCACACAGTGACACGTTGAGGATGCATTTGCTTCTCGTGAATCACTCGAGGATTTTCCTCACCCCAAATGCGACAATTCTGCCTATTGACGAAGCCATCAAGATGAAAATGGGCCTCGTCACTGAAGATGATGTTATCGGCAAAATCAGCATTTTCATGTTGTCTCTCCAATACCCAATTAACGAACTCCCTTCGCTGTCCATGGTCAGCTGGCTTCAGTTCCTGAGTCAATTGAACTTTGTATGCATGAAGATGCAAATCTTTCGTCAAAATTCGCTGCAAAGTGGATTTGGAGACACCAATTTGCTGAGCTCGGTGTCGAATTGAGGTGGATGGAGTTTGAGCGACATCATCACGTACAGCTGCGACATTTTCGGTCGATCGACCTGGTCGATGGCGCGTTGTTGTCTTTACATCACTAACAGACCCAGTTTCGGCAAATTTATGCATTAATCTCTTTACAGTTGACTCTTTTGAAGCATTATTGTGACCCCAAATTGATCGCAATTTGCGAACTGTAGCCGCAAAACTTTCACCATTTTGGTAAAACAATTTCACAATGAGAATGCGTTGTTCATTCGTGTAGCGCTCCCTTTTTACTAACCTCGTACGTGTCAAACAATGACACTTCGAATGTTGCCAGATTTAAAAATTGCGTTCTTCTTGGGACACCCTTTATAAATTATTTTTTATAAAAGAGAAAACAAAAACATGAACTATTTTCATTCAATGAATAGGGATATTCTCTTATCGATTAACTTATTTATTGATTTATTCATTCGTTCATTTGTCTAGAACAGAGATCCCCAAAACACCGCACATGTGCGAAGGCTCTCACACAAATGACGAGAGCATGAGAAGATAATTTGTATATTATTAAATAAAAGCATTTAGTCTCATCAAAAATATATAATTTTCCAAAGAGTATTTTTCCCGCTCTACCAGAAATTCAACATGGTACAGAGTTCAGCGGCAACATTTTTAAATGAGAGGGCAACATTTTCAAAGTTGCTAAAGTGTTGAAAAACATTAAATTTGGTGTATGCTGTGCTGCCACATAAACAGTGTAATTTTTTATCCCAGTTTTTGGGATTCTTAACTGTTTACCAGTTTTATCATGAAAACAATTTTTTTTCAAATTATTGCATTTTTTATAGGTTTTTTATTTATATGTTGCAATAATAAATAGCATATTTATTCTTTTTACCATAGAAATGGGAAATTATGGATATGAATAGACATAGTTGGTCAATGTGTGTGTACACACTTTAATACTTTTCATGTCACAATGTTATGTTTGATTTCGTAACTATTTTTTAACACAATTTCAAATTTTTGTTGTATTTTTTTACTTTATTAGACATGTCTAATTTTAGTAAAAATAAATAGTATATTGAACAAATATTATATTTTTAAATGAAAAATCTGAAAAAATACATGAATAAAATAAAAAAACATATTTTTTATGAAATAATCTGAAAAATCTCTAGCATCCCAAAAAACGGCAAAAAAATAGTTAAAATTGGTTATATGGCAGCACCGCTAAACACTACTTAAAGTTGCCGACAAAAACTGACCAGGGCCCTATTCCACAAAAAAATTTTCAGCTCTGCACTTATCAAATTGCATTTTTTGGCAAAGTGATAAGTGTTTCTGTTCCACAATATTCTTTGCAAATCTATCCCTCTCTCAATATTCTTTACAAAAACTTTGCTCTCTTTAAAATTTTTTGCAAAGACTTTGCTCTTTTAGCAAACTCTTTGCGCTTTCCTGAAAAGTGAGTGTGCAAGTGTTCCACAAAGCATTTAATCATTTCTGTCTTATGACTTTTTACTTTGCATTGCTAAATAGAAGTCATGAAAATGAGTCGAAAAATAAAAACAGAAAAAAAACTAGCATTGTTACATGCAATAAAAGAAAAAAAAAAAGATATTTTATTTGCTAGTTTTAAAAACAATAAAGTAAGTATTTATTTATAAAATAATTGTAAATGTTTAGAACATATTTAAGTTTACATTAAATTTTGTAGATTAATAAATTAGATAAACAGGCTGCCTGGGAGGAAGTTTTGAAAAAAGTCCCGGTTGATTTTGCAACACCATGCATACCTGCAACTCCATGGTACTGGCAACCATTTCCGATCCAATGTATGCACAGTAGCAGTTGATTCTCAGCCGACGAAGCATGACTGCGCTGTGTATTGTGCTCTAAAGTTTTGTAGTCCCGAAAAATCAATTCGGGAACAAAAACTAACGTCTTAACATTTTGAAAGCTTTACTAGTTATAACAATATGAATTTGTAAAGCGATCGTTTTTACCTTGCAAATTTTTGACAAAATTATAAAAATTTGCTTTGCAAAAATAGAATGTGCATTTTTTGTGGAACGAAACAGCATAATTATTTGTAAAATCTTTGCAAATCATACTTTTCAGAAATTGGAAAGAGAACATAAAAATTGAAAAAACTTTGCAAATTCCGCTTTTCAATTTCAACTTATCATTTATCAAATTTTATAGTTCTGAGGAACATAAAGTTTTGCAAATTGACGAAAAATTTGAGAAGTGAAAAGTTAATAAGTTGTTTTGTGGAATAGGGCCCAGGTTGTGTAGTCGCTTGTACTAGACAACACTGAAAATGTTTAATTTAGAATAGGAGAATGCCTTTTTATTTGCCGAAAATTACTTCGTCAAAGCTGAGTGCTTATTATGCCAACGCATTTATTTATTTTTTTGTTTTAAAACTTGTTCTTTTTATAATTATGAATTATATGTACTCATATATTAAAAGCTTCTGTTTGAATTCTTTTGAAAACTAGTTTAGTTTGAGCGTTTTCTATTTTTTTTTAACTTAAAATATCATATCTGAAATTAATTTATTATATATGATTTGAAATACATCAATTATATAATTTACTCTGATTTGGTTCACAGAACAGTTTTTTTTTTTGTTTTTTTTTTTTTGTAATAATAAAATTTTATAGAGAACTTTCCAAGCTTTCATTAAATGTTTATTTAACATTTACTGTTTGTTTGAGTACAAAATAAAATGGGGATTTGTGTATATTTTTTTCGAATTTGTTCGGGGATAGCGACAAATATGTCTTGGCAGTCCTGGTAAAGTGAGAAAAAAAATAAATTACGCTCAAAAACAAACAACCAACACAAACATAAATGTGAATGTATGTGTGTGGTGATCGCTGGTCTAAAAAGATAAAATAATTTCTTACGGTGTAAAACACCAATGCATTTATATTCTCTCTTTTTGCGACCACTGGTGTACTTAATAGTTTCTCCCCAATATACCATATAGCAATCAAACTGCAATACAACTTGAGAATAAGCTTATATTAATAGTGTGTTTTAAGCTTTTCTTAATTTCACAAGCAGTATTTAACAGTGCTTGAGAAAAGATTATTATACATAACTTTTCTAAAGTATGCTATAAACAACATACAAATATTGAAAGAAAATAATTATGATTTCTCTTTTTCAACTATTAATAATATATTATTTTTGTAAGCTTATTCTACAATTGCAAGAATAAGCTTATAGTAATCATACACACAAAATATTTTCACGAGGGTTCCGTTTTGATTTTTCTACAATTGTTACGATAGCCTTTTTCAATATATTCTCAAGTCTTTTTCAAGCTTAAGGCTTGTGTTTGTAAGCTTATAATAATATTTTTCTCAAGTCATTTGGTATGTTGGGTATGTTTAAATCCTTACACAATATAGGATATCGTACAATAACTTTTGTTCAAAATCAATCATTTTTTAACACGAGAAATCAGCGAAAATTACATACACCAAGGTGCAGATTGGAAACAACAAACAGCGAATACAATATATGGGAAGGTTTGAATACAACAACTTACCTTTTAGGTTGAAAACAATAAACATAATTTCAAATTTTAAAAGAGAGTTAAAAGAATATATTTTTGAAAATCTTGAAATGCTTCTTTCGTAAGTTAATATATAAAATATCATTTTGATTATTATTATATATTTTTTTATTATTATGCATGCACATTAGGGCAGGTTAAATTTTTTTGATGAAGCGTATAGCAAAAACGTAATCTATAGGTGATTCTGAGAAATTTTGCTCAAGAGACCATAGCACTAAGTCGGATTTGAAGCCCCCAAAATTTCAAAATATATATTTTTCCATATATACATAGAATATTTTAATTAAATTCGTCATAAAGTCGGATATAATTATAGTAGATTTCTCAATCTGGGCTTGTTTGAAATCAGAATCTGTATTGATACTAATATTTTTTTTATTTTTAGTAGAGATATTAGGAATTTTTTGTCGAAAAATAGCCTAAAATGAACTTTTAACTAATAAATTCTGAATTTTCTTCGATTTTCTTTTTGCAGATTATGAAAGTTCAGAAAATTTCCAACAACTTTTATTACGATCAACTTTTTTGTTTTCGAACTCCTTTTTGTAGGAAAATCGATCTGAAAAAATCAACATTTTCAAGGTTTCAACAAAAACACTATTTTTACATTTTTTATTCAATTTATTTTTAAATATTATTTCGACCTACAATTTAATGTTTTAACGTGGTAATATTATTTTTTAAGGTTTTTTTACTTTCCATTTGAGGAGTTTTCTTACGACTTTCTAATGTCACTGCCATAACTCCTTCACGATTCTTTTCTATAACTCGTTTTGAAACACTCGTTTATAATTGTACATGTGGTTCTGTTCCTTGTATGTGCATTGGAATTTGTGGATCAGCCAGTGGTGGTTCATCGAAATCTAAGTATTCTACCAACTGATCATATGGAATCTGTCGAGTAAATGCTGGTTCAAATAATATATCGTCGTTAATTATATCAACCATATTGATATAATCGGTAGCATCGGAATTTAAGATATATTTTTTGTAAACTCTGAGTTAAGTTGGATCGTACAATTTTTCTCGATAGTGTAAAATCTTTTTGATAGCTCTATCCCGTATTGCTTTTCGATCATCAAATAACATTGTTAATAAGATATTTTCTGGATGTGCGTAATATGAGTTGTTTAGAATTACACCATCTACAATATTACGAAAGTTTGGTTGTAAGTATCGTTTCCAACTTATAAATTTTAATAAAAGTGCACTGCCGTACACAACAGAGTTATAAAACTTCACATTGAAGCACATTGGCACATAAACTGTAATAATATAAACTGCCAAAGTTTTTAAATTGGTCGATGGTGTATTAGTTGTTACATATAATCGTAGTAATCTACTTGCTTTGGTTATCCAACGAGAATGTGCAATTGGTCCTGGTTTAATGTTAGCTAAATCAACTGCAACAATACCATTCGAAATTGCTTTAGATATTTGATATAAATATTTAACATGATCTATAATTGCAGGCATATTCTCCAGTGGTATTGGATCAAAATCAGCTACTACCTGAAAAATTAAATGTTTAGATCAATTACAATGCAATTATTTTATTTTAACTTTATTCCAATCGAAAAAGTAAAATAATGACAATAAATAATGATAATAAATGATGATATTAAATAAAATAAAGTGTTACATACCTGCAATTTCTCACATTCTTGAATAGCTTTGAATAACTTTCCACTGGTGACTGTTTTGTTCAATGCTTCATATAAATGACGAAATGGCAGTTCATTGAAATGAAGCAGACATATAAACCAGTGAATTGGTCTATTTAACTGTTATTCAAATAATCGTAAAACACCATTTTCTGTTACAGTATTTGCTGGCTCACCATCACTGTATATGCCAATTAATTGATCAACTGTTAATGTTTTATTGTTGAAAAATTCATTCAGTTTTCTGTGTTTGGTTTTGCATCTTCTTGACTAGCCAAATTTACATATCCAAGTAACCCATTATAGGGCTCTCTCAGAACAACTAAATGCGGTTCTTTTACCATAGTGGTATGAAATTTGTCATTAATTTTCTCTGTAGTTAATGAGTCATCTTTTCTACCATCGACAGAGAATGCAGTTATGTAAGAATTTGTACGAAGCACTGCATCTCTAGGTTTAACTTTTTCTCTAGCCATTTTTGATTTATTCATAATAACAAGATTACCATGAACATGTTATCGCTGATATCGTTTTATGTGCCACGTAGAATACTTCACTATAAGCATTATATTTTTTAACATTCCTTTTCATTGCACTAACTATGCCCAAAATAGTATTTTGAATCGAGAGTTTAATGATATGAATTCTATTATTGAGATTGCTTTCAATAAAAATCCAAACCATGTCATTGAATTTTGCACTTCGAAAGAAACCTTTAAATTGTTATTTTTTGAATTTTTTAATTTGTAATTTTTTTTTAACTATAATACATGTTGTATCTAGTCTGTAAGGAAATTTTATATATTCCATTGACTTAATAAACTGAAATAACAATAACATCTCTAAAATTTATATCTTCGAATAAAGCTGTTGCTAAACATGAAGCGACTCTATCTGAAACACCGAATCTATCACACATCATAGCAAAATTTAAGGCATCGTATCTTTGAGTATAATGAACAGTTGCTTCTGTAACTTCTGTTGTTGCTTCATTTTCATCTTTATCCATGTGTAATTCAGGTGGTTCGTAACTTGGATCATCGGTACCAGTTGTAAGTGTTGGCATTGTTGTAGCTACTTCTTCAACGTCTTCCGTATATTCAGGTATTGTGAATTTTCTATCATTATGCTGGTCCATCATAAATTCTTTTAGATGTTCTGGAATCAATCCACACGAGCATTCTGTTGTTTTTAATTTGCAATTACATTTGCCAATATAAAATAATTCGTTTATTGAATCAACAAATGTTTAAATTCATCTCTTTTGTTTCTATGTTGTACATGTTTCTGGTATTTATCAAGCAAACCAGTTAATTTTTTTAAAACACTCTTTCTATTAATGATTTCAATATTTAATTTACACCAAATTTGGATCAATTTATCTGTTACGTAAGGAGTAAAAGTTTTATACGAGAAAATTTTGTTTTCAAATTTAGCACGATCACTTAAAAAAAATAATATTTTAAAATGTCACATTTAGTAGGCAAACTAAGATAATTTAAATCACTTGATAAACCAAAAACAACAATATCTTGACGAGGCATGTTAGTCAATCTAGAGTCAAAATTTGTTGATGTTGTTGCTTCCATTTGCGAAGACATCGCAGACGATGTTGATGGTTCTTGATTATCCATAATAACTTTGATATTATGACTACACTCTTTGATTGTGTCACACTAAATTTAAAAATAAAA
This sequence comes from Eustalomyia histrio, assembly GCA_949748255.1. Classification (NCBI taxonomy): domain Eukaryota; kingdom Metazoa; phylum Arthropoda; class Insecta; order Diptera; family Anthomyiidae; genus Eustalomyia; species Eustalomyia histrio. Next base: position 96,668,740 of record OX456523.1, on the reverse strand, counting down.
AAAATATTGGTATTGTGATGACCGAGTTTTTATTTAAGTATTTTGGCCAACTGCGCATTGCACGATGAACGATTAAGGAAGAAGGAAAAGCAAGCTTGGCAACGTTTAGTATTGGTAAACGTCATTATTTTGTAACGTCATTATTCAGTGTTACAAAGTTGTTCAATTGAACAATGCTGCCAGGTATCAATACAGATTCTGAAAGGTGATAAAAATACCTTTCAAACAAGCCCAGATTGAGAAATCTACTATAATTCTATCCGATTTTATTTAATTAAATTGTTCTATGTATATATGGAAAAATTTCTATTTTAAAATTTTGGGGGGCTCCAAATCCGACTTAGAGCTATGGTCTCTTGAGCAAAATTTCTCATCAAAAAAAAAAATCGTTCCATACAATTTGACCCGCCCTAATGCACATGTAATTTAATTAAGTTATAAATACAGTATTTGCCAACATGCCTCAATAATGCCCTTAGGGGCGCTGAGGCCTAATTAATAATGAATTGTATTTTATATGAAATGTTAATAAAACTTTATAAAAAAAAAACTAGTAAACATATTAAAAACTAGTATGTAAATAAACAAAAGAGGAGTAATATTGTGAAAATTAAGTTTTGAATCTAAAAATATTATTCGACGACGAAGGGCCGCACTTGCCTACCGTTGCTCTCTAGTCTTGAAGAAATATAATTTAAGCGTTGTTTAGACTATATGATTATTCATCTGATTTTACATTAGGCAAATCAAAAAAAAAACCCTATGAAATGCTACGCTAGTCAAAAAAATATTTTCTTAAATTCTTTCGTGTTTACACCATCGGATGAAAACAGATGTTTTAAAGTAAAAGTAAAATCTAAGAAAACACAATAGAACATAAAAATGAAAAAAAATTAAGTTCTGTAAAGTCGTGTTTTATAAATTAAAGCTAAAAAGTTTAAGTTTAAAAGTACTATTGAGTTGACCTCCTTCGGGAGGGCTATAGTCAATGAAGAAAAAAAGTAAACAAAATATTTTTACCTTTACAGTTCGTGAAGATGAAATAAATTCTAATGATTCCATTTCCATTGTTTTAATGTTTTTACTTTATATTTATTTTAAACAAATATTTAAGTTCCATTTGTGGTTTCCCATTGTCTGCAATTGTTTTACAGCTGTTTTTGTTTGTTGGTGTAAAAATTCAAATTCAATTTCATAAAATGAAAAATCAATCGGACTGCCAAGATTTGTAATTTGATTCTGGCTATTTGACTTAGGTTTTTGACAGATCAGGTGACTTATGGTATAATCTAAATCCCTCTTTAATATTCTTTCTGATTTATTTATTGGTTGATTTATAAGGCAATGATTTAAGTAATATCTCCATTAATACAGGTTGGTTAAAAAGTTCCTGCGCTCAAAATGGAAGAATACTGTTTTTGTTACAAAATATATTTTTTTATTCAATATAATATCCTAGAAGCTCAATACACTTGTTCCAATGATCTTCCAATAATTTTATCCCATCACTATAATCGTTTCCCGGAAGCTCTGCAAAATAACCGTCTACGGCTGCTATGGCCTTTTCATTCGACGAAAAATGCTTTCCACGAAGGAATTGTTTGAGATTTCTGAAGAGATAGCAGTCACTGGGAGCCAAATCTGGTGAATACGGTTGATGTTCAAGCAATTCGTACTTTAATTCTTTGAATTTAGCCATCGTCAAAACACTTTTGTGAGCAGATACATTGTCTTGATGAAAAATGATTTTTTTCTTCTTTAAACCACGAATTTTTTCATCCAGCTGATCCAAAAGGCTGCAATAATATTCAGAGTTGATTGTTTTACCTTTCTGAAGATAATCAATGAACAAAATTCCTTTTGCATCCCAAAAAACTGATGCCATAACCTTCTTTGCTGATCGTTGTGACTTCACCTGCTTTGGAGCTGAACAACCAGCTTAAGTCCACTATAAACGTTCTTGTTTCATTTTGATTTCTGCCTTGGTTGCAGTTTTTGGTCGTCCTTCGCGTGGATCGTCTTCAAGGCTGGTACGACTACGTTTAAATTCACCAGCCCAAAATTCAACGGTGCGTTTTAAGGGTGAGGACTCCTTATACACTTCTAACAATTGTTCATAAATTTCCTTTGCTTTAAACCCTTCAAAACAAAGAACCTACACGCAGAGAAAAAGCATGATTAATGAATGGTCACTACGACCATATTTATTCATATTAGACTAATATGTTTACCCTAATAAATTTATTATAGCCCTAGAATAAATTGAACAAAAATTTTTTGTCTTAGGCATTTTTAAATTCACCATAATAATATTTTATGGTGTTTTACACCATAAATATTAATGTATGTAAAATGTTTGCTACTATAATATATATGTTTTCAATTATACAATTAAAATCATAATATTAGTTGCACACAAAAGTGTATGTTTATTACAAAAATTTATGTTCGCCTTTAAAGACATTCTTTAAATGAGCAAACATTTATTGTCAAAATAAACAGTAGGTGTTTAAAAAAAAAAATAAAATTTTCTGCCGCGTCATTTTCAGTTCGCCAGCGATAGTTAATAAATACGAGTGAGTATAAAATAATAAAAACATTTTTCGGGGAGCAAAAGGCCATGCTGCCTTGCAAATTTATTGATATAAATTATTATACGTTTATTGAAACATGTAAGTAATTTATATATGTACATATAATTAGAAAAATACATACCTAAATTCATACATGTATAAATACGTATAAATTACATTGTCCTTCTTGAAGCCAAAAAACATACAACATTAAAAACGCCATTGAAATTTTGAATATCGAATTTTTTCAATAACAGTTCAACAATATATTGACACAGTCGATTTCATAATAGAAATTAAAGGTACGTGTGCATATATAAATGCAGTTATTTAATTTATATTTTTCTGTAAATATGTATACCTTTTTAATAAAAAATAAATCTTTGAAATTACATTTTCTATTTGTTTTATTGTGAGAAACATATAACATGTTGACATAGACATTTTGCATGGTATTGGGAAATATAAAAACATAGTTTAAAGGTTCGTTTGCGTTTTTTTTTGTTAACATAATAATATGTTTGAGATAATAATTAGCTATAAATATTATATCTGAACATATATTGTTACTTAAGACGTGTTTGACACAATCATTACCACAAACATTAATGATAGTTTGCGATTGTGATTGTATCAACTATGTTTTTTCTTTGCGTGTAATGACTGCACGATATTCAATTTTTTCCATATTAACAAAATCAATGACACGTCAACTTGAAATGGCTTGTAAACAAAGAAAGAATTGACAGAATGACTTGCAACTTTGCATGTGTTCTCAGGACAGTTATACCAACTTGAGAAAAAAAAAGTTTGAAGCTAGCAGTGCCATCTCTTGGTGAGCGCAGGAACTTTTCAACCAACCTGTATTTAATATTATTTTGTTTAATTTTTTATTATATTGTGTTTTTATAATACAAATTTAATATCAAAACTACATACATATTCATAGACATTTTTTGTTTAAAATTCACAATTTACCTTATTTTTGCCTTTATTTTCTCCGTTAAGATATTTTTCATGAATTTGTGTGATTCACCGTATCATGCACTCAAAAAAAATTTTTTTGTATTAAAGAAATTTTCCTTAAATGGAGTAAAATAAGGGAATGTTTAAGTTCCGAGAAAATATTTACGAAAAAAATGTATAACTTTTTATTTTTATATTAAGGAAATGAAATTTTCTTTAAAGAGGCAAAAATATACTTTGGCATAGTAAAAGTGTTGTTAAAAATCAAATATTTAATCAAAAAACCGAATTTATTTCCCAAAAATATATACAGTTATGTGCGAAAAAATAGGGACACTTGTATGCAACAAATTTAAAGTAAAAAAAAAAAACACACATACATTTTGGGAAGAAATTAACAATATTATTTTTAGATTATAGTACAACAATAATTCTTCATTTTATGTAACAATTCAAACTTTGTTTTTTTACTTTAAATTTGTTGCATGCAAGTGTCCTTATTGTTTCGCAGATAACTGTATGTTTTTCCCTAAATTGAGAAAAAACTTCTTCTAAATTAGTAAATGTTTATTAGTTTTAAGTAAAAAATGGGTATATCTTAACTTCGGAAGAGTAAATAACTTTCATAAAATATGTGAATATTTCCAAGTTTTAAAAAAATCATATACTCAAAATTTCCATATTTTTAATTAATAAAAGTAAAAAACTTACTATTAATATGTAAATGTTTCCTACGATTAAGAATTTAATATACTTAAATTTAGAAAATAACTTTCTTAAAATATGCAAATATTTCCTTATTTTAAGAAAATAATATACTTAAGTTAAGAAAATAACTTCCTTAAAATATGCAAATATTTCCATGTTTTAAAGAAATAACATTCTCCAATTTTTCATTTTTTTTGCTTAATAATTGTAAAAAACTTAATTTCAATATTAAAACGCTTCGTAGATTTAAGGAAATAATATACTCATATTTTTACCATGTGGCAGTAAACAATTTCCTTTTTACTTAAATTGAGTTTAAAATAGCATGAGCTTAGCAAAAATTACCTAGTTTTTGCATTTTTTACATAGCAAGAGCCGAAAACTTGCTAGTTTTTGCTAAGTCTAAACATATTATAAAATTATCTGGAATTTTTATGGTAATTTTTACTTAAAATGAATATAAAATGTATAAGTTTATTATTCTTAATTTGAGTTGAGCATTACATTTGTATGTTTATAGAAAATCCCTATAATTAAAGGAAAAGGTGATTTTTTTTAATTTCGTTTTATTATATAATAAATAATAATTTCTTAAATTATGAATATGTATAAACTAAAATGTATTCTTTTATTCAGTTTTAAATAATATTTGTTTTATATTTCAAAAATATTTACAAAACAAGAATTATAAATTTCATTACAGTTTCAATTGGAATTTTTTGAATTTCACTTTTTATGTCTTTAATTTGAATTGATATTGTTTTAATGTCAAACGGTATTGTCCAAAATTAATTTTCTACTTTTTATTTTAGTTGGTTTTGTATTCCGGATTTTTAAAATTTTCTAATTTTGAATATTGGATAAAATTACTTAAAACCAAAACATCAAATTATTGTTAATTTGTGAAAGATTCTTAACTTTTTTATTTGTAAACATTTTCTTTACATCAAGACATAAGAATTATTAAAAAAAAGAATGATTACAGTTCGGGTTTTAAAAACTAAGTTTTCGAAAGTTAAACTAACTTTTTACAAGTTTTTTCTGCAAAGGTTAGAACCAGAATAAAATATCTTAAAACATTATAACACTTTTAATTTTCAAACTTATGAAATTATCAAATGATTTTTGAATTTCAAAATTTTACACTTTGTATTGAGCATAAATCATTTGCATGTTGCTAAACGCTCGGTTTGTTACTGAAGGTTTTTGAGTTACTAAAAATTTCTCTTTTAAAGTTACGATTTCCATTACGACACATCTGTTTCAAAAAACACAGATTAACGCGGTAAAAACACATCCTTTATTTAAAAGTAAATTGCTACATATTTGTTTTAAATTTGTAAACATGAGATTAGTCAACTTGCAGAGAAATAAAAAATTAATATAATGGTTTGAGTCTCAAATAACTTTTATTGTTTAAAATATAAATATATATTGGGGGTGATTTTATGGATGAAGGTTTTAGTATTTGAAAATCGTACAGTTTTCCACCAATTATATACGATAAATACTTTTGTTCATATGACAAAATTTTTAAACTTTGGCACAGAATATATAGTGTTATGTTAAATACATAAATTTCTTGAATTTGTAGAGCTTTTAAATTTGGATCGTAAAAAAAATATATATCCTCTGTTGTATTTCGTACCACATAGCGAAAAACTTGAATAACATGAGCAATTATTGATATCATTCACAAAAATTATGTTTAAATTCATTAAAAAATGGTGAATGTTTTATATTATATGTGGTTTTATCTAAAATATATTTGTTATTTTCAAAATTCATTATTATTATATTCAATGCGGACAAAAGATATACAAGATTTTATTGCTAATGATAATGTAACGTTTTTCGTGCATTTATTTATTTTTGTGTAAGATTTTAAATCTCTATGTTCATCTCAAAGCTTAAAGTCCAAAGATAAATAAAAGGTCCTGAATGTTCTAATATTCTACAATAGTGCGACAAAAAATGATGTTTCGCCTTGTTGTGAAATTCTATATGCGATTTTAAATTAAACATATCTAAACTTGTGAAATGAGACAAAAGCAATAAATCAACTCTACTAAGTTAATAACAATTTTCCATAAATTACTATTAAAGGTGGTTTTACACACTATGTATTTTACAGTAGCTTTGTCAGCTGCACGAGCCATCTGTAATTGCGCATGTCTGTCAAAATTGTCAATTTACAGACGGTTTATAATTTTTGCTTTCACACTTACGTTTTTAGTTTCATCTGACATAACCTACAATAGTTCATAACAGCTGTTTTTGTTATAACTTTTTTTATTTTTCGCGGGAGTTTTGTGATCTTGAAAATAAAGTTTAAAAAATGGAGTAAAAATTTTAATAATAGCTGCCATAAAATTGAAAAATAAAAAAATTAAGAAGAAAAGTTAAAGAAAAAACGTGCTTTATATTTAATGTTATTGCCGCCACAAACAATTGACTTGCAAAACAGCTGATGTCAGGTGCTTTGTCAGATGAAAATAGAACACACTCTAATTTAAAATTTTCACACTGTAATTGTAGGCTGACATTTTCAGAAGCAAATTTTTTTGCTTTTTCACACCATGTATGTATTTTGCAGTGGGAAATTTGACAAGCACACTGTAAAATACTATAAATTTATATTATATTAGTTATTTTGGATGAAAAAGCTTGATTTTTAGAATTTAGTGTGTTATTAAAGTTCACACTGATTTTATTATTTTGTAAGCACCGAGTATATAGTTGGATATTAGATTTTTTAGAATACTCGTTACGCAAATGTTTTGAAAAAGATTAAAAGGAACTTAATTTCTGGGTACAGGAAGAGAAGCCACAAGCATACACAAAGTTTGATGGTAAACAATGAAAATTTTTTATATGACAAAAAAATTTTTTTTGCAATCTTTAAAGCTGTGTTTTCATATAAAACAGGAAATATCCATTTTCACTAAATAGTTTATAAAAATATAAATAAAATAATAATTTTTCTTGTTTATAAATTGTATGTCGTTTAAAACCCTTGACAATTTTGTTGATTTTTCTGAACTTTTTAAATTAATAGTGGGTGAATTCCATACAAAAGTACACAACAAAGTCAAATTTTCATATTATTATTTTTTTATAACTGGAAAGAATATTGAAGATGACGAGGATAACTCATTTTAATGTAACTGCACATCTTCAAAAAAGAGTTGAAGCGCTAAAATAAATTTATTTGTAATTCCAAAAATTAAATTAAATGTCGTGTAAGTCACGCGAAAAAAAAACTATTTTTTGTGAAAAATAAAATAAATTTCACTAAGTTGAAGCCATTTTGTCGTTGTTTGTATTTCTCAAATACTTTTGGTGCAGTTTAAAAGGAATCGGACTACACAATTAACAGAATTTTAAATCTTTGATTACCCTGAAATCAATGGATTTTATGTCGTGTAAGTCACAACTAATTTATTATATTAAAATTAAAAATATGTAATCGCAAATCGAAAATCAAAGTACATGAATTAATACGTATGTTCGTGTAGATGTTATTTCTTAAAACGAAAAAATTAAAAAAATTATGATTGTACCAGAAATTTTATCAAAAATGACAAAAGTTTTGCCTCGTGTCGTGTAAGTCACACGTGCTGAAAAAATAAGTATACATTTTTACAATTAGCTGGATATTTTCAAATTTGTATTAAACTGTTGCATTATAAATATAATATTCTGATAAATTAAATACCGATTAGCCAATCAGTGCTGCCACGGAAAAAATTTTTTGTAACCAAAATTTAAAAAAAAAAGTTACCAAAATTTAAAGTTTTTTGTTTTTTTTTAATTTTTGAATATTATTTGATCTATCTGTTTTAATTATATATTTTTAATTTTATCAGGCTCAAAATCATAATTTTTTAATGATACTAACGAATATTAAACACTAATTTTTTTATTAAATGGAAAAAATTGTAAGGATCAGCGCTAGAGGGAGTGCACACTTTCGACCCGAGCGACCAGGTCATCTTCAGCCTCCTTCTGAACCACCAAACACAAATAAATCAAGGTTATGAACAGGAATTTATATCACACACTTTAAGGAAAATTACTATGTGAAATTACATTTTTCAGTTAGTGACTGATTACCCGTACAAATGAGGTTTTTCCATCTATTTATAGAAATACCCTTTGGCAACCATCTTCGATTTTCGAAGCACAAATTCCAAATGTCAATGTTTCCAATTATTTAAATATATTAAACTATTATTTTTTTCTAAATTTGTACTGCAAATATTATTTTATAGCAAAAATTTATAAAAAATTAAATTACCTGCTTTCATTGTTGCATTCAAATGATAAATCTTCGGATTCACTATTTGTATTGACTGCGATCTTTTTCAATAAAAAGCCAAAACAACCCAACAAAAAAAGTTCCGCCTATGTACCGTTTTCAGTACGCTATAAACGGAATCCAACTAAGGTTACGTTAAGGAACATCGAAACTTATTCGAATTTGTGGCTTTGTGTGGTGTAAAAACCGGAGTTGAGTCCGTTGAAAGCCAGTTATTGAAGGACCGGTAACGGACAGCTGTATAGTGTAAAAACGGTTTTGAGTTTTTGGTCCTATTATTATACCCTTCACCACAGGTGGAAAGGTATATATAAGTTTTCCGTTTGTAATTTCTACAATATTGATCTTAGACCCTATAAAGTATATATATTCTGGGTCCTTATGAAGAGCGAAGTTGATTTAACGATGTCCGTCTGTGTGTTGAAATGGGTTTTCCGAAGACCCCAGACATGATGAGGACTTGATTGTTATATATTTCTTTTAAATGTGATCCATTTCTGCTTGCTATTAAAAATCAGCTATTAAAAATTGCTATTAAAAATCAGCCAGATCGGTTGATAATTGGCTGAGATATTAGCAAAAAACCAGGACTACCTCTAATTTTTTCCGTAAAATTCCTTTGTTTTTATATGTATGTTAACCATTACGCTTAACAAACACATCAATTTCTTTTCTTTCACCTCTTCACCTTTTATACACAAACAACAAACACATAAAACGATTTCTCATTTAAATAAAAACCAACCAAATCCCTATTGAACGAAAAGTGTTCATTTAACTCTATAAATAATGATTCCATATAGCCTTCATAGCTGAGTTGTCTAAACGCTATGTCACAAATACTTTTTTTTTCTAAGAACGCGAGTTCGAATCCTACTCAAGACACAATTCAACTTTTTTTTTTGTAAATTTTTTTTTATTTTCTTAAGACTTTTTTTATTTTTTGTTTTTTTAACATTAAATAATTAATTTAAATAAAATTTTATATTAATAATTAAATAATCCATAAATAGGCTAAAAACATCAAAATTTTTATAAAAACCCTCTGATACAAACAAAATACAAACGGTTTTATTTCTATTTTTTGCTTCGATTTAAAAGAATTTATAAACAGATTTTCAAACCATTTTCTCATATATTAAGAAAATTTTATACATAATTTCCCTTTGAGTGCAACTATTTTAGGTCATAACTTATAATAACTTATAAAAAAAAATTTATAAACTAATTTCCTTCAAATTTTTAAAATTAAGCTAAGTAAATTAAAAATATTTTGTAATAAAAAAGCGAAATAAAATCCCAAATGCAAGTTTGCCAGCGAAATCAAACATATTTGTGGAAATAAAACACGTGCAGTTCTAGTGATTTCTTTTAACGATTTGCTGAACTTCTTATAAACTATTTTCCTTCAAATTTTTAAAATTAAGCTAAATAAATTAAAAATATTTTGTAATAAAAAAGCGAAATAAAATCCCAAATGCAAGTTTGCCAGCGAAATCAAACATATTTGTAGAAATAAAACGCATGCAGTTCTAGTGGTTTCTTTAAACGATTTGCTGAACTTCTTTTCTTTCACCTCTTCACCTTTTATACACAAACAACAAACACATACAAAGATTTGTCATTTAAATAAAAACCAAACAAATTCCTATTGAACGAAAACTGTTCATTTAACTCTATAAACGATGATTCCATATAGCCTTCTAGCCGAGTCGTCTAAACGCTATGTCACAAATACTTTTTTTCACTAAGAACGCGAGTTCGAATCCTACTCAAGACACAATTCAACTTTTTTTTGTACATTTTTTTTTTATTTTCTTAAGACTTTTTTTATTTTTTGTTTTTTTTTTAACATGAAATAGTTAATTTAAATAAAATTTTATATTAATAATTAAATAATCCATAAATAGGCTAAAAACATCAAAATTTTTATAAAAACCCTCTGATACAAACAAAATACAAACGGTTTTATTTCTATTTTTTGCTCCGATTTAAAAGAATTTATAAACAGATTTTCAAACCATTTTCTCATATATTAAGAAAATTTTATACATAATTTCCCTTTGAGTGCAACTATTTTAGGTCATAACTTATAATAATTTATAAAAAAAAATTATAAACTATTTTCCTTCAAATTTTTAAAATAAAGCTAAATAAATTTAAAATATTTTGTATTAAAAAAGCGAAATAAAATCCCAAATGCAAGTTTTCCAGCTAAATCAAACTTTTTTGTAGAAATAAAACACATGTTACGCGAAGGCTTTTTATAAAAAAAATATTACATTCATTTGGTTTGTTTCCTATAAAATTCAATAGTTTATATATAGATAAATTGTTAATTTAAATACATTAATAATTAAGATTATAAATACTTAAATATATTTTTTGTCAATTTACGGCTTCTGCCTGGTTTTTCCGATGGTCTTAGTTGTTGATCTGGCAAATCTCAAGAATTTAATCCCTTTTACCTTTTATTTAAATGGGGGTTTTTTTTCAATACTTTACACTTTAGGCTAGCTTGTTGGTGTGTTGACCACAATGGTGGCGATGGCTTGTAGCGGCAATGTTAGGTAGTTGGTTTTCATATCCACGCACATATATGACACAATCTAGCACATGTGTAGCCGAATCTTAAATTTTTTTTTACTTTTAAAATGTTTACAAATTTCACGAGATATAGTGGTGTGACACAAACTATATAAATGTATTTTATAGGAATTTTACTATTTGCTGTTAATATTTTTTTCTCAGGAGTGTATAAAATTTTTTATTTATTTTGTTTAGCTGACTTTAGTTGGGTCGTAAAACAATCAAAACGTGTCAGTTCTACTCAGGAATACTTCCTTTTTTGTTTAAAGAACAAAAAAATAAGCAGCATTAATTTTTTTATATAATTTCTTTGTTATTATAATTTTACAGGGTTTTAATATACAATAAACTTCAACAGTTATTTAGAATAATTTCCTTTTTAACAAACATTTATTTATGTTTTTAATGTAATTTTTCTTTAACAACACAATTTTTGCAAATATGAAATTTTGAATTTTTATTTTTTTTTTAAAGTATGCCTAGTTTTTTTAATATTTAATAAGTTTTAAATTAATTTTTCTTGGTAACTGTTTATTAAAAGTTTTAATCACAAAGTTTTACATTTCCTGTCGATACACTTTTTTTATGTTAAGACTGGCGTTTATAGCTTTTCATAAAAAGGATTTTTTTCATATTTTTTTTTTTGTTTTTGAAAACACAATTTTTTGCCAATAGATATCGAAATTTTGTTATTTGCATTTTAATTAATTTGTAAATCGTTTTTTGTTATAATTGTTTACTGTACTTCTTTTGTTTTTTTTTCCATTTTTTTGGCAATTATTATTTCTGCGTTATTGTTTGTTTGCGTATGCTTCATTCACTCCCAACGTTTGTAACCCAACTGCCCTGTTGCTTTCGCGTCGTTCTTTTTAAGACCAACCAACTCATTCCCGAAATGTTCAAACAATGTCTTTATGCATATTTATCTATGCACGCAAGTAAATACGAGGGATAAGCACAAACAGCTTAATCCTAGTGCCGTCCCCTTCTGTGGAATTGGCATGCGCAGTTAGGTCGACAATACTTGCGAGAGTTACGGGAAAAAAATGACGCGCAGACAACAAAAAAATCGCGCACCTTATTAGCTTGTGACAAAACAGGTTTTTCTAACGGCAGAATCATGCCACTTATCACAAATAAAAAAAACAATTCCTTTCTGTTGGAAAAAAAAAGTTGTTACCGACTGAGGAATACTATGCGTATACAATAAGCGTACTGTTATATATACGATGATGCGCAATGCAATTTATGGTACAGTGCCGTTTGCATATTGGGTGGGAGAAAAAAATTTTCGGATTTAAATAAAAACACATTTGTTATAATCCGTAACAATCCTGCTTCGCATCTGTCGACTGATCGGCAGTATTGAACAGGCAGGATTTGCCCTTACCGCATAGTACTTGGAAATATAGTACAAGTTACCGTGAGAGTGGAACCGGGTGACACGACCCGCGAAGCCGGGCAAAATTTAAATAAAATTTCTGGACCTCAAAAAAAATTATATATTTATATATATATGTATGTGTACGTGTGGCACGACCCACGAAGCCGGCAATACTGAAATTGAACATTCGATCGTCAGACACCATGCTTATGCACGAATATCGGAGGCGTGATATTTCCCGATATAGTTGCCCTTCAGGACCTCCAAGTCATACAGCGCATTCCCAATTTTCGCCTTTATTCTACATTTTAAAAATTTGGGATTAAACTTCGAGTTGATACCCTTCTTAAAATCGCTTCCTGGCCTACTACAAAATTTACAGGTCTGGATCTGGTGTTGTATGTTTTACCAGCCTTTTCGTGTGCAATATTTAGGTTGCGACTAATCTTCTCGCGTATGTCCTGGATCTTATCGGAATGACGGATAATTGTGTCGTCAGTTACCATGTCCAACTTTCTCAGAAAGTGGTATGAGGATCCGTGTAGGATCATATTTTGACCGAACGTGGCAAAATAAGGTGTACATTGGATTGCCGCATGATAACCGCTACGTAACACTGTCAATACTTTGTGTAAATTCCTATCCCAATTTGTGTGGTCAGGGTCCTCTTTAAGGAAATATCGTATTTTAGAGATGATTTCTCTATTGGCACGCTCGGAGACATTTGCCTGCGGTGAGTAGTATCCGGTGGTAATATGATAATGCGTGAATTGTTTTGCATTGTCACTGTGGACATACTGCGGCACCCCATATGTGCAAAAAATTTCGTTCTGGAAAAGCTCTATTACGTTGCTTGACGTCGCTGATCTTAAGGGTTTTAAAAATAAAATTTTCGTAAAGTGGTCTATAACTATGAGTAATTGGCAATTTTTTGACTTGGTACACGGATAAGGCTCCAAGAAATCGCAATATAACCTTTGGAATGGGCGATTTGTTATGGTTTGATTTTCCATGGGTGGGCGTAACACTTGGTTAGGTGGTTTTATCATTTTGCAGTCATCGCAGCTGTTTACAAATAATTTAACGTCACGTGCCATCCTCGGCCAGAAATACTTTTGCCTGATTCGATATAATGCTTTAGCTGTGCCCCCATGACATCCTTCATCGTGAGCGGATTTTGTTAACACCTCTGCCAAAGTTCTAGGTAACCACAGCCTCCAGAGGTCTTCCTCTGTATCATTTCCGTTGCGAAATTTTACTCGCTTGTAAACGTGATTTCCCGAAATGCGAAGGTCTGGCAACAGATCTATATTTATACTTATATCTTCCCTTATCTCGTTGTAGTCTGGGCTGTCGAATTCAGGTAATTCTGGATCTACTTCGGGCATGGCAGGACAAATTTGGATCTCGTCCACGTCAAATCGGGATAACGTGTCGGGCACCACGTTCAGTGAACCCTTTCGGTGCTCAATAGAAAAAACGAAGTTCTGGAGTTTAAGACTCCACCGAGCTAGTCTGCCGTGTAGGTCTTTCTGGCTCATAAGCCACCGTAGACTCGAGTGGTCCGTTATGATTTTAAACGGGAGTCCCTCAACATACTGCCTAAATCTTTTAACGCAAATGACGGCTGCCAAGCATTCCAGCTCCGTCACCGTATAATTTCGCTGGGCCTTATTTAGTTTTTGGGACACGAACGCGATAGGGTGTTCCTTTCCCTCGTCGTCTAGCTGGAACAAAAGCCCGCCTACACCTATTTGTGATGCGTCACACTGAATGACGAATTCCCAGTTGAAGTCAGGCTGTGCCAGAACAGGAGCAATTGAAAGTGCATGTTTCAGTTGGTTGAAAGAGTCCACAGCTTCTGGGCTGAGACGAAAAGGTTTATTCGATTTACGTAAACAATCTGTAAGAGGTCCTGCGAGATCGGGAAAATTTTTGATGAACGTGCGGTACCAGATTGCCATGCCAATAAAACGCCTAACTTGCCGTGGGGTCTTAGGCAGAGGAACATTTACCATCGCCTCTACTTTTTCGGGGTCAACTTTAAGTTCACCACTTCCGATGCGATACCCCAGGTACTTTATTTCGCGTTGGCAAAATTTACTCTTGCTAACGTTGATTGTAAGGCCGGCAGACCTAAGACACTGTGCAACTTCACCCAACAAACGCATATGGCTGTCAAAGTCTGGACTACAAACGAGGAGATCGTCTAAGTATATAAAGACATTGTCACGTAATTTGGACGGGATAGTTTTGTCCATCAGGCGGCTCATCGTCTGGGGCCCGTTACAAACGCCAAAAGGCATAACCCTATATTGATATAAAGCTCTGCCGGGTACGGCAAAAGCTGTTTTCTCCTTGGAGCTCTCAGACAACCTGATCTGGTGAAACGCATCTTTTAAATCTATACCGCTTATATAGTGGGTGTCCTTTAGTCGGCTCAACAACCCGTTAATGTGGGGGAGCGGATATGAATCTTTCATTGTCCGCTCATTCAATTTACGGCAGTCTAAACACAGTCTTGTTTTACCTGTCTTCCGAACTGCAACTATGGGACTACACCACGGAGAATTTGACTCCTCTATTACCCCTAAATCTAATAGCCTTTCGAGCTCCTCAAATATTTCGGCCTGCTTAGGAGGCGATAGGGGGTAATGTTTTGACTTAACTGGCGTAGCGTCGCCGTGTCGATATGGTGTTCTAAAAGTTGAGTGCTGCCAAGCCCTAGTTTTTCGTATAAAGGAAAATTTAAAATAACGTTTTCAAGTTGCAATTTTTGTTCCGGAGAGAGGTCATGGAATAATGAATCGGAGTTCCTATTCAACTCTAAACTGTTAATAGATGGGAATATTTGTGGAGCAATAGCATACGCTCTCCAAAAGTCTACGCCTAGGTAGGCTACTTGCGACAAGGTTGGTACTATATAAAAAACGATTGATTTGGTAACTTCTTTAAAAGTTACTGGAAGTGTGCAGTGACCTAAAACTTGGTTTTTCGACCCATTTGCCGTTGATATGCGCGATCGAAACTTGTTATATTGAACATTATACTAAGCCAAGAATTCCAAGGCTCCCTTACCCAAGACTGTCACATTTGCCCCAGAGTCCAAGAGACATGATAATTCGGTATCAAAAATATTGATCCTCGCATAGGGTCTCCCATCATCTGAAGTAGTCAAGCAGGTGGTTTCTAGTATCTTCCTGTAAGTTTTTCTAAGGGCGTATCGCCTACGACATTTAAAGATTTGTTTTGAAATTTCGAGTTTTAAATATGTTTGTACGTCTGGGTTTTTTGGTGGACCGGAGAGTAAATCCCTCTGTGAAGGTTTGCTCTCTATATCCAAATGAAACTCGGGTTTTATTTCGAGGAACGAGCATCCACGGTTGTCCACTCGCTCCGACGCCTGTTTCCCTGGTGTGGATTTTTACACTACGGTGTAGTAACACCCCTTTGTCCACATTTGAAACAGAAAAGGAATCGAGTCTTTTCCGTGCAATAAATATAGCTGTGACCTGTATTCAGGCAGTTACAACATGTAATTCGGGAATAGTCCCCCATGACGTAAGGTCTTCCTATATTCAGAGCTTCTACTTGTGGGTCGAATTCGCCCTCCGAATTTTCATCGCGTGTGAGTTCACTTGAATCTATGGAAACTTCGTCCACTTGGCGAGGTCGATTTATTGTGTATTTTGAAATTCTATTTGACCTCAGAGATTGCTCAGCCTCCCTGAGCAAATCACGATATGTGTCTAAATCATCGGGCCTTGAAACAAAAGTCATGTTAAGCAATTCGGGTCTTACGTTCTTTCTAATAATTTTTATAAGGGCATTGTCGTCCATGGGGTTTCCCAGTTTTAAATTTAACTTAACTATAGCGGAATGAGAGTCGTCGTAACTTTCCTTTGGAAGCTGTTTTCTGGACGAAATTCCCATGAGGATGTCCAAGTCGCTCTCAAATGCGCCGAATTGTTTAGTAATTGCCCTTTTTAATAGCGAATATGTTGCCCTGGGGTTTTGCTTAATCTACAACCAGAACCAGGTTTCCGCCTTGCCCTTTAAAAATATGTGGAAGTTTGCCATTAAGTAGTCCAATGGACATTGGCTGCGTTCAGTGAGGGTGTCTATTTTAAATAGAAAATCAGACACGTCCTCCTCACCGCTAAACGAGACGTTCCAGTCTTTCAATTTTATGAACTTGGATGCCGAAGAGGCATTTGAGTTCGTATTAGAAATCTGGGAGTTAATTCCCGGAGACTCATTAGTGGGCCTAGACCCTCTGTGCTGTCCCAGGTCCCTCCTGATTTCATCCAGTTCCCTTCTGAACTCCTCCTGAGTGCTCCTCAGGGCATCTCTTATGTAACTAATCAAAGCATCCATATTACCCGTGCTTGACGGCTGAGCGCCCTCCTCCTGTGCGGGTGGCAGACCCGTGCTATCCCGTGTGGCCATAATTAGATTCCCGTTTAAAATGGGCTGGTTATCAATAAACCCGTTTGGGTGGACCAGATCCCTCAGATTTTCAGTGGTCAGATCAGAAAGAGATCTCTCAAGTATCTCACAATTCGAAACTCCCCTATCGGGAAGGTTTCTGTCCGATTGTGCGGTCCAATTTAGTGGCCTTGGAACCGAAGATGTCCTCACAGCTAGTGTCCGACTGCGAAGTCCCTAAACTAACTGTACTGCTCGACCTTTGGCCCACTGAATCCCGACCGCGACCTCTTATTGGTGTAACGGGTTAAATATTCCGTGCTCCGACAGAAGTCCTGCCTCTTACACTAGTTGATGCCTGATCAGAGTTGGTATTACGCGTAACCGACTTACTTTTATCTGCTCCGGACCGCGTGCTATATTTGTGCATAATGCACCAACCGAACCGTGAAGTGAAACGCGCCTATTTCGAAGAAAACGTTTTAAATGAATATGCGAATAGTTTTCGAAAATGTGAGTTTCAATGAAGCATAGCGAGGAGAAAAAAAAATATTTCAAATTGGTTAAAATGCTAATCGCGAACAAAAGGATTAATTCCTAAGTGTATAACGCATTAGTTTTAAAAGTTTACATAAATTCTCAAATCTTGTGCTTGTGTTTTTAAATTTTCATTTCCTTCCAGTTTTATCTTTTTTTTTTATTATAGTTATTTTTGTTTTCAAGTTTTCTATTTTTGGAAAAAAAGTTGTTTTCCCAATCAAAATTTTTATATTTTTCTTAATTTCTAATTCCAAAAAATTTTTTTTCTAAAATTTCTTTTTCATTTAATTTTTCTTTGTAAATTTTCCTGATTACAAAGAATCTATCTCTGTTTTATAATTTGAAGTTTTTTTTCTTTTAAGTTCTCATACAAATTTAGATGCTAAGAAGAACTGGCAGTGGTATTTATGAATGTGTATTTATATATATATATATAGTATGTATGCCGATTGTTTTGTAAAAAAAAGTAAAAAATTCGCAAATAAAGAAAACAAATTAGGAATATGCATAAGCGCTAAGGTATCCTAAGTACCTTGGCTCTCCTATTACTGGCCGATCTTCCAATCTGTCTCACGACGAAATATGGTGCCTCGCCAATTATTCCCGATATCTTCTCTTTTCTCAGTAAACATTCTCCAAACTGTGTAATCTGACAACTCTTGTGCCAAAATTTTTAATTTCAAACCTGGATTATCTATCATCATGCCTACCATTTAAAAGAAATAGTCAGGCAAGGGCCTAGATAACTCAGGTTTGTGCTACATTATGTCTTATGTGAAAGGTATTATCATCGCAATAACACTGACCTACAATTGAGTCAGTGCCAGACCTACAATAATCCATATCTACAGAAAACTAAATTCAGGTAGAAAAATATAGGAAAAAAAACGTTACCATGGTTGGCACTGCAACTGAAACTAGGTTAAGGAATCCCAGTAATCATGACTTTTGCAAACATTAGCACCAATTCAATGTTTTACAAGAAAAATTTACGAATAAAAAAAACATAGTCATCTCCTTCACCCTTAAGGTGGCATATATGTTGTTCCTAATTCCCACCCTACAGGTGGCGTTTACGATGGGCGCCATATATGTTACGCGCCGGCAAATACAATTATTTACCCCTTCAAAACCGGTCAAGGGGGTGTAAAAGCTGACCCCAGCTCAGTCGAATGAAATTGTGGTTCTCAACCCGAGTTTTGACGCGCAAACATGTAAACATACCTCACACTCTGGAAGTATGTTAAAATTATCGATGAATAACAACAAAAAAGGGAAAAAAACTACATTTAACATCACCTAAGTGATAATATGGCGAGATGTTAGCCACAGGGGGTACAATTGTCCCATCCCCAACCTATGACAGGTGAA
The DNA here is from genome assembly GCA_949748255.1 of Eustalomyia histrio. Lineage (NCBI taxonomy): Eukaryota > Metazoa > Arthropoda > Insecta > Diptera > Anthomyiidae > Eustalomyia > Eustalomyia histrio. Next base: position 96,649,860 of record OX456523.1, on the reverse strand, counting down.
ATACCCTTACTCACAACCTGTCCCGTACAATCGTTATATCAATTACCTTACCATGGCCTGGTTCTTCTTAGCATCAAAAAACTTTAAAAATTCATTATATTTTTACAAAAGTTATAAATTCAACATTTTTATTCAGTTTTGGGGTTTTCCGTTTTTTGTATCTTTATAAAAAAAATATTACATTCATTTGGTTTGTTTCCTATAAAATACAATAGTTTATATATAGATAAATTGTTAATTTAAATACATTATAAATTAAGATTATAAATACTTAAATGCTTAAATATATTTTTTGTTAATTTACGGCTTCTGCCTGGTTTTTCCGATGGACTTAGTTGTTGATCTAGCAAATCTCAAGAATTTAATCCCTTTTACCTTATATTTAAATGGGTTTTTTTTTCAATACTTTACACTTTAGGCTAGCTTGTTGGTGTGTTGACCACAATGGTGGCGATGGCTTGTAGCGGCAATGTTAGGTAGTTGGTTTTCATATCCACGCACATATATGACACAATCTAGCACATGTGTAGCCGAATCTTACAATTTTTTTTATTTTTAAAATGTTTACAAATTTCACGAGATATAGTGGTGTGACACAAACTATATAAATGTATTTTATAGGAATTTTACTATTTGCTGTTAATATTTTTTTCTCAGGAGTGTATAAAATTTTTTATTTATTTTGTTTAGCTGACTTTAGTTGGGTCGTAAAACAATCAAAACGTGTCAGTTCTACTCAGGAATACTTCCTTTTTTGTTTAAAGAACAAAAAAATAAGCAGCATTAATTTTTTTATATAATTTCTTTGTTATTATATTTTTACAGGGTTTTAATATACAATAAACTTCAACAGTTATTTAGAATAATTTCCTTTTTAACAAACATTTATTTATGTTTTTAATGTAATTTTTCTTTAACAACACAATTTTTGCAAATATGAAATTTTGAATTTTTATTTTTTTTTTTAAGTATGCCTAGTTCTTTTAATATTTAATAAGTTTTAAATTAATTTTTCTTGGTAACTGTTTATTAAAAGTTTTAATCACAAAGTTTTACATTTCTTGTCGATACACTTTTTTTATGTTAAGACTGGCGTTTATAGCTTTTCATAAAAAGGATTTTTTCATATTTTTTTTTTTGAAAACACAATTTTTATGCCAATAGATATCGAAATTTTGTTATTTGCATTTTAATTAATTTGTAAATCGTTTTTTGTTATAATTGTTTACTGTACTTCTTTTGTTTTTTTTTTCATTTTTTTGGCAATTATTATTTCTGCGTTATTGTTTGTTTGCGTATGCTTCATTCACTCCCAACGTTTGTAACCCAACTGCCCTGTTGCTTTCGCGTCGTTCTTTTTAAGACCAACCAACTCATTCCCGAAATTTTCAAACAATGTCTTTATGCGAATTTATCTATGCACGCAAGTAAATACGAGGGAAAAGCACAAACAGCTTAATCCTAGTGCCGTCCCCTTCTGTGGAATTGGCATGCGCAGTTAGGTCGACAATACTTGCGAGAGTTACGGGAAAAAAATGACGCGCAGACAACAAAAAAAACCGCGCACCTTATTAGCTTGTGACAAAACAGGTTTTTCTAACGGCAGAATCATGCCACTTATCACAAATAAAAAAACAATTCCTTTCTGTTGGAAAAAGAGAGTTGTTACCGACTGAGGAATACTCTGCGTATACAATAAGCGTACTGTTATATTTACGATGATGCGCAATGAAATTTATGGTACAGTGCCGTTTGCATATTGGGTGGGGGAAAAAATTTTCGGATTTAAATAAAAACACATTTGTTATAATCCGTAACAAACCTGCTTCGCATCTGTCGACTGATCGGCAGTATCGAACAGGCAGGATTTGCCCTTACCGCATAGTACTTGGAAATATAGTACAAGTTACCGTGAGAGTGGAACCGGGTGACACGACCCGCGAAGCCGGGCAAAATTTAAATCAAATTTCTGGACCTCAAAAAAAATTATGTATTTATATATATATGTGTACGTGTGGCACGACCCACGAAGCCGGCAATACTGAAATTGAACATTAGATCCTCAGACACCATGCTTATGCACGAATATCGGAGGCGTGATATTTCCCGATATAGTTGCCCTTCAGGTCCTCCAAGTCATGCAGCGCATTCCCAATTTTCGGCTTTATTCTACATTTTAAAAATTTTGGATTAAACTTCGAGTTGATACCCTTCTTAAAATCGCTTCCTGGCCTACTACAAAATTTACAGGTCTGGATCTGGTGTTGTATGTTTTACCAGCCTTTTCGTGTGCAATATTTAGGTTGCGACTAATCTTCTCGCGTATGTCCTGGAGCTTATCGGAATGACGGATAATTGTGTCGTCAGTTACCATGTCCAACTTTCTCAGAAAGTGGTATGAGGATCCGTGTAGGATCATATTTGACCGAACGTGGCAAAATAAGGTGTACATTGGATTGCCGCATGAAAACCGCTACGTAACACTGTCAATACTTTGTGTAAATTCCTATCCCAATTTGTGTGGTCAGGGTCCTCTTTAAGGAAATATCGTATTTTAGAGATGATTTCTCTATTGGCACGCTCGGAGACATTTGCCTGCGGTGAGTAGTATCCGGTGGTAATATGATAATGCGTGAATTGTTTTGCATTGTCACTGTGGACATACTGCGGCACCCCATATGTGCAAACAATTTCGTTCTGGAAAAGCTCTATTACGTTGCTTGACGTCGCTGATCTTAAGGGTTTTAAAAATAAAAATTTCGTAAAGTGGTCTATAACTATGAGTAATTGGCAATTTTTTGACTTGGTACACGGATAAGGCTCCAAGAAATCGCAATATAACCTTTGGAATGGGCGATTTGTTATGGTTTGATTTCCCATGGGTGGGCGTAACACTTGGTTAGGTGGTTTTATCATTTTGCAGTCATCGCAGCTGTTTACAAATAATTTAACGTCACGTGCCATCCTTGCCCAGAAATACTTTTGCCTGATTCGATATAATGTTTTAGCTGTGCCCCCATGACATCTTTCATCGTGAGCGGATTTTGTTAACACCTCTGCCAAAGTTCTAGGTAACCACAGCCTCCAGAGGTCTTCCTCTGTATCATTTCCGTTGCGAAATTTTACTCGCTTGTAAACGTGATTCCCCGAAATGCGAAGGTCTGGCAACAGATCTATATTTATACTTATATCTTCCCTTATATCGTTGTAGTCTGGGCTGTCGAATTCTGGTGATTCTGGATCTACTTCGGGCATGGCAGGGCAAATTTGGATCTCGTCCACGTCAAATCGGGATAACGTGTCGGGCACCACGTTCAGTGAACCCTTTCGGTGCTCAATAGAAAAAACGAAGTTCTGGAGTTTAAGACTCCACCGAGCTAGTCTGCCGTGTAGGTCTTTCTGGCTCATAAGCCACCGTAGACTCGAGTGGTCCGTTATGATTTTAAACGGGAGTCCCTCAACATACTGCCTAAATCTTTTAACGCAAATGACGGCTGCCAAGCATTTCAGCTCCGTCACCGTATAATTTCGCTGGGCCTTATTTAGTTTTTGGGACACGAACGCGATAGGGTGTTCCTTTCCCTCGTCGTCTAGCTGGAACAAAAGCCCGCCTACACCTATTTGTGATGCGTCACACTGAATGACGAATTCCCAGTTGAAGTCAGGCTGTGCCAGAACAGGAGCAATTGAAAGTGCATGTTTCAGTTGGTTGAAAGAGTCCACAGCTTCTGGGCTGAGACGAAAAGGTTTATTCGATTTACGTAAACAATCTGTAAGAGGTCCTGCGAGATCGGGAAAATTTTTGATGAACGTGCGGTACCAGATTGCCATGCCAATAAAACGCCTAACTTGCCGTGGGGTCTTAGGCAGAGGAACATTTACCATCGCCTCTACTTTTTCGGGGTCAACTTTAAGTTCACCACTTCCGATGCGATACCCCAGGTACTTTATTTCGCGTTGGCAAAATTTACTCTTGCTAACGTTGATTGTAAGGCCGGCAGACCTAAGACACTGTGCAACTTCACCCAACAAACGCATATGGCTGTCAAAGTCTGGACTACAAACGAGGAGATCGTCTAAGTATATAAAGACATTGTCACGTAATTTGGACGGGATAGTTTTGTCCATCAGGCGGCTCATCGTCTGGGGCCCGTTACAAACGCCAAAAGGCATAACCCTATATTGATATAAAGCTCTGCCGGGTACGGCAAAAGCTGTTTTCTCCTTGGAGCTCTCAGACAACCTGATCTGGTGAAACGCATCTTTTAAATCTATACCGCTTATATAGTGGGTCTCCTTTAGTCGGCTCAACAACCCGTTAATGTGGGGGAGCGGATATGAATCTTTCATTGTCCGCTCATTCAATTTACGGCAGTCTAAACACAGTCTTGTTTTACCTGTCTTCCGAACTGCAACTATGGGACTACACCACGGAGAATTTGACTCCTCTATTACGCCTAAATCTAATAGCCTTTCGAGCTCCTCAAATATTTCGGCCTGCTTAGGAGGCGATAGGGGGTAATGTTTTGACTTAACTGGCGTAGCGTCGCGGTGTCGATATGGTGTTCTAAAAGTTGAGTGCTGCCAAGCCCTAGTTTTTCGTATAAAGGAAAATTTAAAATAACGTTTTCAAGTTGCAATTTTTGTTCCGGAGAGAGGTCATGGAATAATGAATCGGAGTTCCTATTCAACTCTAAACTGTTAATAGATGGGAATATTTGTGGAGCAATAGCATACGCTCTCCAAAAGTCTACGCCTAGGTAGGCTACTTGCGACAAGGTTGGTACTATATAAAAAACGATTGATTTGGTAACTTCTTTAAAAGTTACTGGAAGTGTGCAGTGACCTAAAACTTGGTTTTTCGACCCATTTGCCGTTGATATGCGCGATCGAAACTTGTTATATTGAACATTATACTAAGCCAAGAATTCCAAGGCTCCCTTACCCAAGACTGTCACATTTGCCCCAGAGTCCAAGAGACATGATAATTCGGTATCAAAAATATTGATCCTCGCATAGGGTCTCCCATCATCTGAAGTAGTCAAGCAGGTGGTTTCTAGTATCTTCCTGTAAGTTTTTCTAAGGGCGTATCGCCTACGACATTTAAAGATTTGTTTTGAAATTTCGAGTTTTAAATATGTTTGTACGTCTGGGTTTTTTGTTGGACCGGAGAGTAAATCCCTCTGTGAAGGTTTGCTCTCTATATCCAAATGAAACTCGGGTTTTATTTCGAGGAACGAGCATCCACGGTTGTCCACTCGCTCCGACGCCTGTTTCCCTGGTGTGGATTTTTACACTACGGTGTAGTAACACCCCTTTGTCCACATTTGAAACAGAAAAGGAATCGAGTCTTTTCCGTGCAATAAATATAGCTGTGACCTGTATTCAGGCAGTTACAACATGTAATTCGGGAATAGTCCCCCATGACGTAAGGTCTTCCTATATTCAGAGCTTCTACTTGTGGGTCGAATTCGCCCTCCGAATTTTCATCGCGTGTGAGTTCACTTGAATCTATGGAAACTTCGTCCACTTGGCGAGGTCGATTTATTGTGTATTTTGAAATTCTATTTGACCTCAGAGATTTCTCAGCCTCCCTGAGCAAATCACGATATGTGTCTAAATCATCGGGCCTTGAAACAAAAGTCATGTTAAGCAATTCGGGTCTTACGTTCTTTCTAATAATTTTTATAAGGGCATTGTCGTCCATGGGGTTTCCCAGTTTTAAATTTAACTTAACTATAGCGGAATGAGAGTCGTCGTAACTTTCCTTTGGAAGCTGTTTTCTGGACAAATTCCCATGAGGATGTCCAAGTCGCTCTCAAATGCGCCGAATTGTTTAGTAATTGCCCTTTTTAATAGCGAATATGTTGCCCTGGGGTTTTGCTTAATGTACAACCAGAACCAGGTTTCCGCCTTGCCCTTTAAAAATATGTGGAAGTTTGCCATTAAGTAGTCCAATGGACATTGGCTGCGTTCAGTGAGGGTGTCTATTTTAAATAGAAAATCAGACACGTCCTCCTCACCGCTAAACGAGACGTTCCAGTCTTTCAATTTTATGAACTTGGATGCCGAAGAGGCATTTGAGTTCGTATTAGAAATCTGGGAGTTAATTCCCGGAGACTCATTAGTGGGCCTAGACCCTCTGTGCTGTCCCAGGTCCCTCCTGATTTCATCCAGTTCCCTTCTGAACTCCTCCTGAGTGCTCCTCAGGGCATCTCTTATGTAACTAATCAAAGCGTCCATATTACCCGTGCTTGACGGCTGAGCGCCCTCCTCCTGTGCAGGTGGAAGACCCGTGCTATCCCGTGTGGCCATAATTAGATTCCCGTTTAAAATGGGCTGGTTATCAATAAACCCGTTTGGGTGGACCAGATCCCTCAGATTTTCAGTGGTCAGATCAGAAAGAGATCTCTCAAGTATCTCACAATTCGAAACTCCCCTATCGGGAAGGTTTCTGTCCGATTGTGCGGTCCAATTTAGTGGCCTTGGAACCGAAGATGTCCTCACAGCCCTTGTACTAGTGTCCGACTGCGAAGTCCCTAAACTAACTGTACTGCTCGACCTTTGGCCCACTGAACCCCGACCGCGACCTCTTATTGGTGTAACGGGTTAAATATTCCGTGCTCCGACAGAAGTCCTGCCTCTTACACTAGTTGATGCCTGATCAGAGTTGGTATTACGCGTAACCGACTTACTTTTATCTGCTCCGGACCGCGTGCTATATTTGTGCATAATGCACCAACCGAACCGTGAAGTGAAACGCGCCTATTTCGAAGAAAAAGTTTTAAATGAATATGCGAATAGTTTTCGAAAATGTGAGTTTCAATGAAGCATAGCGAGGAGAAAAAAATATTTCAAATTGGTTAAAATGCTAATCGCGAACAAAAGGATTAATTCCTAAGTGTATAACGCATTAATTTTAAAAGTTTACATAAATTCTCAAATCTTGTGCTTGTGTTATTAAATTTTCATTTCCTTCCAGTTTTATCTTTTTTTTTTATTATAGTTATTTTTGTTTTCAAGTTTTCTATTTTTGGAAAAAAAGTTGTTTTCCCAATCAAAATTTTAATATTTTTCTTAATTTCTAATTCCAAAAAATTTTTTTTTCTAAAATTTCTTTTTCATTTAATTTTTCTTTGTAAATTTTCCTGGTTACAAAGAATCTATCTCTGTTTTATAATTTTAAGTTTATTTTCTTTTAAGTTCTCATACAAATTTAGATGCTAAGAAGAACTGGCAGTGGTATTTATGTATATGTATTTATATATATATATATAGTATGAATGCCGATTGTTTTGTAAAAAAAAATTAAAAAATTCGCAAATAAAGAAAACAAATTAGGAATATGCATAAGCGCTAAGGTATCCTAAGTACCTTGACTCTCCTATTACTGGCCGATCTTCCAATCTGTCTCACGACGAAATATGGTGCCTCACCAATTATTCCCGATATCTTCTCTTTTCTCAGTAAACATTCTCCAAACTGTGTAATCTGACAACTCTTGTGCCAAAATTTTTAATTTCAAACCTGGATTATCTATCATCATGCCTACCATTTAAAAGAAATAGTCAGGCAAGGGCCTAGATAACTCAGGTTTGTGCTACATTATGTCCTATGTGAAAGGTATTATCATCGCAATAACACTGACCTACAATTGAGTCAGTCCCAGACCTACAATAATCCCTATCTACAGAAAACTAAATTCAGGTAGAAAAATATAGGAGAAAAAACGTTACCATGGTTTGCACTGCAACTGAAACTAGGTTAAGGAATCCCAGTAATCATGACTTTTGCAAACATTAGCACCAATTCAATGTTTTACAAGAAAAATTTACGAATAAAAAAAACATAGTCATCTCCTTCACCCTTAAGGTGGCATATATGTTGTTCCTAATACCTTCATTCCCACCATACAGGTGGCGTTTACGATTGGCGCCATATATGTTACGCGCCGGCAAATACAATTATTTACCCCTTCAAAACCGGTCAAGGGGGTGTAAAAGCTGACCCTAGCTCAGTCGAATGAAATTGTGGTTCTCAACCCGAGTTTTGACGCGCAAACATATAAACATACCTCACACTCTGGAAGTATGTTAAAATTATCGATGAATAACAACAAAAAAGGGAAAAAACTACATTTAACATCACCTAAGTGATAATATGGCGAGATGTTAGCCACAGGGGGTACAATTGTCCCATCCCCAACCTATGACAGGTGAAATACCCTTACTCACAACCTGTCCCGTACAATCGTTATATCAATTACCTTACCATGGCCTGGTTCTTCTTAGCATCAAAAAACTTTAAAAATTCATTATATTTTTACAAAAGTTATAAATTCAACATTTTTATTCAGTTTTGGGGTTTTCCGTTTTTTGTATCTTTATAAAAAAAATATTACATTCATTTGGTTTGTTTCCTATAAAATACAATAGTTTATATATAGATAAATTGTTAATTTAAATACATTATAAATTAAGATTATAAATACTTAAATGCTTAAATATATTTTTTGGTAATTTACGGCTTCTGCCTGGTTTTTCCGATGGTCTTAGTTGTTGATCTAGCAAATCTCAAGAATTTAATCCCTTTTACCTTTTATTTAAATGGGGTTTTTTTTCAATACTTTACACTTTAGGCTAGCTTGTTGGTGTGTTGACCACAATGGTGGCGATGGCTTGTAGCGGCATTGTTAGGTTGTTGGTTTTCAAATCCACGCACATATATGACACAATCTGGCACATGTGTAGCCGAATCTTACAATTTTTTTTATTTTTAAAATGTTTACAAATTTCACGAGATATAGTGGTGTGACACAAACTATATAAATGTATTTTATAAGAATTTTACTATTTGCTGTTAATATTTTTTTCTCAGGAGTGTATAAAATTTTTTATTTATTTTGTTTAGCTGACTTTAGTTGGGTCGTAAAACAATCAAAACGTGTCAGTTCTACTCAGGAATACTTCCTTTTTTGTTTAAAGAACAAAAAAATAAGCAGCATTAATTTTTTTATATAATTTCTTTGTTATTATATTTTTACAGGGTTTTAATATACAATAAACTTCAACAGTTATTTAGAATAATTTCCTTTTTAACAAACATTTATTTATGTTTTTAATGTAATTTTTCTTTAACAACACAATTTTTGCAAATATGATATTTTGAATTTTTATTTTTTTTTTTTAAAGTATGCCTAGTTCTTTTAATATTTAATAAGTTTTAAATAAATTTTTCTTGGTAACTGTTTATTAAAAGTTTTAATCACAAAGTTTTACATTTCCTGTCGATACACTTTTTTTATGTTAAGACTGGCGTTTATGGCTTTTCATAAAAAGCATTTTTTCATATTTTTTTTTTTTTTGAAAACACAATTTTTTGCCAATAGATATCGAAATTTTGTTATTTGCATTTTAATTAATTTGTAAATCGTTTTTTGTTATAATTGTTTACTGTACTTCTTGTGTTTTTTTTTTCCATTTTTTTGGCAATTATTATTTCTGCGTTATTGTTTGTTTGCGTATGCTTCATTCACTCCCAACGTTTGTAACCCAACTGCCCTGTTGCTTTCGCGTCGTTCTTTTTAAGACCAACCAACTCATTCCCGAAATGTTCAAACACGCAAGTAAATACGAGGGATAAGCACAAACAGCTTAATCCTAGTGCCGTCCCCTTCTGTGGAATTTTCATGCGCAGTTAGGTCGACAATACTTGCGAGAGTTACGGGAAAAAAATGACGCGCAGACAACAAAAAAAACCGCGCACCTTATTAGCTTGTGACAAAACAGGTTTTTCTAACGGCAGAATCATGCCACTTATCACAAATAAAAAAAACAATTCCTTTCTGTTGGAAAAAGAGAGTTGTTACCGACTGAGGAATACTATGCGTATACAATAAGCGTACTGTTATATATACGATGATGCGCAATGCAATTTATGGTACACTTTTTTTTAACAAACAAATGCGTCCAGCACAGTTGTCTTAACGATGTTGGTCAGCTTTTCTGTATAATTGGAGAACGGAAGGAGGAAAAGTTTCCAAATAAGGTGCAAGCATCTTGGTTATCAATACACAAAATCTGACCAAATGTGGGCACAAAATAAATTAATTTATACCTTAAGAACGGTAAGACCGTAATGAAATACTCCATAATAGGCTAAAAACATCAAAATTTTTATAAAAACTAATATGTAATATGACCTATGGATACGTCTTATATATCCAAAAATTTTTTTTAATACCTATTTTCGGGAACCACAAATCTTTCAGAGTCCAAGTTTTATCACTAAACTAAATGGTAAATTTCCACTTAAAGATGTCCGTATATAAATCTGTCCATTCCATATATGTCCATATATAAACTTCACTATTTTCCCAACCGCGAATCTTATATACCCTTCACCATGGGTATATAAGATTCGGCATAGCCGAGTTTAGCCGCTCTTACGTGTTTTTTTATATTTCTTAAAACAAAAAAAAAATAAGCAACACAAAAAAACATTCGAAGCAATTACCATCCATTACCACGTTTTAATTTTGACCTTTTATAAAGTTTAATACCTGATAGAAATAAAAAAACAAATTAGTTTATGTTCAGCTAATAATATTTACAATGTAAAAAAGTACATTTCGATTACCCTCATAAAAGTACTTCAAGTCACTAGTTCTGCACCTTGGTTTGCATTCATGCAATTTTAAATTTAACAAAAGGGTTGCGCGATTTCAGACATATGTAATTCTATTATATTTGGCTCCATATTAATATTTTTATAAAAGCAATAAACAACACCGTTTGTTGCGGAATCAAGACTGATGAAAAACGGCGTCCGTTTTAACGGCACGGAAACGGTTACAGTAAACGGAATAACAACCACCACTAAGGGGCTTTGACAATAAGAGTTCATAAATCTTTCGACTATTTCTAAAAAATCAACAATTACACACTTTTGTGAACGATAAATCGACAATATTTTCAAAGAACTGCCATTAATGCGATAATTGTCAATTGAAATAGAGACAAAATCTACAGAATTCTCACTTCTGCAATTTGCAATAGTATAATGTAATTTGTCACTCACGTACAGCGATGTACCTCCATACCCATCACTGCTACAACAATGGATATTAGAGTATCCCGGAATTTAATAAAGCTGCATCAATTTTCTATCAAACCAAGTTTCTTGAATTGCTATCACATCAAGTAGTATTCAAAGACTCGCTATTAAGGTTTTAAACTCATTGAACTTCGTTATTGATGAAATTCTTCTAACGTTAACACTAATTGTATTAAAAAATGAACAATCCAAATGAATTTATTAAAATTTGAAATATTATGAAAATACTGATTGTTAATCATTAAAAAAAAGGTAAATAAATAATAAAAAAATATAGCTTAAATACAAAATTAATAAAATTTAAGAAGGAGAATCATACGCCATATCATCACCATCATCATAATCATCATTTTGTTCAGCACCTAAAGATCCATTATGATTCAACGATCTTCGTATCCATAGCTTTGCGTTTGTGGCATTCAATAATATTTGATCAACTTCATCTTCAGATCTGATTGTTTGAGGTCTAGAAATATTATTTCTTTTATAAAAAATTCTACCATTCCTCGGATACACATGCTTATAACCAACGTCCATCAACGTCCTTGCATATTTTAGCAACTCTAGTGTCTCCTTACTTAGAAAATCACTGACAAAAACATCGCTTTTATTTTCTTTTTACTTCGGTTTAGCAGTCATCAACTTATCCTTTTTTTTCTGATCCGAGTCTTTTTTTTATTTCGAATAAAGTACGCATCATCAATATTATGGGGCTCCATGACAACACCGACACCTTTCGATAACTCAACAATAGAATCCACAGCAGTAACACCTTCAGCAACATCCAACCCTCTAACAACGAAGTAATTTTTTACTCGTACATCATTCATCATTAAATAAATAATTTTTTTTTTTTTCAAAGAACGATTTTCCTTCTCTACTTCCCTCAACTTCTTTTTATTTTCAGTTACACCTTTTAAAATAACATCATATTGTTTTGCCATGAATTGTATCGATTCCTGAATTTCATTCAGCTGATCCAACTTATTGAGTTTTGTTTTGATTGCATGAAGTTCATTTTTTATATCTCCTCCTCCATCTTCTTCACATAGATGACATGCAAAAATCTCTCTCTCATTTTTTACAAAAAACTCATACTGGCGTATATCCAATATAGTACATTGAGAATGGTAACTTTTTCCACATTTATCGCTTCTATAAATTCATCACTGTGCTCTTTAATTTGCATTTTGCATTTATCACATATTAATTTTGATTTATTTAAACTTTTTCTGCCTTTTCAAGGCATCTTTAAATATTTTTCAATACAAAACAATTTGGTTTATATCTTAAAAGAGATTACACTCACCAAAAAAAGTCTGTAATGGCAACTGAAAATTTTGCTGTTATTACGGGAAATTCTGCTAATTTGAGCCCAGCGGTATTTTTTGCTAATCTTAACAACACATGTCTGCTGACGTGTAGTACAATGAAATTAGTAGAAAAATTAGTAGCCGCTACTAAATTTTAGTAGACTTTTAGTAAAGTGGAATTTAAAATCTGTTTGCTAAAATCAGCAAAAAAAAACAATACTAAATATTATTAATATTAGTACAAAGTTTTAAATTTTTAACGTTATTATTATTTTGTTTTAATTTGGCAGTTTCTGTTTTGAAAAATATTTAATTCAATTTTTTTTTTTACTTTTAAGGTTAAATTTTAAGGCTGATGAGTCGGTATCTTCACTTCCGATCCCTTTTTTAAACCTATATAACATTTTAGGGCAATTTAATTTGTATGTATAAGTTTTAATTATTAGAAATAACATTTCCTTCAATATCCACTTTTTTAAAATTAGTAATTTTTTTTGCTAATTTTAGCAAATCGGTTTTCAAAAATTTTTAAAATGATTTCTGAAATTAGCAACAAAAATTTGTAACTCTGTAATTTATAAAATGTAAATAGCAAAATGATTTGCTAAATAATAATGTTTTTACTAAGAATCAGTACAAAAATAATAAAGTGGGATTGAAAACCGTTTACAAATTTTTCTACTAACTTTTTTTTCTGAGTGTATAACTTTAATTAATTGTTTAACCCACAATAATTGTTTTTTTTTTACAAATTGTCTTTAACACTGCCAAAAAATTATATTTGTTCACAAGGGTTGCCAACTTCTGTTTTTTCTTTTAAATTCCTTTTGACGTGAAATTTGAAGTTTTTTAATGCAGTTCTCTCTAATTTTTGACAATTATTTTGTTATTGCTAAGTTTACCATTTTTTTAATGGAAATGTAAACAAACAGACCCATGAGATCAACTGAATGTTACAACGGCATTCAACTTTTTTTTAATTTAGAATTACAGTCAAAGTCCGGTTACGAATAATATATTGTCAGGCCCATTCGTTATATCGCACCACATTTTTGTATGCATTTCACTTCATCCTTAGCATTTTTAAAATTTTTGAGATTAATAAAACTTTAAAAAAGGACTGCAATAATAGTTCACGCTTTCAGAAAGAAAAAATTCTAAAATTATTTTCTAATTTATTTTTTTTTTAATTTTTTCTAAATTTTTTACCAATTATTCGTCGTATGGAGTATTAATCTGCAGATACGATATATTTGTTACATAAGGTAGGTAATGGGCCATTTCATGTCAAACCGCACAACATTCTAAACTATACATTCCATATATATATTTCAATATTATTATTATTTAGAAATTCTGAATAACGGGCAATAGATATTTCAAATACAATAATGGAATATATATACAACAAAAAGGACTTCCAATGGGATCTCCAACTTCTCCAGTTATAGCTGATTTTGTAACGGAGAAATTATTAGATTCTTGTATTGAAAAATTGGATATAAAACCAAGAATCATAACAAAATATGTTGATGACTTATTTTGTATTATTTCGGAGAGTTCGATTGATAATATTTTATCAACGTATAATTCGTTTCATGAAAATATCAAATTTACAATTGAAAAGGAATATGATTCTAAACTTCCTTATTAAGACACATTGGTAAAGAGAGGAGGTGATAGATTATTAATAGATTGGTATCAAAAACCCACAGCTTCTGGAAGAATTATTAACTATTATTCGAAACACCCAAGAAGAATTATAACTAATACTGCAAAGAATCTAATTGAGAGAGTATTGAATATTAGCGATTTAGAATTTCACCAAAACAATATAAAGAAGATTAAAAATATTTTAAAGGATAATAATTACCCAGTTCAACTAACATGTAATTTAATAAGACAATTTAAGAACGGGAATAATTTTAACACAAGAAACGTTATTGAACCTAAAATATATAAATCTCTAACTTATGTACCTCTTATATCTGAAAGGTTAGGAATATCAAAAACTTATGATGATAAGAACTATATAGTAGCACATAAAACATATAACACATTAAGTAGACTATTTAGCAACACAAAGGACAGAATAGATAGATCGGAAATGTCAACTTTAGTTTATAAAATACCGTGTAATGGTAATTATAATGGAAATTGTAATAAGGTGTACGTAGGTACAAAAAAGAATAAACTTAAAACCAAAATTGCAGGACATAACTCAGATCAAAAATACAGGAACACCATTCCTACACAAAAAACAGCATTATCATTACACTGCAATAACTCTAATCATTATCTTGATTTTAATAATACGACAATTTTGAACATAGAGCATAATTACAGACGTAGATATATGTTAGAAATGTTACAGATAATGAAAATACCATCTACACAACGGATTAACTATAAAACAGATGTAGCGAATAAGAACTAAGCTAATCATTATAATGTTAAATAATATAAATATTTCAAAATAGTTTTTTGTTCTATGTAATATTTTTATTTTAAATATTATTAAAAACATTTTTGTTTCCTTATCTTTTTTAAATTTAAAATATTTTTGTTTCCTATGATATTTATATTTTTCGTATTGTGAAAAACTATTTTTATAATTTCCCGCCTTTTTTAAAAAAATTTTGTTTATATAAGTTTTAATTGTTGAAAAAATTATATTATTTCCCTGAAGAAGTCGCCCAATGTGGAGACGAAATATTGGACGAAGAAAATAAATAATCATTATTTTTGTAAATAGATCTTAGACTCAATTTGAGAGAATAATATAATATTGAAGATCGAATGAAAGAAAATAAATGTAAAAAAATATATGTTAAAAATTAAGGCCTCTCTACATTTGTGGCAAAATTTTAAGGTGGAAACTCATTTTGTTCCTGAGTTATGAAAGAAAACGCGGTCGTAAGCAAACTTATCTTGACGGTGTCATACGCAAAATCTTTTACATGCTATGGTGTGTATGTGTGTAGAATGTTTTGTATACATATTGTTTTTGTGTGTAAGCTTTGGCATATGAATTTGCGACGAAAATTGGCTTACGACCACGTTTCTCCTTGCCATAAATGTAGAGAGGCCTCAATTTTTAACATATTTTTTCAGAATTTTAAAAAAATTGGATTATGAGATATGGGTCTTTGAAGATTAAACCAATTTTCATGACATCATATTTCGAAAACCGAAAGGGTTTGGGGTCGAAAGGTAAATGATTTGAAAAACACTACCCATTTACAATATTTGTGGCGAATTTCATTAAAATCGGAGATGACAAATCCGATAATGACAGTTTTATGTGCGATTTGACATGGAATGGCCCTAGTGTAAACAATTAGGTCGTACGTTATATAGCGTTTCTGTTATACCGAGTATTCGTTATTCCGGGCTTCGACTATATGTGAAAATGTTGACTTTTAATTAATCAAACAGCACTTAAATACAGCCAAAATCTCTTCCTAACTTCGCAGCGATAACACAGTGCAACAACCAAAATCGGAATGGGATGAAACCAAAAGCAAATGAAAGTTAACACTTTCCGTAACAAAACCCTCATGTGTTTTTTAGTTTAGTGAGAGATTTTTTTACACGCTTTTAAAGTTGATAATTTTCGGACGCTGTCTAATAAGAAAAAATCAAAAATTTGATAAAATATTGCTTGTTTATTTTTATTATCCTGAAAAGTTGTGGTATCTTACTGTTTCTGGGGTCGAGGAATGCATTTTTGATATTTATTTTTACGTAAAACTCACGCTAGATGGCGCTGTCATTCAAATCTTGCTATTTCTTGTAGATTGTCATAGAACAAACGGTGTTTTTACTTGTTTGAGGCTAAAAAATAAATTTTTTATGTTGGCTTTATTATAAAACATATTTCTAATGATATTACGAAGTACATTTTATTAATCTCAGTACGTTACTATTACAAAAATGGTATTTTATAAAAATATATGTTATTGAATAGTATTAATAGGATAATCATATTCTTTTTTATAAATTGTTTCATTTCCAGCAAAACTTTGGTAATGGGTGCGATATTCTCATGCATTCCGTTGTAATGATAGCTCGTTACCATTTTCATTATTTGCAAGCATAAAGTAATAAGTTACTGATTACGTAATATATGATTTATAAATGTAAAGTAAAAATTGAAATATTTTTGAAAATCTATTTTTAGATACATTACTTTGTGTTTTTTTGTAAGCAAAAGGGTAATATATGCTTGTTTTGAGAAAACTAGCGAAGAAACGAAGCCCAACAATTCATTTAAGTTTAAAGCAATCAAAAACTATATGCGTCGATAGCTCAGTGGATAAAGTTCTTGGCTGGCAACCAGAGTTCCCTGTTTCGATTCCCATCATGACCACATTATTTTTAATAACGTTTAAAATATTTGTAATATTTTTTTTTAATAAGAATTCCTCTTTTTTAAAAATCTATTTTTAGACACATTACTTTTTCCATTCTCGAAATCATATAAGTAACCCCTTACATTATCACCTCTAAAGTAATGTGTATATACATTACTTTGAGGCTCATCGCCTGTAAAATTCATCAGTGAAGTCAGGTGTAAAGTAATCCATGAGCCCCCCTATGGCTACACATTACTTTACACATTATTTGGTAATGAAAATTTTATTAGTAAATTATAGAGAATACAAATTGAAAAAATATTACAGAGCCAGCAGGATAGAATACTTAGTATTTTCGGTAGTCGCAACACAACTTCCTCAGTATGCACGCTATCTTCTTGGGCCATTGCTTATTGATGATTGTCTATTTTAATTGAGTGTTTGGAAACAAATTAACAAACCCAAAAACAACACACAACTAGACTAACATCAACAAAATTTAACAATTTATATTTATCCTCTATTTTTACAGTTTTTTGTTATGAAATTTAATTCTTAAAGTATCCAATAACAAAGCTTATATGAAGCCGTTAATTTCAAATGTTTGTCCTAAAGTAAGGAAGTTTTGATGTATTGTTGATCTGTTATTTAGTAAATGAGTAGTATTAATAAGATTTTAGATGATAAACTGTTTTATTGCAAAGAAACATGAACATTTTATTAGTAAATTATAGAGAATAAAAATTTTAAAAATTTCACAGAGCCAGTAGAAAAGAATACTTAGTATTTTCGGTCTATCATTAACTATGAACATAGATTATGTTGTAGATTTAATATTGATTACGACATAAATTTGAAATTAATGGCTTCATATAAGCTTTGTTATTGGACTTTAAGAATTAAGGTTCTTAACAAAAAACTGAAAAAGTAGAGGATTAAAAAATTGTTAAATTTCGTTGATGTTAGTCTAATTGTGTGTTTTTTCGGGTTTGTTAATTTTTTTCCAAACACTCAATTTAAAATAAACAATAAGCGTGGATACTGAGGAGGTTGTGTTCCGGAAACCGAAAATACTAAGTATTCTATCCTGCTGGCTCAATTTTTATTCTCTACAATTTACTAGTAAAATTTGTATGTTTCTTTGCAATAAAACAATTTATAAAAAAGAATATGATTATATGATCTAAAATCCAATTGGTACTATTCATTTAAGAAATACCAGATCAACAATACATAACAACTTCTTTAATATATGTTATTCTATTTATCATAAGGATATTTTCGTCTTTTTGGATCCGCTAAATCCATGTTAAAAGTAGCAAAAGCTCCAGAAGCAGTAGATTGTGGATCTGTGTATCTTTCTGGATCTTGTTCATTGTCAGTATCCTCTTCATCGGTGGTTCTCTTTAACCACCAGCATAAATCTATTAATATAGAATCTAGTTTCTTTCCTCTGTATATTGTTTCCATGGTTAAAGCTATTTGGTGAAAACGTTCACACTGCTCATCAGATTCGGTCGAAAGTTTGTTTTTAAACCCATCCATATGGTGTTGGAGAACATGAATTTTGAAAAACATATTGACACCAAGTTCCGCAAAGGCTTGCAAAAGACGCTTAACTCTTTGTCTACTATCTGCTTTTCGTTTTTGCCAAGAACATTCTCGATAACGTATTTCATTCCATACAACTAATTGATTTTGATCCAAAGAATTATCAAATTCATTATTTTTCAATAATCTTCTAATGTCTGGACCATTAAACATACCTGTAAAATTAAAAAAAAGACAAGAAAGAGCGGCTAAATTCGGCTATGCCGAATCTTATATAGCCTTCACCATGGTTGGGAAAATAGTGAAGTTTATATATGGACATATATGGAATGGACATATTTATATACGGACATTTTTAAGTGGAAATTCACCATTTAGTTTAGTAATAAAACTTGGACTCTGAAAGATTTATGGTTCCCGAAAATAGGTATTTAAAAAAATGTATGTTTTGGTCATAACTACTTTCAGCAAATATGTTCTACTAAAGATTTTCGATCTTTGGATATATAAGACGTATCCATAGGTCATATTACAGCTCTAAAATTTTAGTTTTTATAAAAATTTTGATGTTTTTAGCCCATTTATGGAGTATTTACTAACGGTCTTACCGTTTTAAGATATAAATTAATCTATTTTGCGCTACGCCCAATTCAAGGATCCCGCCCACATTTGGTCAGATGTTGTGTATTGATAACCAAGATAATTGCACCTTATTTGGAAACTTTTCCTTTTTCCGTTCTCCAATTATACAGAAAAGCTGACCGACATCGTTAAGCCAACTATGCTGGACGCATTTGTTTTGTTAAAAAATAAAATAAAAAAAATTAACAAAAAGTCTTAAGAAAATAAAAAAAGTGTTAAAAAAAATATAAAAATAAAAAAGTTGAATAGACGGGACTCGATCGCGCGACTAAAAGAATAAAAGTATTTGTGACAAAGCGCTTAGACCACTGAGCCATTGAAGGACATAAGCAAACGTCGTTAATAGAAGTAAATAAAGAGTTTCGTTTAAAACAGATTTGTTTGGGTTTTATTTAAATGACAAACCTTTGTATGGATTTGTTGTTTGTGGGTAAAAGGTGAGGAGGTGAAAGACAAAAAGTTCAACAAATAAAATAAAAACAACAACAATCACGATCATAATGCCAATTAGTATTGTCATATTTTTTTCAAAAATCTTTTTAGTTCTAAAAAAAGCTTTTTTCGACCAAAAAAATATATTTTTTTACAAATCGTTAAAAGAAATCACTAGAACTACATGTGTTTTATTTCTACAAAAAAGTTTGATTTAGCTGGCAAACTTGCATTTGGGATTTTATTTCGCTTTTTTATTACAAAATATTTTTAATTTATTTAGCTTAATTTTAAAAATTTGAAGGAAAATAGTTTATAATTTTTTTTTATAAATTATTATAAGTTATGACCTAAAATAGTTGCACTCAAAGGGAAATTATGTATAAAATTTTCTTAAAATATGAGAAATAAAATGGCTTAAAAATCTGTTTATAAATTCTTTTAAATCGGAGCAAAAAATAGAAATAAAACCGTTTGTATTTTCTTTGTATCAGAGGGTTTTTATACAAATTTTGATGTTTTTAGCCTATTTATGGATTATTTAATTATTAATATATAGTTTTAATTAAATTAATTATTTTATGTTAAAAAAACAAAAAATAAAAAAAGTCTTAAGAAAATAAAAAAAAAAATGAACAAAAAAAAGTTGAATTGTGTCTTGGGCAGGATTCGAACTCGCGTTCTTAGAGAAAAAAAGTATTTGTGACATAGCGTTTAGACAACTCAGCTATGAAGGCTATATGGAATCATCGTTTATAGAGTTAAATGAACAGTTTTCGTTCAATAGGGATTTGTTTGGTTTTTACTTAAATGATAAATCTTTGTATCTGTTTGTTGTTTGTGTATAAAAGGTGAAGAGGTGAAAGAAAAAAAATTGATGTGTTTGTTATGCGTAATATTCAACATACATATAAAAACAAAGGGATTTTACGGAAAAAATTAGAGGTAGTCCTGGTTTTTTGCTAATGTCTCAGCCATTTATCAACCGATCTGGCTGATTTTTAATATCAAGCAGAAATGGATCACATTTAACAGAAATATATAACAATCAAGTCCTCATCATGTCCGGGGTCTTCGGAAAACCAATTTCAACACACAGACGGACATCGTTAAATCAACTTCGCTCTTCATAAGGACCCCGAATATATATACTTTATAGGGTTAGACCCTAGATTAATATTGTAGAAATTACAAACGGAATGACAAACTTATATATACCCTTCCATCTGTGGTGAAGGTTATAAATATTGTAAATACATTTTTTAAAATCATTTATCTTATTTGTATACAATACCTTCTTTTACTTTGCTAGCACTGAGTCGTAAAAATGTAGATTTTAATGTAATAAAAGCTGATCCATCTACAGAAGTTGTGGTAGCAATACTTTATCTGTTGGTACAAGAGGTTCATGGATAACATTAGCTCTTCCTGCAGGAAAAACGTCTGTCTTTTCCCAGTCACGTTTTTTGTTATTGATTTCCTTTGTTACTTGTGTTCCAAAAGCATATAAACCACTTGTTTTTCGTATAGCCACCTTGTAAACCACAAACTAAGGCCACCATTTTCAAAAAAACAGCATATCCGCCATTTATGCTTTTCATAGTTCACTGATTCCAGTAGATATTTTACTAATTCGTAGGTTTCTTTAGTGTTCAATTTGTGGAATGCTTGATTTTTTGTTATTTTAGTATAATAAAACTGCTTTCATACTGGTTTTTGAAGAATCTAAAAATAATCTCCATTTATGAGGAACATACATCATACCCATTTCTGTCATAAGTTTTTCAATATCATTACAGTAAACGAATGTATTTTCTTCGTTGACAGAGAAATATTGTCGAAATACTTCTTGACGATTACAGTAAGCAGTTATTCTTATACCAGGTTCTAATAAATTGTTTTGTTTTAGTTTTCGTGCAACATACTCTGAATCACGCTTCCTACCCAGCAAAACTTTGGTAATGGGTGCGATATTCTCATGCGTTACCTTGTAATGATAGCTCGTTACCTTTTTCTTTATTTGCATAAAGTAATAAGTTACTCATTATGGATTACGTAATATATGATTTATAAATGTAAAGTAATAATTGAAATATTTTTGAAAATCTATTTTTAGATACATTACTTTGTGTTTTTTTTATAAGCAAAAGGGTAATGTATGTTTGTTTTGATAACACTAGCGAAAAAACGATGCGCAACAATTCATTTAAGTTTAAAGCAATCAAATACTATATGCGTCGATAGCTCAGTGGGCAGAGTTCTTGACTGGCAACCAGATTTCCCTGGTTCGATATCCATCTTGACCACATTATTTTTAATTACAAATATTTTAAATAATTTTTGTAATAAAAATTCCTCTTTTTTAAAAATCTATTTTTAGACACATTACTTTTTCTATTTTCGTATCCATATAAGTAACCCCTTACATATTACAGGCTTCATCAATGAAGTAAGGTGTAAAGTAATCCATCGGCCGCTATGGCTATACATTACTTTACCCATTACTTGGTAATGTGTGGCTAGCTGGGTAGTTTTGCTATTGGAATAAACTCTGTATGTAGTTTTGGTAAATCTGCATATTTTGTACCAACATAAACCATGCCACCTCTATTTTTTTCTGTTTCTTCCTTTAATACTATTTACACACACATAACACTTTGATTTATCGTGTTCACTTGAAAAGATATGAAAATGCAAAATAAAATTAATATATTTGATATATAATACATGTAAAAAAATTTGAAAAAATTAGCTGGATTGTACTATATCATTGCATCACCAAACTGCCATCTTTTTGTAGGCGATATTCCCTTCCATAGACCGTAGCCCAAGAAATCTTAGCTGATCCTGTTTCAGAAATATCAACATTTCAAGATCCAGAATCTTCGAGTTTTCAAATTTGAGTCTTACTAATAAGCCCATAAATTTTAAACGACTTAAAATAATTTGATTCTGTGATCATAATTAACGGCAACTGCATTTAAGTTGTGGTGTATATGGGATATCAAACTAGCTAGTGCATGTGTGTACCCAGCAAAACAAATGGTAGTCATTCTGTGACTATAACGTCTTTTATTGCTTCCTAAACTTCAGTTGGCATTCTTTTATGATTTTTTGGTGTTATTCTAAGGCACTTCCAAAAGCATTCATGTGTTCATATTTCAAATACAATGATCTGGATATAAACCAGATGCATATCTTAAGATATGCACTCTTCATTACTTCTAAAGCATAAGTTATAGTATATCGTTTATTTTTTGAATCTAAAGCATTTATTCAAATTGAGAAAAAAGAACTGATGAACATTTTTAATATTTTTATTTAATCTTTTTTATATTTTAGACAACCCTCGTCGGTACAAGACGTCAAATTATTGTGTAAAAGATTATTTTAATAAAAAAATAATTTCTTTAATATTATCGTTGTTGTTAAATAAAATAACGGTTCTAAAGTAAAGTTTAAAGTGTGCTCTTTTTATTGGAGTGGAAACAGACGTAAAAGTTTAAATAATAAAAGCAAAAATGTTTGTTTACAATGTAAAACTGAAGTGTTAACTAATGAAGATGCGTTGCAGTGCGATGTTTGTAATAAAACGCTGCATTCAATATGTACGAAGAAAGACAAAAAGCAAATTGAAAAATTGCCTAATAATGCTTCTCTAGAGTTTACATGTCATTTTTGCCAACCAAGTGAGAGCACAGGTGTTGTGAGTGATCTGACTGAAATAAAATCTAAACTTAATCAGCTGGATGATATTAGGGAGTCAATTAAATTTATGTCCTCCCAATATGAGATTTTAAAAGGTGTTAGCAATAATAACAAAAAATTAATAATTTGCAAAAGGAAAATAAATTACTACGTAATGAAGTTAAACAACTGAAATCAAGCGTTAAATTTTGAAATGATGTTAGAGTACAAAACGATTGTGTTATTAATGGAATAAAAATTAAAGATGAGAAAGTAAAAGCTATTGATGTTGTTTTGAATATTGCTCAGAAAACTGGTGCCGATATACGTGAGGATGAAATTGATGAGGCTTATTTTTTAAATACGAAAGAAAAATCTTCCAATGTATCTACTGAACCAAAAAAGAAGTCCATTGTTGTAAAATTTTTAAAATAAAAAAAGTAAAAAGATATTCATGGCTGAAAAAGCTAAAATGAAAGATATGGAAGATTTTAAAAAAGTATATATCAATGATTTTCTATGCAAAGAGTCCATAGAAGTATTTAACTATGCAAAATCGCTTAAAGAAGTTGGATACAGTTTTGTTTATGCTAGAGAAGGAATTATATTTGCAAGGAAGTACTCTAATTCAAGACCATTTAGAATTAAATCAATGGATGATGTGGATCGCATTTTACTTAACTTTTCCGGTGGAGAAATGGTTCTGTGGTTCATGTTGAAGCAACTGATGATGATGATAGTGATGATGGTGATGATGATGACAATGGTAACGTTGATGAAGTTGATATTTACATTTAGATGGTCCTTGGACCATTATTAGTCAAAATTTTTATCAACGATATAAAAAACATAAATTTTAATGGAAAATTGTATATGTATGCTGGCGATGTTTGTATTTTTTACCGATATAAATACCAACAAGTTTTACAAACTCAAATTGAATATGATGCGGCTATTTTAAGTGAATTTTCACGATGTAATAGACTTGTTTTGAATCCAAATAAAACTAAATTTGTTAGATTTAAACCATATCGAGATCGAATTTTCATCATAGCTTAAATACCACAAAGTATATGAACATTTTCCACTCATGCATTAGAATATCTAATCATTGTATTATCATTGCTTCCTTAGAGTACAGTATGAGTAATGCTAGTAGATACATTTGAATACTTCCATCCTATGACACGCTAATGTTAAATTCATCGATGAAACCATCAGAAAAGAAGTGATGCCTTTGCCATAGTAGTGATGCTTTTATTGCTTCTTTGGCAGCTTCATTTTTGCTGGGTATCTATAGTATCTACTTATCCCAGCAAAAATGATGCTGCCAAAGAAGCAATAAAAGCATCACTACTATGGCAAAGGCATCACTTCTTTTCTGATAGTTTCATCGATGAATTTAACATTAGCGTGTCATAGGATGGAAGTATTCAGGAAAATGACTACCATTTTTTTTGTTGCTGGGTATATTATGTATATGATGTATACAATGGCTGTGGGTTTTTTTGTTGATGCAAACAAACATCAATATATATAACATTGTGGAGGGTATGAAAAAAATTCGGAACAGCAGAATTTACCACTCTTAGGCCCATTATTATAACTTGCCGATAGCTAAAGTTAGGATGTTAACGGACAGATTATTAGTTTTTCGTTATTATAAGTATACTTTAACCTAAAAGTGACCGATAAGCTAAAGGTAAGTTCATCTTACCTTTATCTTTTAACGTAAGGTTTAAGCATTTGAAGTTGCCACATTTTCTGCTCTGCAGTGTAGTTGCCGTGTAGTTTTTTGACCGTATCTTTGCTGCTTGGTTTATTTCTGTGTTCGAAAATGCAAATTTTTTACAACAAACATTTTAATCTTTTACACAATTCGAAGAAATTTTGTTTTTCGTTTGTATTTTTTGTTTGGTGTAAGTAAATAAATAAATAAAAATACGTCGTTGCCACTACGTATTTTAAAAACCATTTTAATTTGTCAAAAGTAATCGGTTTTTGCTCTGGTAATGCCATATTTTCAAAAAACTTAATTTTATTTTAAAAGGATGTTGTAATAACCAAAAAAAGTTAAAGGTCACTTTATTCCTCACTTTAGCTAAAGTTACCTTTAACTAACACGCACCTTAAAGGCAAGTTATAATATTGGGCCTTACTTGTTATATTTTTATATGCTTTTAAAGAAAACACTTCAAGATCCCTAAACTTTTCAATATTGATTCAACAAATATACCATCTAAATTTTCTAATTTAGATCATAAATGTATTCACGAAGAAAATAGATTAAAAGTATGTGCTCCATGCGGACAGAAAATTGTGTTTGGGAATAAAAAACCAAATACATTTTTCATATCTAATAAACTTGAAGGCCTTTTAAAAAGGTTCATAATATTAATAATGCCAAGTTTTCGAAGTCAATTTGCATTTCATGTCGGCTAACTTTGAACGACAGGGCCAAAGGAATTGATAAAAGACCTCTATCCTCCATGCCTAGTTACACTGATTTTAATGTATCCAAGGAAAGAAGAAGCAGACCATTTTGTAAAAGGGTCATTTGAATTTAAAAAAAGTAGAGGAAAGATTCGCACTTTTGCTTCAAGCATTGAGAAACTGAAAATACGGCACAGAATGGGAAAAACTCAAAAGCTTCTATTAAACTTTGTTAGACGTGTTTTCAGGAAATGGGTAAGGATATTCGACATTCTTGCGTTAGTAAGCCATCATCATCTCTGGCCTGTGAAAATATTTAGAATATTGTACAAAAATTACCTGGAAAACAGCAAACTCAACTAATCTATTCTCAACAAAAAACAAAAATTGAAGAGAGAGACGAGAAAAATTAAATTATGTCAGATACATTGGGCTCGAAATCTAGAGTATCATCAAATAAGAAAATTGAAAAAAAGGTAAATTTTACAGCTGATATTTTGGATAATTTTCAGACAACTACTGACGCTTCAAATACCTATATGAAAAATAACTAATTTTATTCGTAATTTTGCTGGAAGGCAATCAGTACCAGTAAATTACGTCGATCATACGAGCTCGAAATTTAACAAAACGAGCCATATTTACAAAGAGGACATTTATGAGTTTGAAATTGAATCAAATAAAATAGATCAGCTATTTATGCAAACGCCACAGAGATTCTCAAATATATTTTTGATCAACGCTCTACGGAACATAACGAAAGAAGTAAAATCAAAATTATGGCTGACGGTGGTCAAAAATTCTTCAAATTTTCTATTTCTATATTAGAAGAAGATAATCCAATTTAAATAGATAGTAGTTAGAATAAAAAAATGCCGTACTCTGACGGAGGAAGTTTTGCAAAAAGAGGAAATTGAATAGTGTTTATAGATTAATACTATTATGTTTAGTACCAAATATAAAAGATACTTAGGAAGATGTAAAAAAATAGTGGATTTAACACAACTCAATGGCATACCATTTAAATTTGTTTCGGATTTCAAACTTTTTTTAATTGCTATTGGCCAACAGACTGCACCTGAAACATACCCATGTCCTTATTGCTTTGTAAAGTTCAATGAATTACAGAACCATGATGTCCAAAGTATAGAGCTAAAGGCCTTTAAACACTTGAAACCGGATTATACAAAATTTAAGTCTTCTGGTAAGGATAAAAAGAATGCTCCGCAATGTCATAGTGTAGTTAATCACCCCCTATTTGTGAAAGAAGATGACGACGAAGATGATAACATCCATCTAATTGAGAACTCCATCTTTTACAAGGATTTGTCAATCATCTCTTTTGGAATGGCATAGTTGTAGGACGGAAAAAAGCTTTATTATGGCCAAAGAAGTTAAAGCAAATTCCGTAAAACTATCACGGCGATATTTTTGCACGGAACGCTTGTAGAAAACTTCTAAGAGAAGCGGATAAATTGGAGGATCCAGAAATCTATGCTGAAGTTGGAATATTTAAAATTCAGCCTCATTTAAAGCTTTGAATATTATTGTTGACAATTACTTCACAACGAACATAGTCAATATTAATAATATAAATAAGTACTTAACTGAACTCCGTCGATCTTTTCAAAGTTGGAATGTTTCCCAAACTCTTAAAATTCATGTAATTCTTGATAATTTAGAGTAGGGTCTTATACATTTGAGTTATGATGGTTTGGGGTTATGGTTCGAACATGCTGGCGAATCTATTCATAGAGAATTTCTCAAATTTTGTGATAGATTCAAGATAAATATTATCGATGATCCAATTTTTTCGGCACGATTAAAAAAAGCACCCAGCAAAAATGAAGCTGCCAAAGAAGCAATAAAAGCATCACTACTATGGCAAAGGCATCACTTCTTTTCTAATGGTTTCATCGATGAATTTAACATTAGCATGTCATAGGATGGAAGTATTGAAATGTAGCTACTAGCATTACTCATACTTTACTCTAAGGAAGCAATGACGAATGATTAGATATTCTGATGCATGAGTGGAATATGTTCATATACTTTGTAATATTTAAGCTTTGATGAAAATTTTATTCATAAGAATGCAGAAAAATAAGTTTAAAGAAGCGAAATTTATGCATTGATATACAAATACTCTTTATTAACAAATAAATAATTATCCATAAGTAAAAAATTTTAATGAATTTTAAGACAAATTTTAAAATATTTTTGGATAATTTAAAAACTGGTTGTACAATTTTAAAACATTTTTAGACAATTTTAAAATATTTTTGAACAATTTTAAATAATTTGTGCACAATTTTAAAACCTTTTTGGGCAATTTGGAATAACTTTTACACAATTTTAAAATTATTTTGATAAATTCTGAATTAAAATTGGAAATGATGTAGTGTTAAATAATAAACATAATGCAAAAATGCACAGATTGCGTCGTCATAAATATTTAAGGCTGTAAAAATGCAAATGACAGGTTAGCTAGTTTCAATTAGAGGTTTAAAAAAATCTGCTTTTCTTGATTTTTCAAAACTTTTATAAAAATTGCAAAACTGCATAAATTCTAACCCTCATGAAATTTTAAACTTAAATATAAAAAATGATTTAATAAAAAAATTAAAAAAGTTTATCAGAACTATTTTTTCAATTTGAATAAATGCTTTAGATTCAAAAAATATACGATATACTATAACTTATGCTTTAGAAGTAATGAAGAGTGATATTTTAAGATATGCATCGGGTTTATACCCAGATCACTGCATTTGAAATATGAACTTATGAATTCTTTTGGAAGTGCCTTAGAATAACACCAAAAAATCATAAAAGAATGTCAACTGAAGTTTAGGAAGCAATGAAAGAAGTTATAGTCACAGAATGACTACCACATTTTTTTGCTGGGCAGTAATTACTTTTTCTTCTCAGCCTTTATAACAAACATTGTTTATTAGTAGATTAGGTCTATAGGAGATACCACTTTAAAAAACGCACCGATGTGTCTATCCAGAGAAAAAACATAGTTGCAACATGACCACTGCTACTATATTAAGCTTGCTGCAATCGGGTATAATTGTCAACTCCATGTTATTGGTTTTTTAACTATCGACATGGTCGCTACCATCATTATTATAGTAAAAATATTACTATTTTATGATTGACACCTTCTATTTTATAACATGATTGGCTGTAACCATACTGTGGTAACAAAAATTTGGACTATAAAAAATATATAATAATTTTGCAACCATAAAATGCTGGCAACAACCAATAAACAATTATACATCAAATAAAACATGACTTTAACATTTACAGTCATAACATTGTCTTGTTTTCATAAAAACCAAAATTTTATCAGTTCAGTCAGTTTACTATAAAATGTCTTAAAAAATAATCATATATTGCTTACTAAAACTTGACAAATGTCAGATGGGTTTTCTACCTTTCATGAGGCATTAAAAAATTTCATCAAATGACCCATTAAGATCCAGTTAATTTTTTTTTTAACTTTAGATTTTGTTAAGTTTTTTTTTCCAAAATCTCTTATACATATAATATTATTTACACTAATCAATTCATTGTCAAAAAGATTATATGTAAAAATTTTATATTTTTTAATGCGTTTCAATAAAAACAATACGAAGTATTTCTTAAAAAAATATATTTATTAATTCATTTCTTGTAAAAAATTCTTATAATATTAATAAAATATTTATTTATAAGTAAAAGTCTGTAGAACTCAAGATTTTTTTTGTACGAAAAGATTTTTCTTACATAAAATACTAGATATTTAGAAATTTATCTGATAAAAACATTTTTAGATTCTATGGACTTTTACTTAAACCAAAATTCAACATCATAATATGTTTATTTAGAATCATAATATGGTAATTTTTGAATCATAATATAACTGTAGGGACCATATTATGGTAAAATTATGGTTATTTTATTATCATAATATGATAACCATATTAGAGTACGACTATGGTTGGCACAACCATAAACCCAAAAATATATGATGCTCTTCGAATATGATTGTCCCAACCATGTTTTTTCTCTGCGTGCAAGGACGGTGTGGAAATGCTATCAACTGTTTATTAAACTTGGAGTTAAATATTTTTTCACCTTGAACAAAAATTTTGAATTTTTTCGGGAAGTTACCCATACAATATTATATAGCGTAAGAAAGCTTGAGGAATTTTTTATCAATGGAATGTCACAGAATTAAATTATTTTAAGTCGTTTAAAAGTCTTCGTGTCGCACGGTTACGCACGGCTTTGAGTTTATAAGAGAACTGTATTTTATTTACAGTAATTTCCTAGCTTATGTACTAAAAGTAAAATATTCTTACTATACTAAAACAAGTAAGAGTGCTATATTCGTCTATGCCGAATCTTATATACGTTTCACCATGGTTGGGGAAAAACTGAAGTTTATTTATCCATTACAGCTCTAAAATTTTAGTTTTTATAAAAAATTTTATGTTTTTAGCCCATTTATGGAGTAATTATTTTGTGCCACGCCCAATTCACGGATCCCGCCCACATTTGGTCAGATGTTGTGTATTGATAACCAAGATGCTTGTACCTTATTTGGAAACTTTTCTTCTTTCCGTTCTCCAAATATACAGAAAAACTGACCGACATCGTTAAGTCAACTGTGCTGTACGTATTTGTTATGTGTAAAAAAAAAGTCTTAAGAAAATATAAAAAAAATTTTACAAAAAAATTTGAATAGACTGGGATCGATCGCGCGACTAAAAGAAAAAAACTATTTGTGGGAAAGCTCTTAGACCACTGAGCCGTTGAAGAACATACGAAATCATCGTTAATAGAAGTAAATAAACAGTTTTCGTTAAAACAGATTTGTTTGGTTTTTAAATGACAAATCTTTGTATGTATTTGTTGCTTGTGTATAAAAGGTGA
Organism: Eustalomyia histrio; assembly: GCA_949748255.1. Taxonomy (NCBI): domain Eukaryota; kingdom Metazoa; phylum Arthropoda; class Insecta; order Diptera; family Anthomyiidae; genus Eustalomyia; species Eustalomyia histrio. The sequence continues at coordinate 96,619,403 of OX456523.1, read as the reverse complement.
AGAGGTCAAAGAGGAGAAGTTCAACAAATGAAATAAAAATATAACAACAACAATCACGAACACAATGCCAATCAGTGTTGTCAAATTTTTGTTCAAAAATCTTTTTAGTTCTAAAAAAAACTTTTTTCGACCAAAAAAATCGTTTGATTTAGCTGGCAAATTTGCATTCGTAATCTTTTCATAAATTCTTTTAAATCAGAGGGTCGCCTAAATTTAAACTCAACCACTTGTGCTATTTTTTATCTGATGGTACATACATATATCAAAATCTACCTAAATACTTGTTTAAATATTACCATTTCACCATTTATTTTAAGTTTGGGAAATATAAGTCATTAAAATTTATTAAGATTAAATAACAAAAATCATGAAAAAATTGTAGTATTATTTCTAGCATTTTTTAAAATCTGTAAGCAAATTTTAAGATCTGGTCACACTGTTTCCATGTTATTGTTTTATACATACATATTATTAAATTGTTGAATGTTTTGTTTTTAAATAAGCCAAATAAACACATGCGATTTTTTGCAGAAAAGATAAGATTTTTGAAAAATAGTATGGCAACACAGTGTGTAAGAATGGTGATTAAAAATGCAAAAAGATATACTAGACACCAGAGATGGAAAAGTTGATACAATTGTACTGTGATACAACCGAGACACATTTGATGATCTCACACATTGTTCCCAAATAAAAATTTGATATTCACTTATTTCAACATTTCCCCTTTTTTATTCAACTAGCGGACACCGGAGTGCTTCAATGTGTATGCGTGTATGCGCTACAACGTGTATTTACCGTGTGTATGAAGTCAGCACACAGTATACAAATTAAATTCGCGTTTCAAATTTTTTATAAAAAAATATTTTTTTATTGTGTGTTTTTAAAACACACAACATGTCTTTATAAAATGAAAGTAAAATTACATGTGATTATTCCTAAATACATTTTACTTAAACTACCCTAGCATTCAGCCGATCACGTCACCTCTTCATGTTGGCTCGTGTACTCGCCAGACGCATACTCAGCATTATCGGTGTGAACAGCATAGTCATCAATATTAATGGGAACAAAGCTACGTTGCTGTTGGAATTGGAGATGCAACGTAATTAGAGATGCAACGTAAGCTTTGTTAATATGGGAATTATTTTTATATTTTTGGAGTTTGAATGTTTTCTGTGTTAACTCCTCCCCCTCTAAGATCCTACGTCCTCTTATGATAGTTTTTCAAAAAAAAGGTAAATTGTGAATTTTGCTTCTTTCTAAACCTTCCGTTGACAATGATAAAGATTTCCTCCGGCAAACATTAATGTCCTCTGTTGTTTTTGCTTCTTCTGGCGTTTTTATTTTCTTGTCGGCTTCAGGATCTTTATTTTCTTTGATTGTCTTATTGCGATTTCGCCTTATGATCGAGATAATAATGATCAGTAGTAAAAGAGCTTATATTAACACAATATTAATGGACAAATTAACTTTGTTTTCAACTTGTAGATGTTTTATAATGTGAGAATTGTTGACATTTAATGCTTCCATTCTTTCCAAAGTTATAACCTCTTCTTGAAAATTTACATTAACTGGCTGGAATAATGCAGGTAATGGCTTTGTAAAGGTAACCTGGGTTGTTAAATATGTTTGGTTACCTATCCGTAATGCCGTTTAAAACAATTGTTGAGTTATCGATAGATATGTTTCCTGCGAATTGGTTCAGTAGTATCATACTTTCATCAATTTTTTCTATAAGCGCCACATGTTCGTCGTTGGTTGTTATGCATCGTGATGGCTTACTCTTCAGAAAATTAGGGATACATTCGGATTCACTTAGATCTATGGTATTTTCTTTTTCACAAATACTTAGACTATTGTAATTTTTGCATTAATTTTTAATTCCATATATTTTACCATAACATTTTAAGATATTTTTTAATCACTACGTTCTTACTTTTTACAGGTCTAATTAAAAGGTTTTCACAATTCTGTTTACTCGTTGTTGGGATATTTACAATATAAATTATTTCCCTATCATTTGAAGCTACTTTAATTTTGGAAAAATCTCTAGCTTATATTTAAAATCTATTAAAGGCTTTTCTTGAAGTTTATTTTCTAACAATTTTGAAATGTTGTTCGTCTTGATTGATAATTGATCCAGTGCCATTTGATTTATTATAATTTGGTTATTATTATTTTGCAAAACATTATTAATTTTGTTCTCTATAACTTCAAAATCAAAATGATCGGGGTTTCCGGCGAACGTTCCGTCTTCTTTCAAACATCTCATTAATTCCGCTAATGTGGAATGAAATCGTTCTATTTGCCGGTTTGATTCACTCCTATAGGAAGGTGTAGTAAAAACATAAAGTCAAGTGATCTCTTTGTCCTTGCCTTGGATTTAAGTCTGGTTAAACTGGATTTCACGGTAAGGTAGAATCGAATTGTCAGTGTCGTCATACATGCGAACTCCATCCTTGAGTTTTTGCACCAATACCTCATATTGTCCCAAGTCAATCGTGTGAATCAATCTGAAAACACCTGTTTGAATCTTTGCCGGGCCGGTGTTTACAACGACTAATCTTGAATTGGAATAATCCATTATCTGGAACTCACACATAATAGACCCCAAGGTCAGCAGTATCCTGTAAAAAAATTATTAGCATTAAAGTGCAATTCGTCCCAAGGCACAGTGGCCGATTTGCCTGATCTAGCGTAACGAAATTAATTACTTAAAAAGTAATAATGTTGTCTTCAAAATGATAATTTTCCTGGAATAGTAACCCAATAAGGAACCAACTGAAATATTTTTTTTAACTTAAATTTTTTTTTTTTTTAATTTAAAATAAAATTTTTTCTAAAATTTTTTTAAAATTTTTTTATTTATTTTTTAATTTTTTTTAATTTATAGACGTATTAAATTATTCCGAGTCAGTACTCCAGTCTGAATCGGACTTTCCTGATACTTCAACAGCATCTAAAAGAAGATATTTCATATCCCTATCCAAAAAAATGTCTTTATTTGAAAGACGAGACGGGATTTAATAAACTCGTTATTAAAGGATCCGAAGAAATTAGTAAAGAGTTCATAAGGTCCTCCATTGTATTTTTGCGCTAAGTTTTACGTGTATGCTTAAGACGAAAATTTCGGAAATCTTTGTTCCTAGCTTCCAAGGCTTCTTCCGACATCATACCAATAGGAAGTGGTACACTTTCAATTATATCAGCTCCGTGAAGCAATATCTTATGTACCGATCTAGGCATGTAGAACCATGGATATTCTTTTACAAATATCTTTGCGGTTTGTAAGGCGTACTCACGAAAACTGCAAACATTTACCGCGTATCCGGAGGCCATAGAGCGTAAAACCACACCTAGTCTTTTAATTAGATTTCCATTTACGCCGGTTATTTGAGCAGACAATTCGTGGTGTTCAAAAAACCTGCGAGCTGTATTGCCACTATTCGTGTTGCCGGAACCTTGCATTGGGATATCAACCAATAAAGCCATTTCAACCCTAAATCTGTCTTGGATCACAGCTTTTCTTTGGTTAACTACACTCTTGTCCAAGCCGCGAACTTGCCACTATTTTATTGGTAGTCGATATCCTAAATGTAACATACACTCGAAACAGCGAATTCATCCATGCAAGGTCGATATTCCGAATTGAAGCAAATCTTCGTTTCTCGGCAAGCTAGTAATGAGATCTAGGTCATTCATCATTTTAGGAGAGGCCTTACAAATGCCGCATGTTTGCGAGGAAGTCTCTGCAATAACGCTAAAGACTTTGCCATCGATCATTGTAAGCTGCAAATTGTGTTGAACTTGAAAACAGCTCAGACGCGTGGGTTCAAGTTTCAAAATTTGTGATTTAATTTTTTCAATCTCGGCATGAATCAAATCTGCGGACTCTTTTGCAAACATTATTTTAAGAGGTCTAAATACCGAGTTGATGATGGCCGCGGATTTTTCCAGAGTATGCAGCTACCCAGTTGTACTTGTAGTGGCACAATACAAACTGCAAACAAATGTTCATCTACCATATTGTGCTTAGAATTGGTAAAGCTTTGCCGATATGTTGAGTGTCCTGAACTTCCATCGCATCCCCATTTATAACAGTTGGATGTTCATATTTGTCTTCATCAACAGATATTTGGCTAAATGCCTCCGGGTGGGCTTCAACAATTCTTTGAATTGTGTGATCCAGTAGTTCTTGCAGAGGAACTTCAGCACAACATTCTTCGATTCTTTTTTCATCTGGATAACACCTGTTTTTGACGGATAGCAAAACATCGTATGTTGGGTAGATATTAGAATTTCGAGCTTTTGCACCAGCTTGCATAAGTTTATATGAGTTTTTGGTAAACCCTCCATCAATATACAGAGCCAAAGCTTCCTCTGGCGTGTACTTGATAGGAAGCTGCTGATCTAATTCAAGACTTCTTTTAATTTTTTTAGACGCATCGGAATCAGTGCCTACCATTGAAACAACTTGCGATGCACTCCGTTTTCCAGCTTTGTATAAGCTGACGCGAGTCGCTATCATGAGCTCATTGCATGTATTGCCTTCGACTAGTTCCGAAACTTTAGTACACTGACGTTTTGCGTGACAATCAGCAATTTCCTTTTGTTTTCTTCCTGCTCCTTTTTAAGTATTTTGACATAGAAGATCTAATTCTTCGTCCAACCAAACTTTGTACTTATGCTCGAACCGTTCGCAACCCCTACGGCATTCTCTCCACTTTGCAGTCAGCCTTTTGCAAACATTTTTCAATTCTTTAATAATTAAATTGTACTCCTCCTCAGTGCAGTTAGATTTCTCAATAACATCTGAAAAAACAAACTCCGCCAGTGCTGAAAACTTTTTTAAAGCGTCATTTTCACCGTGCCATACTGAAAAAAGGATGCGTTTGCAGACCGACATGGTGCCTAAAAATTACAAAATTATGAGCAAAAGCAACTCAAAGCAGCAGATCTTGGAAATTTCACAAAGTAGACGAAACATTTTAACTTAAAACAACAGCCTCTTCACCGGCCGATACCAGCTAACTAAGTTTTACTCTACAGAATTTCAAGTTCGCTCACAAAAAGGAGTTAACAAAGTTGTTGATTTCTACCACAATTTTCTACCATAACATAAATTGACACAGGTCACGAAACACTTTTTTTTAATACATAACTTTAACTTTTAAAACAATCCAAAAAAGAATTATCAATATTATTTTTCACAGTTTTTCAGCACAATCTGCACACTTGTAAAAACGCGGCAAAATGTTTTTGTTGCAGCTGTTTTAACATATGTTGTATTCGAAAGCTCACAGTTGATCAATTATGGCAAATTTATCGATTTAGAAATTATCGATTTGCTAAATGAGCAATTAGTTATCGACGGGAAACCAAAGTTTGGTAGATTTTAAAGGTCGAAAACTTCGATTTCGTTACGCTATATCAGGCGAATCGGCCACTGTGCAAGGGGTACAGTAGTCTGAAGATAAAAAAAAAGGAATTTCTAATTTCTGATGTGACTCCTATAGATCACTCGGCTACTATTCGTAACAATTGTTGTATCTCTGTTTTCCTTTACTATCTCACTTTTAAAGCGACTACTCAATTTCGTGCCCAATCTTCTGTTGTTCTTCACATATACTAGTTGGCCAGGCACATAGTTCTAAATAGGCGTTTTTTTCCCTATTATGGTAAGCAATATCTTGTTCCTGTTTTTGTTTTAGCCTCTCGATGTTTGACAGTCTTGTTTTTTCGTAGTCCTGTGGGGAAAATTCGATTGTACGTCCAAAATATAAATATACAGGCCTTATTTTAGTGGTAGAATGAATTGAGTAATTATATTCGTTTACTGATCTTTCCAGCAATTCTTCGAAATTCCTAGACATTCCGTCTTCTTTCAAACATCTCATTAATTCCGCTAATGTGGAATGAAATCGTTCTGTTTTTGTTTTAGCCTCTCGATGTTTGACAGTCTTGTTTTTTCGTAGTCCTGTGGGGAAAATTCGATTGTACATCCAAAATATAAATATACAGGCCTTCTTTTAGTGGTAGAATGAATTGAGTGATTATATTCGTTTACTAATCTTTCCAGCAATTCTTCGAAATTCCTAGACGTTCCGTCTTCTTTCAAACATCTCATTAATTCCGCTAATGTGGAATGAAATCGTTCTATTTGCCCGTTTGATTCACTCCTATAGGAAGGTGTAGTAAAAACATTAATTAAGTCGTCCTTCATCATAAACATGATCGATGCAGAATTTAATGAAGGTTCATTGTCCATAACCACGTTCTTTGGTACTCCATAAAAAAACAATAGTTCCCTTAGAGGCCTCCTAATATTTTCGGTAGATCTGCCTTGTAGTTGTTTAACTTGCACATATTTAGAAAATTTATCAATTGATGTTAATATTAGTTTCTTGTCCGTATAAAATATGTCGATATGAATAGTATGGCCTGGATACGTTGGAATTGGAGTCTTTTTAAGTACTGGATCATTTGGATGTCGTTCATACTTGTTTTTCTTACATGTGGAGCATGTAAATCTGCATATGCAACTTCAAAAATGATTCGGGTATATTTTCTGGATTTTTCCCATTACACTATGGAACATTTTTGGGATTATTGTCTGGGGGGTGAGAAATTCCAAGTCAGGGTGATGGTACTAGGTCAGTATAGTAAAACCCTCAAAGGGTTTGGCGTTCGTACGTGTCAGTTTTTTTTATGACCTTTTAAATTTTTTCCTTATCTTGATGTTTTTTCGCTTAGTTGTAACATTTTGGCAAAAACGTAGTTTAACATAACTCGAGAACCACTTGTCCGATTTTGCTAAAACAAACTCCAAAAAAGAATTACAATTTCTTTAATCCGTTCATATAACGTTTTTCTTTATAGTCAACAGTATAGCCGGTAAAAATAAATTTGTGGAGAAAAAAATATATTTTTTTTCCTAAAAATTTATTTTTTTTTTTAAATTCATAAAAAATCCAAAACGGAAAAAAGGATCAAGTGTTATTAATTTCATGTAAAGTCACATAACCTATAAACAAAATGCGACATAGATCATAGAAATCGATTAACGCGTTCTGCTTTTATTTACAATTAAGTGAAGGTATCCCATTTTGACAAGAATATTGATATTTGTTTTTATTCAAAAAAGTGTCATTTATCGCCTTTTTTATAAATTTTCCCCAATAACTCCAGACTTCTGGCCATGAACTACTAAAAAAATTAAGTACACATTTTTATAATTTTTTATTTTATTTATTTATTTTTATTTATTTTAATAAATATTGCCTAGACTTTTTCGATCGCTATCATCAGTTTCTGAAGCACACATAATGTCAATGTGTGACTCCACTGTTGGCCCTTCTGCATCTCCTGAAAATTCTTTATCATCAAGATCATCCTTGTCTTGCCACACAAGCTTACTCCACCAGCAAATTTCCCCAATTATTGCACTCGGCGACTTTTTGCCTCTATATCTGTAAGTTTTTGTTTTATTAAAATGAGTTTGAAAAAATAAAAAATCAGTATTACCTCATTTCAAATGGCATAGCAACTTGATGATAGCGTTCACCTTGTTCATCAGATTCGGTAGCCAATTGTTTGCTGAAGTAGTCCAGATGATGATGTAAATAATGGATTTTCAAGGACATGTTGACACCAATTTCCGAGAATGCTCTTAACATCCTTGCGACAGAAACATCGTAGTTGTTAGAACGATGCTTTCCCAACAAGCCTTCTATTACTTCTTTGATTGCCTGCCATGCATTCAATTCAGCGTCAATCAAAATATTGTTGAATGCGTCACTTTTAATCAGCTTTCGTATATCTGGACCATTTACTACGCCTGATTGGAAAAAATTAATTTGTTAAGATGGAAAATCATGGGAAATGAATGTGATATTATAACTTACCTTCTTTAATTTTACTTTCGCTGAGTCTCGGGTAAATTAGTTTCAAACACAAGAAAACTTCATCTCTTTTGGCGACAGTTTTGATAAAATTCTTGACAATTCCAAGTTTAATATGCAGTGGAGGCAGCAATATCTTCTCCTTCGGCACTAGAGGCTCACGAATAATGTTGGCCGTTTGTAACCTGCTGTGCTCTCTGAGTTCCCATCCGTGGCATGCATATTGGTCACCAGAAAATCGTGTGTCCCAATCGCACACAAAGCACATATATTTTATATAGCCGCTTTGAAGACCGCAAAGCATTGCTACAACTTTTAAATCGCAGCATATGCGCCACATATGTTTGGCGTAGTTAACCATTTTTAAAATATTTTCCAGTGCATCATATGTTTCTTTCGTTTCTGTACTATAGGCGATTGGAACTGAAGGTTTTTTATTGGTCTTATGCAGTAAAACCACCTTCAAGCTGAGTTTTGAATTGTCAATAAATAATCTCCAGTCATCTGCTTCATATTTTATTTCCATTGCGTCCATCAATTTTCCTACATCCGGGCAATATGCAGAAGTTTTTTCATCATTCACAAGGAATAAACTTTGGAGTGTTGCCTGACGACTTCGATAAGCTGTGACTTTCACACCGGGTGCCAACAAATTGTTTGATTTCAAAATGGAAGTCAGCTCTTCCGATTTATGCTGTCTTAATTCCAACTTGGCAACAATTGAATCAAGCTTATTTTGATTTATTAAAATTGGCTCATTGGATACTGATGGCTCATATGGGGGATCATCACGTGCATGATATGTCGGAGTAGTCGTAGAAGAGAAAATATCTGGGCTAGAAGCTTTTGGCACAGGAATGTGGTCCGAATGAGGCAATGGTGTTGCGGCACTTGCAACACCAACGTAATTATACGATTTTCTTATCCTTTTTGCGGCTCCTTTATTCGCACATGCATAGCAATTCAATGGATTGTGACCTTCGCCAGGATTAGTCCAAGTCATTGGGATACCGAATGGCATACTTTCACGTCTTCTATTTTTCCAATCCATTAGACGGTTGTAGCAGCTTTTACACACTATATTTGGTACCCAATTTTCGTTCACCATAACATTTTGGTTGAAGTACATCTCGTATGTTTGAACAAAATCAGTACTGAAATTTCCCCTTTTTTTATGTGTTGAGACATATTGACCACAGCAGTAGCAAAGTCTATTTATATCTGGCTTGCACAGTTCCATATTCTGTTCAGTTTAGTTCACTTTTAAAACACTGGAGAAAAATCACTTTTACTGTTCGCGTTCGTCGGCACTTGTTGAATGACAAAAATCACAGAACCAGTGTGAGAAAGAGAAGAAGTATAATGACAATGCATGTTTTATGTGAACATTACAGAACCAGTGTTGCCACATCAATATTCCTCATTTAGTATAGTAGAAAAATATGAGAGAGTTCGGCTTGTGAGTCAATGTTTTCTCCAAATAATGTTGTGCATATCTGGAGCAAATTTTTGAAATTCATCCATTTACCTAATTGTGAATAAATGAGAAACGCGTGCATCGATTTTCATGATCTATGCCTTTTTTTGCTCATGAGTTATGTGACTTTACGCGAAAGTAATTAGTTTTGGCACTTTTTTCCAATTTGGATTTTTTATGAATTTAAAAAAAAAAATATTTAAATTTTTAGGCAAAAAATAATTTTTTCCCTTCATACATTAATTTTTAACTTCGAAACATATAGGAAAACGGTATAGAAACAGATTAGAGAATCATCAAAATCGGACATGTGGTTCTCGAGTTATGTTAAACTACGTTTTTGCCAAAATGTTACAACTAAGCGAAAAAACATCAAGATAAGGAAAAAATTTAAAAGGTCATAAAAAAACTGACACATACGAACGCCAAACCCTTTGAGGGTTTTACTATACTGACCTAGTACCATCACCCTGACTTGGAATTTCTCACCCCCCAGATTGGCTGTTGTACTGTGTTATCGGTTCGGGTGTTTTGATGCCATTTATTACAGATGGATTGAGGTATTTTTTAAGAATATTTATTAGTTTCTGTTCGTCATAGTCGGTTTCCGTTATATGGTGGCGGTGAAATCCCGGAAAGATTATTCTAAACTGATATGAGGCCGAATTGCCAATATTGATTATCAATTGATTCTTAAATACATTGATAGGAGTTTCGACACTAGGTATTAAATTCTCAGATGAACTTTCCGCACTATGCTGAGTCATTGTAGAAGAACTTGATTGTTCCTCTAGAATGTTTAATCCATAATTATTTCTTGACAAGGCATCAGCTACCACATTTGTCTTACCAGGATTGTATTTTAGTTCGTAGTTGTATTCCTCCAAAATGCATTTCCATCTTTTCATCTTAGAGTTACTATTATTAAGAGCGCAGGTAAGTGGCTGATTATCAGTGTAAATTATTACCTTCCTTGACCCATAAAGATAATTCCTTAATGAAACTAATGACCATATGATTGCAAGCATCTCTTTTTCATTGGTTGCATAGCTTTCTTCAGTTTTATTGAGTGTTCTAGAAATAAATGTAATCGGCTTGTCATCTTGGCTAAGTACAGCTCCAATGGCGACATTTGAAGCATCGGTTGTTAATTGGAATTCCTTTTCAAAATTAGGGTATGATAATATTACTTCTCTTAATATTAACGCATTTTTTAAGGCGTCAAAAGCTTCCTTTGCTTCGTTGTCCAAGTCGACTTTAATTTCGCTAGATGTTGATTTCGATATACGTCCTTCTTCTCCTCTTAATAAGATTGTTAAGGGTTTGGCTATATCGGCATAACCTTTAATAAAGCGCCTGTAATATCCTGACAGACCCAGAAACGAAAGGATTTTCTTTAATGTTTTAGGGTAATCAAATTTTAATATTGATTCGACCTTTTTGGGATTTGTTTATATACCATCTTTTGATACAATGAATCCTAGAAATTCTACTTTCCGTTAAAAAAAATTCACACTTATCCAGTTGAATTTTCATATGGGCTTGTTCCAATGTACTAAAAATCTTGTTCACGTGTTCCAGGTGGGATTGTTCATCCTTACTAAAAATAATGATATCGTCCACGTAAACATAACATATTTTACCAATAAACTGTCGCAATATATCATCAAGTGCCCTTTGGAAAATTGAAGGGGCGTTTTTCAACCCAAACGGTAATCTGGTAAATTCGTATTTACCATTATTAACAGCAAAAGCAGTTTTTTCTCTGTCTTTTTCCCTAAGTGGAATTTGATGAAAACCACTTTTCAAATCCAAAACAGTAAAATATTGATTTTCACCTAGGTAAGAGAGTACCCGGTATGGGGTATTTATCGTCTATCGTCACCGCATTCAGCCTTCTAAAATCCACTTCCAACCTAAATTTTTTTTCCGAGGCGTCTTCCTTCTTTGGTACTATCCATATAGGTGAGTTATATGGAGACCGTGAGGGTCTAATTATACCGTCGCGCAATAATTTGCCAATTTCTTCTTCCACAACGTCTTTCAGTGCCATTTATCGCCTTTTTTATAAATTTTCCCCAATAACTCCAGACTTCTGGCCATGAACTACTAAAAAAATTAAGTACACATTTTTATAATTTTTTATTTTATTTATTTATTTTTATTTATTTTAATAAATATTGCCTAGACTTTTTCGATCGCTATCATCAGTTTCTGAAGCACACATAATGTCAATGTGTGACTCCACTGTTGGCCCTTCTGCATCTCCTGAAAATTCTTTATCATCAAGATCATCCTTGTCTTGCCACACAAGCTTACTCCACCAGCAAATTTCCCCAATTATTGCACTCGGCGACTTTTTGCCTCTATATCTGTAAGTTTTTGTTTTATTAAAATGAGTTTGAAAAAATAAAAAATCAGTATTACCTCATTTCAAATGGCATAGCAACTTGATGATAGCGTTCACCTTGTTCATCAGATTCGGTAGCCAATTGTTTGCTGAAGTAGTCCAGATGATGATGTAAATAATGGATTTTCAAGGACATGTTGACACCAATTTCCGAGAATGCTCTTAACATCCTTGCGACAGAAACATCGTAGTTGTTAGAACGATGCTTTCCCAACAAGCCTTCTATTACTTCTTTGATTGCCTGCCATGCATTCAATTCAGCGTCAATCAAAATATTGTTGAATGCGTCACTTTTAATCAGCTTTCGTATATCTGGACCATTTACTACGCCTGATTGGAAAAAATTAATTTGTTAAGATGGAAAATCATGGGAAATGAATGTGATATTATAACTTACCTTCTTTAATTTTACTTTCGCTGAGTCTCGGGTAAATTAGTTTCAAACACAAGAAAACTTCATCTCTTTTGGCGACAGTTTTGATAAAATTCTTGACAATTCCAAGTTTAATATGCAGTGGAGGCAGCAATATCTTCTCCTTCGGCACTAGAGGCTCACGAATAATGTTGGCCGTTTGTAACCTGCTGTGCTCTCTGAGTTCCCATCCGTGGCATGCATATTGGTCACCAGAAAATCGTGTGTCCCAATCGCACACAAAGCACATATATTTTATATAGCCGCTTTGAAGACCGCAAAGCATTGCTACAACTTTTAAATCGCAGCATATGCGCCACATATGTTTGGCGTAGTTAACCATTTTTAAAATATTTTCCAGTGCATCATATGTTTCTTTCGTTTCTGTACTATAGGCGATTGGAACTGAAGGTTTTTTATTGGTCTTATGCAGTAAAACCACCTTCAAGCTGAGTTTTGAATTGTCAATAAATAATCTCCAGTCATCTGCTTCATATTTTATTTCCATTGCGTCCATCAATTTTCCTACATCCGGGCAATATGCAGAAGTTTTTTCATCATTCACAAGGAATAAACTTTGGAGTGTTGCCTGACGACTTCGATAAGCTGTGACTTTCACACCGGGTGCCAACAAATTGTTTGATTTCAAAATGGAAGTCAGCTCTTCCGATTTATGCTGTCTTAATTCCAACTTGGCAACAATTGAATCAAGCTTATTTTGATTTATTAAAATTGGCTCATTGGATACTGATGGCTCATATGGGGGATCATCACGTGCATGATATGTCGGAGTAGTCGTAGAAGAGAAAATATCTGGGCTAGAAGCTTTTGGCACAGGAATGTGGTCCGAATGAGGCAATGGTGTTGCGGCACTTGCAACACCAACGTAATTATACGATTTTCTTATCCTTTTTGCGGCTCCTTTATTCGCACATGCATAGCAATTCAATGGATTGTGACCTTCGCCAGGATTAGTCCAAGTCATTGGGATACCGAATGGCATACTTTCACGTCTTCTATTTTTCCAATCCATTAGACGGTTGTAGCAGCTTTTACACACTATATTTGGTACCCAATTTTCGTTCACCATAACATTTTGGTTGAAGTACATCTCGTATGTTTGAACAAAATCAGTACTGAAATTTCCCCTTTTTTTATGTGTTGAGACATATTGACCACAGCAGTAGCAAAGTCTATTTATATCTGGCTTGCACAGTTCCATATTCTGTTCAGTTTAGTTCACTTTTAAAACACTGGAGAAAAATCACTTTTACTGTTCGCGTTCGTCGGCACTTGTTGAATGACAAAAATCACAGAACCAGTGTGAGAAAGAGAAGAAGTATAATGACAATGCATGTTTTATGTGAACATTACAGAACCAGTGTTGCCACATCAATATTCCTCATTTAGTATAGTAGAAAAATATGAGAGAGTTCGGCTTGTGAGTCAATGTTTTCTCCAAATAATGTTGTGCATATCTGGAGCAAATTTTTGAAATTCATCCATTTACCTAATTGTGAATAAATGAGAAACGCGTGCATCGATTTTCATGATCTATGCCTTTTTTTGCTCATGAGTTATGTGACTTTACGCGAAAGTAATTAGTTTTGGCACTTTTTTCCAATTTGGATTTTTTATGAATTTAAAAAAAAAAATATTTAAATTTTTAGGCAAAAAATAATTTTTTCCCTTCATACATTAATTTTTAACTTCGAAACATATAGGAAAACGGTATAGAAACAGATTAGAGAATCATCAAAATCGGACATGTGGTTCTCGAGTTATGTTAAACTACGTTTTTGCCAAAATGTTACAACTAAGCGAAAAAACATCAAGATAAGGAAAAAATTTAAAAGGTCATAAAAAAAACTGACACATACGAACGCCAAACCCTTTGAGGGTTTTACTATACTGACCTAGTACCATCACCCTGACTTGGAATTTCTCACCCCCCAGATTGGCTGTTGTACTGTGTTATCGGTTCGGGTGTTTTGATGCCATTTATTACAGATGGATTGAGGTATTTTTTAAGAATATTTATTAGTTTCTGTTCGTCATAGTCGGTTTCCGTTATATGGTGGCGGTGAAATCCCGGAAAGATTATTCTAAACTGATATGAGGCCGAATTGCCAATATTGATTATCAATTGATTCTTAAATACATTGATAGGAGTTTCGACACTAGGTATTAAATTCTCAGATGAACTTTCCGCACTATGCTGAGTCATTGTAGAAGAACTTGATTGTTCCTCTAGAATGTTTAATCCATAATTATTTCTTGACAAGGCATCAGCTACCACATTTGTCTTACCAGGATTGTATTTTAGTTCGTAGTTGTATTCCTCCAAAATGCATTTCCATCTTTTCATCTTAGAGTTACTATTATTAAGAGCGCAGGTAAGTGGCTGATTATCAGTGTAAATTATTACCTTCCTTGACCCATAAAGATAATTCCTTAATGAAACTAATGACCATATGATTGCAAGCATCTCTTTTTCATTGGTTGCATAGCTTTCTTCAGTTTTATTGAGTGTTCTAGAAATAAATGTAATCGGCTTGTCATCTTGGCTAAGTACAGCTCCAATGGCGACATTTGAAGCATCGGTTGTTAATTGGAATTCCTTTTCAAAATTAGGGTATGATAATATTACTTCTCTTAATATTAACGCATTTTTTAAGGCGTCAAAAGCTTCCTTTGCTTCGTTGTCCAAGTCGACTTTAATTTCGCTAGATGTTGATTTCGATATACGTCCTTCTTCTCCTCTTAATAAGATTGTTAAGGGTTTGGCTATATCGGCATAACCTTTAATAAAGCGCCTGTAATATCCTGACAGACCCAGAAACGAAAGGATTTTCTTTAATGTTTTAGGGTAATCAAATTTTAATATTGATTCGACCTTTTTGGGATTTGTTTATATACCATCTTTTGATACAATGAATACTAGAAATTCTACTTTCCGTTAAAAAAAATTCACACTTATCCAGTTGAATTTTCATATGGGCTTGTTCCAATGTACTAAAAATCTTGTTCACGTGTTCCAGGTGGGATTGTTCATCCTTACTAAAAATAATGATATCGTCCACGTAAACATAACATATTTTACCAATAAACTGTCGCAATATATCATCAAGTGCCCTTTGGAAAATTGAAGGGGCGTTTTTCAACCCAAACGGTAATCTGGTAAATTCGTATTTACCATTATTAACAGCAAAAGCAGTTTTTTCTCTGTCTTTTTCCCTAAGTGGAATTTGATGAAAACCACTTTTCAAATCCAAAACAGTAAAATATTGATTTTCACCTAGGTAAGAGAGTACCCGGTATGGGGTATTTATCGTCTATCGTCACCGCATTCAGCCTTCTAAAATCCACTTCCAACCTAAATTTTTTTTCCGAGGCGTCTTCCTTCTTTGGTACTATCCATATAGGTGAGTTATATGGAGACCGTGAGGGTCTAATTATACCGTCGCGCAATAATTTGCCAATTTCTTCTTCCACAACGTCTTTCAGTGCCATGGGGTATGGGTAATTTTTCGCGTATATTGGTAATTAATTTTCCGTTCTTATATCCGCAACTACTACAGTGGAATATGTGAGTTTCTCGTCTGGTTCGGCAAAAAGGTCATTTTGATGTCTAATTATGTTTTCAAGGGATAATTCCTGGTTTTCATTCAAATGTTGCGTTCGTAGTTCCATATCACTTTGTGATATACGTTGTTTTATATTAATCCTTTGTCCACCCTTTATCGTAAAATAATTCTCAGCTGTATGAATAACCGCCGAGAGTTCCTTCATACTGTCATTTCCCAATATTGCATCAAATGAGTCAAAATTGGGTAATAAGAAAAATTTAAAGGGTGCTTCCTGGATTCCAAATAAGTTCAGGAAAGTGTGTTGTGAAATTTCAATTCCGCCGTTTGCTGATTCGGTAAAGAAAATCTTATCGTTATTCCTTGGGTTAGGTACTATGTCTGGTCTTATGTAGTTTTTATTGCTTCCTGTATCTATTAAAAAAGTAAGTACTTCTCCGTTCCTCGTTTTTGCCTCGAAGTATGGTAACGAGGAACAGTTTAGTCTAGTTGGACTTCATCTAGATGTTCCTCCTGGTATCCTGCTGCGGTTTCTAATTCACCGGGTATTTGTTGTAAATATTCTTGATTGTATTCCGCTTCCACATTTTGTGCGTACATATCAAGATCTTCCGTTTCAGGCGGGTAATATGGCCATTCGTCTTGTATATCCTCTGGTCCGTAATCAGCGTTTATGTGAAAGTTTCTTTGTAATTTGTTAACTGGGCCTTGGAAAGAACCTCCAGCTGGTCTTTTGATAAATTGGTTAATTGGTGGTTTATTCATGTATTTAACTTGTCTGGTCTGGATCGAGCGATCCACGTCCATAGGTTCTACAATTGGTGCCTTGGAATAGTTTGAAGTTTGAACGTTTCGATTCAAGAATCTATTTTGCATTCCCGGATTGGGTTGCGGTCCTAAATTTAGTTGTGTGTTCGAAATTTTGTTTGAATCACGATAGTTTGGATCATAACCTCGGTTAAAGTTACTCGTAGAATTATAACGAGGCGGAATTGGTGGTCTAAGTAGCATTGATCCACCGAAGTTAGCAAGTTCAGAAGTTCAGTAATATGATTCATCCGGAACGTCATGTTATCCAACTTGAGACAGATGTGCAATGCCTGTGGCATCGAAGTTGGTTCACGAACGCTAAGTAATCTTGGTAGATCACCATTGAGCCCTCTTATGAAGGTATCCAATGCCTTTTCCCGGTAGGTATTCATCATTGCGTGGAGGCTGCTCTCTCCTAACTCTAAACAAGAAATTTTATCAAGAATTAGTGACAAGTGTTGATACACGGTCTGGTAGAACTCCGTTATCGTTCTGTTTCCCTGACACATACTATTCATCTGATACTCCAACGTCCCTATGTCCCGTTTGTCAGAGTAGTGCATCATAAGACACTTCTTTATTCTGGGCCAATCCAGAGGAATCCTGTATGACTCCAAAGCTGCATCTGCTTCCCCAATAACCTTTGTGCGAATAGTATGCAAAATCGCGTAGTAACGCCCAGTTCCCTTCGCGGATTCGTAGAGTCCTAAAACTCTATCAACGGATTTCCTCCAAGAATTAAATTCCCCTTGTTTGGAACTTTGTCCAGCTCCTCTAATCTGGTCGTAGTCGAAGTAATAGGTTGGTCCGCTCCCTCTTCTAATAAAATGTCGGGGGTGGCCTAAGGGCCTCACTTATCATCGATGCTGAGTGGAGGTCGAACCCCCTATAGCAGCTGCTCCCCCACTCGTTTGTGTCATCGTGAGAGTTCTGCTCAACCTTTCGGTTAATTCATCAACGGTTTCATTTGGCATGAAAAATGGTAAGGAAAGAATTTACCCTTAAGAACCGATTTACCAGATTTTGAATACTAGAGAACGGGAAGTTTAACGATAACCAAACTTCAATATGAAAATCAAGAAAAACTGACGCAAATAGTAATAATTTAAGAAAATTTCTAATAAAATTATTAAATCTCGAGTTTTGAGCCTGAATTTTTAATAAAAGAAATATTATAATTTAGAGTACCAAATTTTACTATGAAACTCAAGAAAAACCGATAATTCAAGTAAAAAATTTTTTATAATTAATGAGTTAAGTGAGTTTAAATTTCTAATTGTCTAAAAAAAAAAAATTCTAATTTTATAAAAAAATATATGATAAAATGTGTTTTGGCAGCTGGTGTTAATACAGATGTTGAGTTCATGTTTTGTCGTATTGATGCTAGCTGGCTGGATTCTCACTTTTTACTCTCTATTTTCTGGTTTTTTTCTAAAATGTTCTCCTTTTTTTGTTTTACTGTTTGTTTTTCTTTTTTCGTTCACTATTGTTCCACTATTAACTTTTCTTTTTCAATTTTCTTGTTTTTATTTATTTTTATTTTCACTTTATTATTCCTCTTTTATTTTAATTTTCTTCTTAATTTAAACTTATTTTTTAAATTCTCTGTTCTTTTATTTATTTTTTTTCACGAGTCCTTTTGATCCTTTTATTTATTTATTGATTTATTTATTTATTTATATATTTATTTATTTAATTTTTCACTTATTTGTTTATTTATTTTAGTTTTCGTTTGTATTTTTAATGTTTATTAATTGAATTTTTATTTGAATTTTGATTTTTATTTCCGTTTACTTTGATTTATTTTAATTGTTCGTTTATTAATATAATTTGTATTTTATTTCCAGTTTTTAAATTCACCTTTTTCTTAATTTAATATTAATTATAGTATTCCGATTTACCGGGCTTAGCAAGCTTTGACATAACGTCAATCCTTTTTGTCCTTTTAAGGAGTACTGAGGGGCCTGCCAAGGCTTGACCGTAATTTTACTTTCTCGATAAACCTCCTTGTCGTTCGGAAGAAGGTACTTGCTCGGGCGCCAATTAAATTCGCGTTTCGAATTTTTTATAAAAAAATATTTTTTTATTGTGTACTTTTTAGACACACAACATGTCTTTATTAAATGAAAGTAAAATTACAAGTGATTATTCCTAAATACATTTTACTTAAACTACCCTAGCATTCAGCCGATCACGTCACCTCTTCATGTTGGCTCGTGTACTCGCCAGACGCATACTCAGCATTATCGGTGTGAACAGCATAGTCATCAATATTAATGGGAACAAAGCTACGTTGCTGTTGGAATGTGTTGTAATTGGAGATGCAACGTAAGCTTTGTTAATATGGGAATTATTTTTATATTTTTGGAGTTTGAATGTTTTCTGTGTTAACTTACATACCGCACACGCTCATGGGCGCCTACGTATTTGTTGTTGTTTTTTTTTATATGGAGAAAATCACATGTTGACATGAAAAGTCATAAAGAACGCGTCGACCGATTTCGTGCAAAGATAAAAGATAAACCATCTACACGACCATACGAACAAACCCTAAAAATTTAATCGAATTCGGTTCGACCGTTCGTGTGTTATAAGGTCACAACACACTTGCAACAATTTTTTATATACATATATATATATGTTTATAATGTGCAAACCCTTGATTTTTTCTTTTTGTATTTTCTGATACTTATGAGTTTTTACTTTTATTAAACACAATATTTTTCATACCAAACATTTGTTTTGAAATTGCAGTCCGTACACTAAGAAAAAATGTTAGTAAACAAATTTGTAAGCGGTTTTCAATCCAACTTTACTATTTTTGTACTAATTTTTAATTTTTTGAATAATTATTTAGTAAATTTTTTGCTATTTACATTTTACAAATAACAGATTTTTTACATAATGTTTACAAATTTTTGTTGCCAATTTCAGAAATTATTTTACAAATTTTTGAATACTGATTTGTTAAAAGTAGAAAAAAAAATTTACTAATTTCAAGAAAGTGAATATTGAAAGAAATTTTATTTCTAATAATTAAAACTTATAAATACAAACTTTAATTGGCCTTAAAATGTTACATAGGTTAAAGGGATCGGTAGTGAAGATATTTTTCACAACCGACTCATGTCCAAAAATAGAACATCCACTTAAAATAGCTCTAAAAACTTTTTTAGTTTTTAAATTAGTCCTTAAAACAATTAAAATTAGACCTTAAAATCTAAACAAAATTATTAAAAATATTTTTCAAGACAAAAATTAGTAAATGAAAACAAAATGATAAATTTGTGTATATTTTTACAATTTTTTAGCCTTCGATTTTTTTTTTTTAATTTTGTGTAAAATATGTTTTTTAAAAAAATAAATAAAATGTTGCTCCATAAAAAAACATATAAATTTGTATATTCTAATTCCTAAGGCAATCTCAAAAGAAATTAGCAGCTTTAAAGTGTAATAAGTGTATCTAAAAAAAATAATTGAGTTAATGTGGGCATTTTAATAATATATTTTTTTAGAAATTAAAATTTTTCTATATTTTACAATTCATTGAGTTTACAGCAATTTACTAAAATTTAGTAGCGCTTACTAATGGTGTATACTAGTTTGGTTGTACTAATACGAATACTATTTAGTAAATTTTTGTTATATTAGCAAGCCGAATTTAAATTTCACTTTTGCTACTAATTTCATTGTACCACACGTCATAATATATATCTTTATATAATATCTTTCTTAAACAAAACAATATAATTATATACAATAAGATTCTTCACCATGTGATTGATTTAAATTTTCTTTTTGTTAGGTAACTAAAGTTTAATTACATTAATCTGGTCTCTTACTAAATGTGTTTCTTTTTTTTTTTTAATATAAAAAAATATATATTTTTAACGTATGTTAATTTTATGTAAAAACGAATATTATAAACGTTTAGTGTTCATTTTTAATTTTATGTATATAAATTGTATGTAATTTATTGTTAAAAAAATTTAGTACTCTGAGGGTCAAAAAAGTACCTTTGAATATTTTTTTTGAT
Organism: Eustalomyia histrio; assembly: GCA_949748255.1. Classification (NCBI taxonomy): domain Eukaryota; kingdom Metazoa; phylum Arthropoda; class Insecta; order Diptera; family Anthomyiidae; genus Eustalomyia; species Eustalomyia histrio. The sequence continues at coordinate 96,598,767 of OX456523.1, read as the reverse complement.
ATCGAAAAAAAAAAATCCCATTTCCCATCCCTGCTAGGCATAGCAAAAAGCTTCAACAACAACAATTACGAAAACAATGCCTACCTACCCAACATACCAAATGACTTGAGAAAAATATTATTATAAGCTTATTGAAAAAGACTTGAGAATATATTGAAAATATTATGTGTGTATGATTACTATAAGCTTATTCTTGCAATTGTAGAATAAGCTTACAAAAATAATATATTATTAATAGTTGAAAAAGTGATATCATAATTATTTTCTTTTCTTTAATTTATTTTTTATTTTAATTTTAAAAATAAATAATAATAACTCATTTTAAATATAAAAAATAATAATTCATTTTAAATATAAAAAATAATTATTCATTTTAAATATAAAAAATAATAATTAATTTTTACCATATATAAAAATAATAAAATTTAATATGCAATTGCACGTTCACTATATAAAATTTACAACTAAATGTACACGCAAAACATATTTGACAAATTTAAAGAAAAAGTAATGGCACTTGGTGTATGCATTATAAGCGTAGAACAAAGACAGCAAGACTAGAATGTATAGAAAAATATTTCTATTTCAATCGTCATATTGCGTTGTTCAATATGTGTATGTTGTTTATAGCATACTTTAGAAAAAGTTATGTATAATAATCTTTTCTCAAGCACTGTTAAATACTGCTTGTGAATTCACATTTTATAAACATTATAATAAGCGAAATTAAGAAAAGCTTAAAACACACTATTAATATAAGCTTATTATCAAGTTGTACTGCAGTTTGATTGCTATATGGTATATTGGGTACATACAAGAAACTTTTGCAATTACATCAGTGCTCCCAATATACCATATAGCAATCAAACTGCAATACACCTTGAGAATAAGTTGAATTGAGCATGTTGTGAGTTGAGCAGGGGACAATTGTCCCACGAAATGAACAGCACTGAATTACATACTTACAACACAGCAATGTAATAAAAACTACTGAGTAATTTTAAGAACATTGCAAAAAACAAAAATTTTTTTTTTTTATTTTGAAAAAGTAATTGTGATCTGAACCGGAACTTGCTGTGTCTTAGACAGCCACCTACACAGCTGAGCCATGAACGCTATTACTAACAATGCATTTAACCAGTGCTGTTCAAAAATAAAAATGTAGTTGTGTTCGTGAGAAAAAGAGAATTGCACTGTAAGAAATAATCAATGGGTTAATTAATAGCAGTGCTAGTATCTGAATGAATTTATTTTTTTTTTTTTGAAAATATGAAACTGTTAATGTTTTGTGTAAAACTGTTTTAAAGAAATAAAAATTAAACAAAAATTTAATTTTTGAAAGGAAAAAAAGAAATACATTAGGGTGTCTTTTTTTATTGTATAAAAAACAAAAAGTAGAAGTTTTTTTTTAATCAATATTAAAGATTTCATTATATTTACATATTAATAAAATACATATTAAAAAATGCACTTTTTGGAAGGAAAAACAAATACATTTGTTCGGAATAAATGAATGCACGATCGAACTCGAATTTTTCAAAACATTTCAACTTTTATTAAAAAAAAGGGTTTAAGTCAATTAAATATTTTTATAGATCTTGTAGTATTGCTATTAATTTTTTTTAGTGCATGGAAAAAAAATCAGCATACATCCACTACACATGTTCACTCGTCGCTGTTTCCACAGGGTATACAGTGATGTCAAAAGTGACAGCTGTCAAACGAGTGATCAAAAACCGTATGGTGAGGGTTGTTGTTGTATTTCATGTCCTAGGCGAGAAAGAGATTTAAAAACAATGTATACAAAAAAATAATGTGTAAAAGTGAACAACTACACAGCATGTTTTAAAACATATGATCGCCAAAAATATCAAAATGATACCATAGAAGTGCAACATGACTGTATTTACTAAAATTGTTGTTTTATAAACTTAGTACAAACTCACAACAAATTTTATACTTGGGTTACACATTGTAATAACAAAAACTGTTTTATGTTTTTACAACATTTTTGCACATAACACTATGGAACATTTTTGGGATTATTGTCTGGGGGGTGAGAAATTCCAAGTCAGGGTGGTACTAGGTCAGTATAGTAAAACCCTTAAAGGGTTTGGCGTTCGTATGTGTCAGTTTTTTTTATGACCTTTTAAATTTTTTCCTTATCTTGATGTTTTTTCGCTTAGTTGTAACATTTTGGCAAAAACGTAGTTTAACATAACTCGAGAACCACTTGTCCGATTTTGCTAAAACAAACTCAAAACATTAAAATTACAATTTCTTTAATCCGTTCATATAAGGTTTTTCTTTATAATCAACAGTTTTGCCGGTAAAAATAAATTTGTGGAGAAAAAAAAATATTTTTTAGCCTAAAAATTAATTTTTTTTTTTTTTTAATTCATAAAAAATCCAAAACGGAAAAAAGGATGAAGTGTTATTAATTTCATGTAAAGTCACATAACCTATAAACAAAATGCGACATAGATCATAGAAATCGATGAACGCGTTCTGCTTTTATTTACAATTAAGTGAAGGTATCCCATTTTGACAAGAATATTGATATTTGTTTTTATTCAAAAAGTGTCATTTATCGCCTTTTTTTATAAATTTTCCCCAATAACTCCAGACTTCTGGCCATAAACTAAAATTAAGTAAACATTTTTATAATTTTTTATTTTTATTTATTTATTTTTATTTATTTTAATAAATATTGCCTAGACTTTTTCGATGGTGGTTGTTCGGGACTAGTGGCATCGCATTCATCGCTATCATCAGTTTCTGAACCACACATAATGTCAATGTGTGACTCCACTGTTGACCCTTCTGCATCTCCTGAAAATTCTTTATCATCAAGATCATCCTTGTCTTGCCACAAAAGCTTACTCCACCAGCAAATTTCCGCAATTATTGCACTCGGCGACTTTTTGCCTCTATATCTGTAAGTTTTTGTTTTATTAAAATGAGTTTGAAAAAATAAAAAATCAGTATTACCTCATTTCAAATGGCATAGCAACTTGATGATAGCGTTCACCTTGTTCATCAGATTCGGTAGCCAATTGTTTGCTGAAGTAGTCCAGATGATGATGTAAATAATGGATTTTTAAGGACATGTGGACACCAATTTCCGAGAATGCTCTTAACATCCTTGCGACAGAAACATCGTAGTTGTTAGAACGATGCTTTCCCAACAAGCCTTCTATTACTTCTTTGATTGCCTGCCATGCATTCAATTCAGCGTCAATCAAAATATTGTTGAATGCGTCACTTTTAATCAGCTTTCGTATATCTGGACCATTTACTACGCCTGATTGGAAAAAATTAATTTGTTAAGATGGAAAATCATGGGAAATGAATGTGATATTATAACTTATCTTCTTTAATTTTACTTTCGCTGAGTCTCGGGTAAATTAGTTTCAAACACAAGAAAACTTCATCTCTTTTGGCGACAGTTTTGATAAAATTCTTAACGATTCCAAGTTTAATATGCAGTGGAGGCAGCAATATCTTCTCCTTCGGCACTAGAGGCTCACGAATAATATTGGCCGTTTGTAACCTGCTGTGCTCTCTGAGTTTCCATCCGTGGCATGCATATTGGTCACCGGAAAATCGTGTGTCCCAATCGCACAAAAAGCACATATATTTTATATAGCCGCTTTGAAGACCGCAAAGCATTGCTTCAACTTTTAAATCGCAGCATATGCGCCACATATGTTTGGCGTAGTTAACCATTTTTAAAATATTTTCCAGTGCATCATATGTTTCTTTCGTTTCTGTACTATAGGCGATTGGAACTGAAGGTTTTTTATTGGTCTTATGCAGTAAAACCGCCTTCAAGCTGAGTTTTGAACTGTCAATAAATAATCTCCAGTCATCTGCTTCATATTTTATTTCCATTGCGTCCATCAATTTTCCTACATCCGGGCAATATGCAGAAGTTTTTTCATCATTCACAAGGAATAAACTTTGGAGTGTTGCCTGACGACTTCGATAAGCTGTGACTTTCACACCGGGTGCCAACAAATTGTTTGATTTTAAAATGGAAGCCAGCTCTTCCGATTTATGCTGTGTTAATTCCAACTTGGCAACAATTGAATCAAGCTTATTTTGATTTATTAAAATTGGCTCATTGGATACTGATGGCTCATATGGGGGATCATTACGTGCATGATATGTCGGAGTAGTCGTAGAAGAGAAAATATCTGGGCTAGAAGCTTTTGGCACAGGAATGTGGTCCGAATGAGGCAATGGTGTTGCGGCACTTGCAACACCAACGTAATTATACGATTTCCTTATCCTTTTTGCGGCTCATTTATTCGCACATGCATAGCGATTCAATGGATTGTGACCTTCGCCAGGATTAGTCCAAGTCATTGGGATACCGAATGGCATACTTCCACGTCATCTATTTTTCCAATCCATTAGACGGTTGTAACAGCTTTTACACACTATATTTGGTACCCAATTTTCGTTCACTATAACATTTTGGTTGAAGTACATCTCGTATGTTTGAACAAAATCAGTACTGAAATTTCCCCTTTTTTTATGTGTTGAGACATATTGACCACAGCAGTAGCAAAAGCTATTTATATCTGGCTTGCACAGTTCCATATTCTGTTCAGTTTTGTTCACTTCTAAAAAACTGGAGAAAAATCACTTTTACTGTTCGCGTTCGTCGGCACTTGTTGAATGACAAAAACCACAGAACCAGTGTGAAAGAGAGAAGAAGTATAATGACAATGCATGTTTTATGTGAACATTACAGAACCAGTGTTGCCACATCAATATTTCTCTTTTAGTACAGTAGAAAAATATGAGAGAGTTCGGCTTGTGAGTGTCAATGTTTTCTCCAAATAATGTTGTGCATATCTGGATCAAATTTTTAAAATTCATACATTTACCTAATTGTGAATAAATGAGAAACGCGTGCATCGATTTTCATGATCTATGCCTTTTTTTGCTCATGAGTTATGTGACTTTACGCGAAAGTAATTAGTTTTGGCACTTTTTTCCATTTTGGATTTTTTATGAATTTAAAAAAAAAAATATTTAAATTTTTAGGCAAAAAATACTTTTTTGCTCATGAGTTATGTGACTTTACGCGAAAGTAATTAGTTTTGGCACTTTTTTCCATTTTGGATTTTTTATGAATTTAAAAAAAAAAATATTTAAATTTTTAGGCAAAAAATACTTTTTTCCCTTCATACATTCATTTTTAACTTCGAAAGTGTTGCACATATAGGAAAACGGTATAGAAACAGATTAGAAACAGAAATTGTAATTCTTAATTTTTCTAAATTTGTTTCATCAAAATCGGACAAGTGGTTCTCGAGTTATGTTAAACTACGTTTTTGCCAAAATGTTACAACTAAGCGAAAAAAACATCAAGATAAGGAAAAAATTTAAAAGGTCATAAAAAAAACTGACACATATGAACGCCAAACCCTTTGAGGGTTTTACTATACTGACCTAGTACCATCACCCTGACTTGGAATTTCTCACCCCCCAGATTGGCTGTTGTACTGTGTAATTAATGTATATTTTTTAATTTTATCTCAGTATTCAAAAGAACAAAACATACAACAAAGTTTCACATTTATATGATCTGTAAAATGTATGAGCAAATAAAATACTCACAAAACACATTTAATTAATCGTCAGTTTATTATTAGTTTGCCCAAAGATTTAAAATAAAAACAATGAAAATGGTTTTTATTCTTAATTTTATATCAAAGTTGATATTAGTTATCTCAGTTATGATGCCAGATATCGAAAAACGAGCTTCAGAAATAGAAAGAGGATATTCATATTATATATAATCCATTCGCCTCTATTATTACAAAAATGGTGAGTGGGCCAAACCAATAATAAGCTGACGAAGTAGAAAATCAGACGCAATAAAGAGAGACAGAATAATTTGTCATACAGTTGTTTCACCTACAGTTAGTCATAGCGCAGTTGCTTTTATAGTGTATTAAAATAGTAGTTTCCACGTAGTTTTCTAAAAGGCCGTAAAAAAAGGCGCTCTAATCACCGTGTCTTCACTGTGTACGCTGTGGCTGTTTCAGTGACGACTAAAAGCAAGAGCGTAAGAATACATGTGAGTTGAGCAGGGGACAATTGTACCATGTAATGAACAGCACTGCATTAAACTAAATAAAATATATTGAGTCTATTTGTTTGTCTAATAGCGGCAAATCATGTGATTGCATGTGGATGTGTTTGTTATGCGTAAAATTCAACATACATATTAAATAAAGGGATTTTACGGAAAAAATTAGAGGTATTCGTGGTTTTTCCTCATATCTCAGCCATTTATGAACCGATCTGGCTGAATTTCAATAGCAAACGGAAATGGATCACATGTGACAAATATATATTTAAAAGCAAGTCCTCATCATGTCTGGGGTCTTCGGAAACCCATTTCAACACACAGACGGACATCGTTAAATCAACTTCGCTTTTCATAAGGATCCAGAATATATATACTTTATAGGATCTAAGATCAATATTGTAGAAATTACAAAGGGAATGACAAACTTCACCACCTGTGGTGAAGGGTATAATTATTACATGCATAGCGATCTACATATTGTGTGCTTGTGCAGTATCATAAACTAATTAAATATCTATTAAGAAAAAAGGAGTATTTTGAAAATTCTTAAGAAATAAGAAAAACCGATAGTAATAAACTTAATGATCAACAGAATGTAAATCATTTACTGTTTACATTATTTTTATTACAAGAAACTGGTTTTGACGAAACCAATGTGTTTTCAAACGAAACATAATTACTTTATTTCTTACAATAAAATATTATTTAAATTTTTAGTGTTTAATATTGAACACGTTTAGTGTAGTATTTATGTCATCTTATTGAGACATATAACTTAACCCATTTATTGTAAATAAAAATGTTGTTTTTGTAGTAATAAAAATCGTTCTTCTATAAAAACACAATTTTTTCCATAAAAATACCATTTTTATACCCTTCACCATAGGTGGAAGGGTATATATAAGTTTGTCATTCCGTTTGTAATTTTTATACCCTTCACCATAGGTGGAAGGGTATATATAAGTTTGTCATTCCGTTTGTAATTTCTACAATATTGATCTTAGACCCTATAAAGTATATATATTCTGGGTCCATATGAAGAGCGAAGTTGATTTAACGATGTCCGTCTGTCCGTCTGTCCGTCTGTGTGTTGAAATGGGTTTTCCGAAGAACCCAGACATGATGAGGACTTGATTCTTTTTTATTTCTGTTACATGTGATCCATTTCTGTTTGCTATTAAAAATCAGACAGATCGGTTAATAAATGGCTGAGATATTAGCAAAAAACCAGGACTACCTCTAATTTTTCCAGTAAAATCCCTTTGTTTAATAAGAGTGTGAAAATAAATACGTAGGTTAAATACGTTTCACAACTATTGTGAATGATATAAATAAAAAACAAATAGTAGTGTCGCCAACTTTTTTTTGCCTAGAAAATGCCAAATTTGACAAGAAAAGCGCTGAAACATATGGAAAAATATAAATTTGAGATTTTACATGACATATTATTTTGGATTAAAATTTTTGGACATTTAAGAAAAAATAAATGGGGATACCGCTTGTTTGTGGAGAGCTATGAGGTAGTAGATTCCAACGATGTATTCATCTCCTTCAGAATCACTCTAGGTTTCGAGTTTTGCATTTTAAAGAAAATTTATTTTTGAAATTCCACATAACATTATTTAAAATTAAAATTTTTGGACATTTAAGAAAAAAATAAATGGGGGTACCGCTTGTTTGTGGAGAGCTATGAGGTAGTTGATTCCAACGATGTATTCATCTCCTCCAGAATCACTCTAGGATTCGAGTTTTGCATTTGACAAGAAAATTTATTTTTGAAATTTCTCACAACATTATTTAAAATTAAAATTTTTGGACATTTAAGAAAAAAATAAATGGGGGTACCGCTTGTTTGTGGAGAGCTATGAGGTAGTTGATTCCAATGATGTATTCATCTCCTCCAGAATCACTCTAGGATTCGAGTTTTGCATTTTAAAGAAAATTTATTTTTGAAATTCCACATAACATTATTTAAAATTAAAATTTTTGGACATTTAAGAAAAAAATAAATGGGGGTACCGCTTGTTTGTGGAGAGCTATGAGGTAGTTGATTCATTCATCGTTGGAATACATCGTCGGAATCTACTACCTCATAGCTCTCCACAAACAAGCGGTACCCCCATTTATTTTTTTCTTAAATGTCCAAAAATTTTAATTTTAAATAATGTTATGAGAAATTTCAAAAATAAATTTTCTTGTCAAATGCAAAACTCTAAACCTAGAGTGATTCTGGAGGAGATGAATACATCGTTGGAATCTACTACCTCATAGCTCTCCACAAACAAGCGGTACCCCCATTTATTTTTTTCTTAAATGTCCAACAAATTTAATTTTAAATAATGTTATGAGAAATTTCAGAAATAAATTTTCTTGTCAAATGCAAAACTCGAAACCTAGAGTGATTCTGGAGGAGATGAATACATCGTTGGAATCTACTTCCTCATAGCTCTCCACAAACAAGCGGTACTCCCATTTATTTTTTTCTTAAATGACCAAAAATTTTAATTTTAAATAATGTTATGTGGAATTTCAAAAATAAATTTTCTTTAAAATGCAAAACTCGAAACCTAGAGTGATTCTGAAGGAGATGAATACATCGTTGGAATCAACTACCTCATAGCTCTCCACAAACAAGCGGTACCCCCATTTATTTTTTTCTTAAATGTCCAAAAATTTTAATTTTAAATAATGTTATGAGAAATTTCAAAAATTAATTTTCTTGTCAAATGCAAAACTCGAAACCTAGAGTGATTCTGGAGGAGATGAATACATCGTTGGAATCTACTCCCACATAGCTCTCCACAAACAAGCGGTACCCCCATTTATTTTTTCTTAAATGTCCAAAAATTTTAATTTTAAATAATGTTATGAGAAATTTCAAAAATAAATTTTCTTGTCAAATGCAAAACTCGAAACCTAGAGCGATTCTGGAGGAGATGAATACATCGTTGGAATCCACTACCTCATATCTCTCCACAGACAAGCGGTATCCCCATTTATTTTTTCTTAAATGTCCAAAAATTTGTGTGAGCTTCAATAGCTCAGTTGTCTAGACGCTGTGTCACAAATACTTTTTTTTTCTCTAAGGCCGTGGGGTTCGAAGTTCAAATCTCGGTGAGGTCAATTCACTTTTTTTTTACATTTTTTTTTTATTATTTTCTTAAGACTTTTTTTTTTTTGCTTATTTTTGGTTTTTTTTAACATTTAATAATTAATTTATATAAAATTTTATATTAATAATTAAATAATCCATAAATAGGCTAAAAACATCAACATTTTTATAAAAACCCTCTGATACAAACAAAATACAAACGTTTTTATACCTTTCACCACAGGTGGAAGGGTCGCGGGTTCGTTAAGATTTTTTTTTTGTTTATTTTTTGTTTTTTTTTACATTTAATAATTAATTTAAATAAAATTTTATATTAATAATTAAATAATCCATAAATAGGCTAAAAACATCAAAATTTGTATAAAAACCCTCTGATACAAACAAAATACAAACGGTTTTATTTCTATTTTTTGCACCGATTTAAAAGAATTTATAAAAAGATTTTTAAACCATTTTATTTCTCACATATTAAGAAAATTTTATACATAATTTACCTTTGAGTGCAACTATTTTAGGTCATAACTTATAATAATTTATAAAAAAAATTATAAACTATTTTCCTTCAAATTTTTAAAATTAAGCTAAAGAAATTACAAATATTTCTAATAAAAAAGCGAAATAAAATCCTAAATGCAAATTTGCCAGCTAAATCAAACTATTTTGTAGAAATAAAACACATGCAGTTCTAGTGATTTCTTTTAACGATTTGTTGAAATTCTTTTCTTTCACCTCTTAACCTTTTATACACAAACAACAAACACTATTCTAGAGCTGTATTATGACCTATGGATACGTCTTATATAGCAAAAGATCGAAAATCTTTAGTATAACATATTTGCTGAAAAACTCAGAAATATCGGTTCAGATACAAAAAAGTTATGCCCAAAACATACATTTTTTTAAAATACATATTTTCTGGAACCATAAATCTTCCCGAGTCCAAGTTTTATCTCCAAACTAAATGGTTAATTTCCTCTTAAAGGCGTCCGTATATAAATCTGTCCATTTCATATATGTCCATATATAAACTTCAGTTTTTTCCCAACCATGGTGAAGGGTATATAAGATTCGGCATAGCCGAATTTAGCCGCTCTTACTTGTTTGTAATAGTAATGAACTGAGAATAATAAAATATACGAGTAAAAACACCGTTTTTTTCTATGACAATCTACAAGAAATAGCAAAATTTGTATGAGAGCGCCATCTAGCGTGAGTTTTAGGTAAAAATAAATATCAAAAATGGATTCCTCGACATCAAAAACAGTAAGATACCACAACTTTCCAGGATAATAAATATAAATAAGCATTATTTTATCAAATTTTTGATAATTTTTTCTTGTTAGACAACGTTCCTAAATCACCAACTTCAAAAGCGTGTAAAAAAAAATCTCGCACTTAAGGGTTTTGTTATGGAAAATGTCAACTTTCATTTGCTTTTGGTTTCATTCCATTCCGATTCGGAAAGTTCGATTTTGTATAACAAAAACTTTCACATGACGTAAAATGAGTTTATTTTATTTATATTTTTTTTTTGCCTGCTTAAAATTAATTTAAACATGCTTCGCTGTTACCAAATCTTAGGAAAAAATATGGCCATACCAATATTTGCAAGAAAAAAGCTGAATTTAATTTTTTTTTCCAAAAACTTGGTAAATTTTAGGATAATAATATTTAAACAATATTGCCAAATAAATATGTAGATGTATTAAAAAGGCGTTAAACAAGAAAACCGCCGTACAAAATATAGATTGATTTTCCGCTAAAGCACAGTAATTTGTTCGGGTTTCCCGTTGGAAAACTGTTATACTACATATAAAAAATTGTTTTTCACGATAATAAATTTTAATACAATCTGTTTTTGGGAAAATTTTATATACAATCCTATTATTTATCTAGTGAAAAAGTGTCATTTTAGGTTAATAAAAAGCTATTAATTGGAGAAAGGAGAGCGTGGATATTGATAAGGTTGGGTAGCGTCAACTGAAAATACTAAGTATTCTATCCTGCTGGCTCTATGGAATTTCTCAATTTGTATTCTCTATAATTTACTAATAAAAATTTTCATGTTTCTTTACAATAAAATAATTTATAAAAAAAATAATATGATTAGTGATCTAAAATCCTACTATTAATTTACAGAATTTGAACTATGATTTGAGGTCATTAAAGTTGTAGTGAAATTTTATCACGTGAAGAACAATATATTATTCTTAATTCCAAGCCCCATATATCAATGACCCATTAGCCATTAAGTGGAACTTTAACTGGCACATTTCTTGTTACCATATAAAATTTAAATGGATGTTAAATTTAAACGGGACGTTAAGTAATAGGGCATAAACACCATTTCCAAAAAATAAATAAATAATGCTGAATGGGTTTTTTTCTTTCTTGGAGACATTATAAACAAAGTGAACTCAAACATTTTCTAAAGTTTTACACTCAAATTCGAAACAAATCTGCTCAACAAACATTTATGTTAGCCAAATTTTCCCATAAAGCTTCAAAATACCGAATACGACCAAGTAAAATGTTAAGATAAAATGATTTAAAAATTACTAAAGTGTTAAAAAATTTATCTATTTGACGAGAAAATAATTTTATTTAAAATTTTAAAAATGATAAGTTAGAAAACTTCATTTTGAGTTTTAGATTGTGGTTAACTAAATTTTTTCTCTTTTTTTGAAAAAAAAAAAATATTTTAATATAACTATAGGTCATAGTTTTCATGCTTGTTTCCAATGGCGATATATATTTTGACTTTTGTAAATATGATGCTGCCCTTTATGATTTATGGAAAACCTCAATGTGGCCCATGGTGTTAAATACGTGTGCACCTCTGTCATAGAGGTTTAAAATTAGACAAATTATAGTTAATCTCACAGGACACTAATGTTCAGTACGTCTAACTAAACTAACAATTTTAAGTCCATATTTTAAAGAATTTTCAAATGGATTTTGTAACACCATGTCCATCGTTAGCCACTACTTTTTTCCATCTTTCTGGTACATGCAGAGAAAAAACATGGTTGCAATATGATCACTGCTACTATATTGTGCTTGCTGCAATCGGGTATGGTTGTCACAACCAAGTTATTGTTTTTCTAACCATCAACATGGTCGCTACCATCATTATTTAGTAAATATTTTACTATTTTCTGATTGGCACCTTCTATTTTTTATCATAATTGGCTGTAACCATACTGTGGTAACAAAAATTATGACTATGAAAAAAATATGATAATTAACAACAATCAATAAATAAATATACATAAAATAAAACATGACTTTAACATTTACAGTCATACTATTGTATTGTTTTCATAAAAACCAAAATTTTATCAGTTCAATCTGTTTTTACTACAAAATGTCTTAAAAAAAAAACCAATCATATATTGTTTCCTAAAACTGGACAAATATGAGATGGGTAGAAAATACGTTTCACATGTCATTAAAACATTTCATCAATTGACCCATTAAGAAGATTTTTTTTTAAAAAAATCTTTATACATATAATATTATTTATACTAATCAATTCATTGCCTTTCTTTGAAAGAAAAATTCATAGATTCTGGAGAAAATACTTAGATACTAAGGACTTTTTCTAGTAGAAATAATATTAGATTCTAAAGAAAAATTTATAAAAACTTTCTAAAAAAATCTTAAAAATATCTGAGATTTTTTTATTAAAAAAGTCATTAGAATTAAAAAAAAAAAGTTTTAAGAATTTTTCTTAAAAAAAAGTACACCGAATCAAAGTTTTTTTTTGAAAAAAAAACAGTTTTTCTTCAAAAAGTTCTTATTATCAATTTTTTTTTAGAAAAAACATTTCTAAAGGAATTATTCTTAAATTTAAAGAGTTTTTTCATAGTTTCTAAGAACTTTTCCTTTAAAAAATTTTCTTAGATTATGGATCATATAATGATAATCCAGGAATCATAATATAGTTATGAGGGACTATAATATGATAATATTTTGAGCATAATATGATTACGTGCGATCATATTATGATAAATTCAATATAACATATTTGTTTAGGACCATAATATGGTAATATTTGAATCATAATAAAACTGTAGGGACCATATTATGGTTAAAATATTGTTATTTTATTATAATAATATGATAACCATATTATAGTACGACTATGATTGGCACAACCATAAACCCAAAAATATATGATGCTCTTCGTATATGATTGCCCCAACCATGTTTTTCTTTGCGTGTACCATATGGATCCCGCGCCAAAAGAACTGCTCCGGTTTGGGGTAAAGATTGAATCAAGCCAACTTCTGATATCTTGTTCTGAAGTGAAGCGTATTCCAGTAAGGGCGTTCTGTATCGATCGCAACAAATGGTAGTCAGAAGGGGCAAGTTCTGGGCTGTAAGGCTGGTGAACTTAGACTTCCCATCCACTGTTTTCCAAATAGTTTTTGAGCGGTCTTGCGCACCCAGAGAGAAGATTAGTTGCAATTTGATCAAATTCATAAAAAATTTATTTGGAATCACGTTTTTTTATTTGGACTTACCTATAATCCATTAATAAATCAAAAATATTATATTGGGAATTTAAAATAGGGAAAAGAAACTAGAAAACAGTACTATTATTCAATTATTGGTATTTCCAATCAACTTCAAAAATAAAATTTGGTCAGTAACTGCTTACAGTAGGGGCAATAATTTATTTACTGAATGTATTAGGAAATTAGTACAATCTATCAAATTTATTAAAAAATTGTCGATATTTAAAAGTGGTAACTACAAATACTGTTATATATATATATAGACGCCAATAAAGATTGGTATTGGTAAACGAATATTAAACTACATTCATTTTCCCAACAAATTAAATAAATTCAAAATTAGCCATCAATATTTATAAGAGTTTGTGGTGTAGGGGGTAGAGAGGTAGAATAGTACTGCGAATATCCGAGTTCAAATCCCGGAAAAGGCAATTATTTAAAAGTTTTTTTTTTTAATTAAAAATAAATATTTAAATGTTTAAATAGCAAATATAGCAAAGAAAATTATAAGTAGTAGTGGTGCAGTATTCAAGTGTGTAAAATATGAATCCGAATGTCCAGGTTCGATACCGAAAAAATTTAAAAATAAAATTTTTCTTTAAAAAAAATTTTGTAGAACGTAGTATTTATGTGGAATATAAATATTAAATTAGACAACTGAATATTGGCTTTCACGACAAAAAATATAATTTAACCTAGAGATAAAGGGTGTCCCAAGAAGAACGCAATTTTTAAATTTTAAATAAAACACAGATATTTAAAAAAAAATCGTGAAACTTTATTATATCGTAAAGTAGACAGAATGAGGTTATGTATGGAACAATATATCGTGCAGATGGCCGCCGCGGCTTTGCTGGCATGCACGCGATCTTTTAATGAAATTTTCAATGACCGTTTTGCATGAATGCTGCGGTATTTCATTAATGTAGCGTCCAATTTCCTCTTTTAAGGCTTGAGTCGTCGTCAGCTTATTTGCGTAAACCATCGACTTCAAAAAACCCCAAAGAAAAAAATTTAATGGTGTTAAATCGCACGATCTAGGCGGCCAATTCTGATCTCCAAAACGCGAAATAACACGACCGGGAAATGACTGATGCAGCAATTGAATTGTTTCTCTGGCTGTATGGCATGTGGCGCCGTCTTGTTGGAACCACATGCCCTCCACATTCATTTCTTCAATTCTAGGCAAGAAAAAACTGGTTATCATTTCACGATACCGAACACCATTGACTGTTTGCGCTTGACCTGCCTCATTTTCATAAAAAAAAGGTCCAATGATTCCTCCAGCCCAAAAACCACACCACACAGTGACACGTTGAGGATGCATTTGCTTCTCGTGAATCACTCGAGGATTTTCCTCACCCCAAATGCGACAATTCTGCCTATTGACGAAGCCATCAAAATGAAAATGGGCCTCGTCACTGAAGATGATTTTATCGGCAAAATCAGCATTTTCATGTTGTCTCTCCAATACCCAATTAACGAACTCCCTTCGCTGTCCATGGTCAGCTGGCTTCAGTTCCTGAGTCAATTGAACTTTGTATGCATGAAGATGCAAATCTTTCGTCAAAATTCGCTGCAAAGTGGATTTGGAGACACCAATTTGCTGAGCTCGGTGTCGAATTGAGGTGGATGGAGTTTGAGCGACATCATCACGTACAGCTGCGACATTTTCGGTCGATCGACCTGGTCGATGGCGCGTTGTTGTCTTTACATCACTAACAGACCCAGTTTCGGCAAATTTATCCATTAATCTCTTTACAGTTGACTCTTTTGGAGCATTATTGTGACCCCAAATTGATCGCAATTTGCGAACTGTAGCCGCAAAACTTTCACCATTTTGGTAAAACAATTTCACAATGAGAATGCGTTGTTCATTCGTGTAGCGCTCCATTTTTACTAACCTCGTACCTTCTACTAGCAAACAATAACAATTGTTCAAATGTCAAACAATGACACTTCGAATGTTGCCAGATTTAAAAATTGCGTTCTTCTTGGGACACCCTTTAGTTGTCGTAACCGCCATAATTTGATTGGAAATAAATTCGGTAGCCACAACTGATACCGTTTTCTGAGTGCAACATGTTTTTTATTCTCTTCGTTTTTCGTTTGTGGCTCTCTTCAAACAAATCAATTGTGTTCGGTACAGGTCCCCTGTGTTCGTCTGACCCGATATCAACAGCTCAAAACAAAACACCCTCCTTGGCGCCATGGATATTTGGCGTTGATTTGGCTGGTTGTCAGGGCTTTACATATGACTTTTTGCGCTTGGGGTTATCGTAATCACCAGTAGCAATACAATGCAAAAATAACTTCTGTTTGTAGCGTTCAAGCAGCATTTCCGACATGCAAAATCACCTTTCAACGTCTCTCGGCTTCAATTCATATGGGATCCAATTTCCTTGCTTTTGATTGAATCTCAATGATTTTAAACGTGTGACTCACAATGTTAATACAAGTTCTTCTTGCGTTTGATTAATGCTTCTAATACCTCTCCTTGTACTCTGTGTCGAAATAACCACTTTTTAAATCGCGCAAACCATCTTTCACGAGTTTTTTGAGTTGGTACATTTTGACCGTAAGCTTATACCAACAATCGATAAGTTTCAGCAGCCGTTTTCTTTAAATGAAAGAAGGTTATCAGACTTCCCCGCAAAACATCTTTTTTAGGACAAAATTTTACATTATTATAGCGAATAAATAAAATGTGTGTTTACACTATGGCGTCTATCGAATACTGAATTATAATAGCAGATGTTTTCCCTCCAAAATACCATATTTGTTATTATTGACACAAACCATTTGTGATAGTTATGCCATCTGTTGTCCAAATCGACTTTATTAACTTGTATACCCAATATCATACATTTTAGCATAGTTCTCAAAACTGCAATTAAACAATTTCTAAAAATGTTCTGAAACAAAAAAAAACTAATGATTGCACTTTATACTATTGTTAAGAAAATCTCACTAGAAATAACAAATATTACAGATATCCCTCTTTTAATTTGGCAACTGTAGAGATTTGTTTTAAGCGGATTTCGAGGAAATTGTGATTTATGTCAAAACAAAAAATTGCTCTCAACAACATTAGCCTGCCCTTCTTCTTGGCCAAATGTCAAACTATGTGTTATTTTCCATTTTTATAACTATGTTAAAAATATTTTGTATTTGTTATATTCTGCACTATGGCTTTTTTCAAACATATAACTTTTCAAAGTCTTACCTGGATTATTAATACTATAATATATAACAAAGTAAATTTATATTAAGTTCATCAGCAAATCAAATAATTTTGGAACATATGTGTATAATCCTTTGGGACTACTTTGGCAAGTGTAAACAAATGCTTAACGAATATGTTTAACGAAATTAAATAATGTAAATAATCAAAGTAAATTAAAGATTCTAATCGGTCCATATGTTTGTGTTAACAAATCTGGTTCTATAAAATAGAAAAAGCAATTTCCTTTTAACAAATACACCCAATAAGAAATTTCGTACATAGAGTATTGTATACAAATTACAAAAGCTCATAACCATTCCACTTTTAATGGACAACTAGCATATATTGAATACAATAACATGTAGTTATTTCGCAATGAACCTGATGGTTTTTGTTTATTATACAAAATTTTCAAGTTTCAAATACTTTATTTAGAAACAAATGTACTGATTTCATTATCGTAAGAAAAGCTTGCTCAATGTGTTAAATTGAAGTTTTACTGTAGTATTTTTATATTACAAACCCAAATAATAACTACTCAAGATGTGTATAATGTAAATATTCTTAATAATGCTTTGTATGTACATAATGTTCTTTAGGCCATTTAATAGGTTTAATATGAAGAAAGAAATACATTTTGAATGGTTTGTTTTGGAATTTGATTAAAAGAATTAACTACGCTCATAGAATCGGAAATCATCAACTGACTCACTACAAATAACACTGTGCAACATTAGTTTTGGTGGTGAAAAATTCCAAAGTGAAATTCAAACACTCGATAAGTAGTAAAGCCCTCAAAGCGTTTGGCGCTGATAGGTAAAACTTTTATGTTATCGCTAAATGAAACTTGCAATACGCTTTTCATATTATGTAGGAAATAAGTTTTGTGTTAGGGCGTCGAAAATGAGTATTGTTTTTTAAAGAGTGCAATGTGTTAATAAAAAATATTAAATAAGGGATTTTAGAGGTCTCTGATTTGGAATCTGAAGTCACAATGAAAAACTTTATAAGGCGGATCCACCAAGGCGGCCATCTTTTTTAGTGCATCGTATTAAAATATATAAAAATATATTTTCTATAATTTTTTTTTAAAAAACTGGTAATTTCAAAACCTAAATTTATCAACCTATTTGAAGTATTTAAATACAAAATTTGCAGCTTTTAAATTAATATAAAATTTTTATTTCAAACTTATTTATCACATTGACTGAGAATTAATGTATACATTTAATATTGAACCTAAAAAATTAAAACAATTTCGTCCGTGTCTACCTCTTTACGACATTTAGAGCAAGGGTGTCCAAAGTCTATACTCTTTATGCTCATTTGTTTTTGTAAATGCTCTTAGCTATAGGCTGTGTGTTTTAATACACATAGAGCACTCAGCAATAGCAATACGAAATACACAAACAACTTTGCCTTATTAGTTTTTTTGTCGTTCTTCACTGTTTACACGCAAGTGCAAAGCAACAACACTTTTGTATGCTTTGCTGGTAAACATTGACGACAGCGATCATCAATGTAGATTTTGTTTTTGTTTAACGTATGATATGAAATATTTTTTTTTCTTTTTTCTTTGTATGTATTGGTTTTTACAATAAAAAATATTGAATACAAATTAGTTATTCTTTAAATGTATTGGTGTTTGGTCTTCCATAAGGAACTTTTGGGCACCCCTGATTTAGAGTCATTCGAGCCAGAAAGTCTTACTCCGCCCCACTGTGGCTAAAACTTGATTTCATTGTCCAAAAGTCAAAATTTTTTTGTCACCGATTTTTAAAGTTTAATATTTTGTAGCTAATATATTCAATTTAAAAAAAAATAGGTTAAACTATTGCTAATCGTGGGCGCACAGTGCTTTGTCCCCATATAGTGAATCGGCAAAATTAGAGGAGTTGTCGCAGAAACTTGAAATTTGGTATGCTGGCTCAGAATATCTAAATTAAGAAAAATTTGAAGTTTCGAAAAAATCGGCCCAAGGACACGCCTACTTCCGATACATCCTTAAATTTAAAAGTTTAATTCCAGCTACTATTATGAGCAGAATGAAGCAAAAGTGGTAAATCTCTGTTAAATTATGTCATTTAGCTTAGTGCTTAATTTTTTTTCATTCGGAGCAAGGACATAACAACCTCCCATATATCCTTTTTCTTAAAATCTACATTTTGGCTACATTAATGATAAGAATACAGTAAGAATTCGGAATAGTTTATGAAATTATACTTTTTTGCTCTGTGACAATTTTCGTTTCATTCGGTGCAAGGACATTACTACCTCCCATATATCCTTTTTCTCAAAAACTGAATTTTAGCTACATTAATGATCAGAATGCACTAAAAACGGATAATAAGTTTTAAAAAGATACTTTTTAGATCTCTGGAGATTTTTTTTATTCGGTACAAGTACTTGACTTTCTCCCACATGTCCTTTTTCTCAAAAACTAAGTTTTTCCCAATTTTGCCATTTATTAATACAGATATATACTTCTGGGATTTTATTTTTTTACACAGATATCCAAAAAGCAACTATACACAATTTTAAATACAATTTACCATTATCGAAAAATATAACTTTACAATTATAAAATAAATTTTACAAAATGGCTTCATTATGTATATACATATGTATAGAGAAAATATGTCAAAAATTGATAATTTTAAAAAGGGCTACACTTATTCCTTCAAATTTTGTAAAATAACTTCAAAATAATGTTAAATTTGTTTAAGAACGATAGCAATCGTTTTCAATGCAATTTTATAATAAAATAAGTTGTATAATTTTATATAACTTTTTTTTATACTCAATCAAAGATAATAAATTTTTTCAAACAAATGCGGTAAAAATCACAAATTTAGCCATTTTTACAAAAGCCAATATTTTGATTTTTTGTGAAAAACCGGCACTTTTTTTTTAATAATATGTTAGATAATATTATAGACTTACAAAAACCGAAATAAAAAATTATTTAATTTTATATAATTTTTTTTTATACTCAATCAAAGATAATACATTTTTTCAAACAAATGCGGTAAAAATCACAAATTTAGCCATTTTTACTAATGCCAATATTTTGATTTTTTGGGAAAAACCGGCACTTTTTTTTTAATAATATGTTAGATAATATTATAGACTTACAAAAACCGAAATAAAAAATTATTTAATTTTATATAATTTTTTTTTATACTCCATCAAACTTAAGAAATTTTTCCATATTCCTAGTATGTTCTTCTAATTCATTGGGAGCTAAAAGAATAGTTTGTAAGTAGACTATTCAAAATTTTCATCCGATTTGAATGAAATTTGGTACATGATGATTGTGACTAATTCTTTTTACTGATATTTGTACATATATCCAATTTGCTGAAAATTGGTCAATATTCAATCATATAAGTCAAAAAAATGCGGTAAAAATCACAAATTAAGCCATTTTTACAAAAGCCAATATTTTGATTTTTTGTGAAAAACCGGCACTTTTTTTTTAATAATATGTTAGATAATATTATAGACTTACAAAAACCGAAATAAAAAATTATTTAATTTTATATAATTTTTTTTTTATACTCCATCAAACTTAAGAAATTTTCGAATTTTCACCAAAAAAAAACCTATTTTTTGGAGTTGTAAAAAATATTTGTTTTCAAATATATATTAAATAGTGTATTAAAGGTTTACTACAAATATATCTAAGTATTCAAAAAATAAAACTTTAAATCAGTATTTAAAAAAATATATTTTTGAGAATTATTTTCGTGAAACAACTGAAAACAATATTTTTTGTTCAGTAATTTTTGCTTAATATTTTCAAACTTTGGCGCCCTCTACTGACGGCGAAAGCAATCAGACTAAATTTTTTTTTGCATATTTATTTCAGTTAACTTCTTGTCTTTATTCGTGCTTTAGGTTTTTTATAGGTTATAATAGTCATTATTTGTTCTATCACCAGTTTATGATATCTGCTTTTAAAATACACCACCCTTTTTATCTCTATATATAAAGGAATAACGTTACTGACTGACTCACTCACTCATTCAACATCGCCCAGCCCAAACCGCAAGAGCTAGGAGGCTGAAATTTGGTATGCAGGTTCCCCCTCCGTCATAGACGTCCGCTAGGATAACAGATAAGACGTGATTTTTAAAACATCAAACGGGAAGGGGCAGAAAAGGGTGAAATTTTCCCCCTCGATGGCCTGCCAAAACCGTTAGAGCTGAAAGGTCGAAATTGCGTATATTGGTTCTACCTGAGGTGTAGACGTCCAC
Source organism: Eustalomyia histrio (assembly GCA_949748255.1). Taxonomy (NCBI): domain Eukaryota; kingdom Metazoa; phylum Arthropoda; class Insecta; order Diptera; family Anthomyiidae; genus Eustalomyia; species Eustalomyia histrio. Next base: position 96,577,535 of record OX456523.1, on the reverse strand, counting down.
CCAGGTAGGATTTTTGTAAATTCCTGCGGGGAGGGACAAAAAGGGGGAAAATCTCCCCCTTAACGGCCTGCCCACACCGAAATGGCAAGATACCTGATATTTTAAATATGTTTTACCTGGAGTATGGACTAACTCACTGATAAGCTACATTTTAGAATTTTAGACAGGGACGTGGTAAAAATGGGGTTTAAAAGGATGAAATGTCCCCCATTAACTGCTTGGCAAAACCGATGGACCTAGGAAGTTGAAATTTTTGGAAAATCCAACTGGAAGGGCAAAAAAAGGAGAAAATTCTCCCATTTGACGACTTGCCAAAACCGCTAAAGCTGGGAAGTTAAAATATAGTATATAGGTTCCCACTCCAGCGTAGATATCCACCCAAGTTGGATTTTCGGAAATTCCTACTAGGAGGTGCAATAAGGGGAAAAGTCTCCCCGAACGGCCTGCCCAAACCGCTGAAACTGAAAAGTTAAAATTGGGTATGCAGGTTTCTTCTTCAGTGTAGATAACAGATAAGACGTGGCTTTTGGAGAATCTAACGCGGAGGGGCAAAAAAGCGAAAATTCTCCCCCTTGACGGCCTGCCAAAACCGCTTGAGCTGGGAAGTTTAAATTTGATATATAGATTCCTCCTCCAATGTAAAAAATGAAAAGGTGCAAATTTGCGAAAGTGCAAATGTGCAAATTTGCAAAAGTTCAAATGTACAAAAGTGCAAATGTTCAAAAGTGAAAATTTGATTGTTTTATGGTTTGATGGTTTTATGGATCGATGGTTTGATGGTTTGATGGTAATATAAATGTGCAAATAAGCAAATGTGTAAATATGCACATGTGCAAATGGGTAATGTGCAAATGGGAAAATTTGTAAATATTTATTTATTTCATTCACCATTGCCCAGCTCAAACCTCAGGAGGTAGGACGCTGAAATTTGGTATGTAGGTTCCCCCTGCAGCGTAGACATTCGCTAATACGAGGTTCTTGGAAATACCTTCGGGAAAGAAACAAAACTTCCCTCTCGCGGCTTGACCTAACCCCTATAGCTAGAAACCTGAAATTTGGAATATGCTTTTATTGCAGTATGTGCTAACTGATCGATGAAGTCTCCCCCTTTACAGCCTGCACAAAGCGTTGGACCTTGGAAGTTAAAATTTAGTATGTAGATAACAGTGAAGATGTAATTTTTGGAAAATTCAACGGGGAGGAGCAGAAAAGGGGAAAATTCTTACCTTGACATTCTGCCGAAACCGCTGGAAAGTTACATAGGTTCCTCTTCCGGTGTAGACATTCACCTAGGTCGGATTTTCGGAAATGTTACGTGGTTGACAAAAAAGGTGAACAGTCTCCCCCTTAAAGGGCTACCCACACCGATTTAGCTAAAAATCTGAAATTTTTTATATATGTTATCTGCTAACTTATTGATCAGCTACATTTTAGAATTTTAGTCCGGTACATGGTAAAAATGGGGGTTTAATGGGAAAAAATCTGTAGTTTGAAATATGTGTTACCTGGGGTATGGGCTAACTCATAATTGAGGTACATCTTAGAATTTTGATCTAGGACATGGTGAAAATTGGGGGCTCCGGGTAATTATCTGGGAACTCCGTATATTCCCGGGCGTTAGCCCAGGCAACCATTTTTCTACGCTGATAACGTAGCGGGCTTTGCCCGCTAGTATATTTATAAGTAAGAATGAAAATACACAGAGGATGTAACTAATTTGTAACCTGGGTTTTTATTAACCCTTTTTATACGTAGCTTTTTATTTTACTAAGCAATGTACTAATGCAAGTAATAAAGAAAAGACGCAAAAGTAATTCATTTGTATATTGAGTTTTTTAATAAATATATTATTTTACCTACACTCTAAAAAAATGTTTGTAAATTTACTTCTATAAAATGGGTCAATTTTTATGTAATATTACAAAAATTCGGTAAAAAACAAACACCAAATGCTTAAAACTGTTTTGTGCACACTTTCGTGTACAATAATACACACAAAAAGTATTTTTAGACATAATGTGTTTACAATTAAACACTTTGTGCCTAAAATGAGTATTATTTTATTAATTAAAATTATACGCACAAATTTTGTAAATATACTAAATTAGAATGGTAATAAATATTTTGACATTTGAAAATTGGAAAACATTAAAAATTTAAAAAAGCAAAAAACGTATAATATATCAAAATCATTTATACTACGTCCATACAAAAAAAACTGGAATATAATAAATTCTGTCCACATATTTTCAAGACAACAACCGCCAATTTTGTATGTCCACGAATGAAAAAAAATCTTTATACCTGCAAAAGTTGCTCTTTAAAATGGAGAAGAGGATACAAATCATGCCGCACACTTTAAATTGAAAGTGATCATTACTGCACATATCCATTCGAAAGCTGCACTAAATCATGTAAATATTGCTAAATGTATTTTGTATATTTTAAATTCATTATTAATAAATCATAACATATATTGATGCAATAAAAATAAATTTACTGCTTTATAAAACAAATGTTTTTGAGCAGTTTAATTTAAAGCATTGCGTTGGTAAATATATGCATTTTTTTGTGTATATTTACGCATATAGAAATGCATTTTTAGGCATTTCATGCGTATAAGATAAGTAAATTAATTACTACACATTTTGAGTTCTTAACTACAACTGAAATCATAAGTTGCAATTTTTTTTATTTATTCATTCTTTAAGTTTTTGTTTAATTTTGCTTTATTGGCTATATTAAAATTAATTGTAAACGTTTCTTTTGATAAAATAAAATTAAGTTAAAAACAGGAAGTTTTATGTCTGGAATTTAGTCAAAAGTTTTTACAAGTTGAGAAAATGTTTTATTAACTGTTCTGGCTTGTGTAATCATTTCCTGAATTCCCCGAATCATGTTACACTTAAAAATACAAAGTAAAGCAACACACTTATGTGTGCAATGAATTCGAGTTCTGACATTCAACAGAATGAAAATGTAATGTTTCTATTTTTAAAGTTTCCCTTCTAGCCAGCAGTTTTCTGATAATAAGGAATATTAGTCCCAAAAAAATGAGTTCAGGAAAAGTACGACTGGTAATGTACACGGCCCTATTTCTAAAATTTAGATCTCGAATCTCGTCCAAGTTATTAAGATGTAGGTCCTTTAGCGTTTTCAAAGATAATACTTCCTCATATGAAGATATTTTATTAGAGGATTTTACTATAGCTGGAAGTGGCCGAACCATTGTTTTCTCTTTGCTAAAATACACCTTGTCCCCAATAGCTATGGTAGAGTTATGAAACTTTACTAAGAATGTCCCGTTACCTTTAAAACCGTTTAGTAGCAGGAAGCCAGGCATGACCTCCTCTATTAATGGTGATGGTTTGTTGTCGGACAGACGGACGGTAATCCTGATAAAAGTTTAGCTAAACACTTCGTATCCGTAATGTCGTCCACATTTTCTCTCTTGCACAAAGATATTCCATTAATTATTTTACAATTACTTTTTATCTTAAATACAGAGTCTTTGCATAAAATAAAATTTTCATCCTTTAGGTTTATAACAGTATTTTCTATTCTTACAGGTTTTAAAAATAAGTTTTTGCAAATTATATTTTCCGTTTTCGGTAAATTAAAAAAAAAGGTTAGTGTGGTTTCACTAGTTCCTATTTTGACCTTTGAATTCAAGGGCCTCAATTATGTTTATGTAAGGCAAACTCTGATTTGTAAAAAAGTCCTTTATAGTTGTCAGTTCGGTATTGGATAATATAATTGAGTTGATAATTCCGCCCTTAGCTCATTGGGTAGCATAATTTATGTTTATTAATTCCCCCTGTATCATTTTCAGTTTTCGTTCCACGCTTTTAACTATGTGTGCCCTTAGTGAGTCTGAAGTTTTAATGGAATTAAGTACTATGTCGAACATGTTTGTTATGATTCCATGATCAAGTAATTCCCTGACCTGTTTTTAAACCTTGTCCTCCATTGACATCGGGTATGGGTAGCTCCTAGAATAGATTGGATTGTCTGTCATCGTCTTGATTTCAGCCTTTACGGTAGTCGTAAATGTCAGTTTCTCGTTTGGTTCCGTAAAGAGTGTTGCGTATTTGTCGTATTTGTTCGTCAGTTATGTGACCATTTTTTATATGATTGATCCTCTGAAGTTTATTTGGTTGGTGAATTTGTAATGAATGTGGTGGGGGTCTTGTCCCCGAAAATCTGTTGTCCTTGGTGGGACGATTCATATAATTCACCCTTCTCGATTGCATAAATTGGTCTATCTCCATTGGGGTTGGAGGTTTTCGTTCTGTAGGTCTGGGTGGTGGTAAGTTAGGTCTAGATTGATGTGGAACCTGGTTCCCATTCGTATAAGGACCCATCTTTCCATAATTGTTTTTCCGGTAAAATTGTGGCGTCTGTTGACGCACATTCGGAGAATATGTCATATTAGGCATCGTATTATAATGTGTCAATTGTGGATAAAATGTCTGGCCCTGGTTATTTGGTCTGCGCTGGGTATTCGGATGAGTAGCTTTTGTGACATTGTTCGCATATTGTGTCCTAAACTGTTGATTCTCCAGCTTAAGGCATAAATGAAGAGCCTCATGCAAGTCGGATGGCTCTCTCATTCCAAGAAATCTTGGTAAGTCTTCTCTGAGACATCGAATAAAGGTATCCAATGCCTTATTACGGCATGTCTTCGTTAGTAAATGTATGGAAGCGTATGTCTCCTCCATACAAGCGATCTTATTTAAGATCAATGATAAATGGGCATAGACTTCTTTATAGAAATCTTGAATCGATTTGTTGCCCTGGGCCATATTAGACATTTGGTACTCTAATGTACCCAAATCACGCTTGTCCGCGTAATGTCAAGCATTTTAAAATACTCTCCCAATGTAGTGGAGTATTGTACGATTCCAGTGCAATATCTGCACTACCAGTTATCTTATTCCGTATAACCTTAATAATCCCAAATTTTTTGGGAGTACCTCTAAGAGTCTCGTAAATTCTTAGTACCCTTTCCACGCTCTTTTTCCACGAACTAAATTCAGTAGCGTTTCCCGAAAAATCCCTTAGACATTTCACAATATCTGGAATCTTATCCAATTCAGTTAAATCCCTATGGTCTCCGTCTATTCCCTGATCGACAAACACCTGTTCCCTATTTCTATTAGTCTCTTCCTCTGCATATGCTTTACGAACCACATTTATTATTTGTGCCTCTAATTCTGGGGACAGATTTTATGAAAGCTGTGGGATCTGGTTTGGGTCGTTCTGTGGTGGGATTGGATTTAGGTTTATTATAGGAGGTCTGATTAAGTTATTTTGGCTAGCCATTATGATTTGTCTACAAAAAAATTCCCGATTCGGCAAGTTCCGTATAAAAATGCCCTGATCGTACTGTTGTGGTCTGCGTGCGTATAAGTGTCTTTGTGCCCTAGTCAGATGTACCCTTTGTGTAGCTATGGTCCGACCTTCGTCGTATTCTATCCCTGAATCACCTGATGTAGTTATCCAGTAAATTGATTCTGTACTTGAACCGTCTGTTTCATAGTCGCTGCTCTCTGTGTCAGTCATACAGAATTTGTCTTTTACAATTTTTGTATAAAAGAAAATTTTCGATCTTATATTTACATAATAAAACTCAATATAATATTTAAAAATAGTTTTTGACTTACAAAAATATAAATATTTGTTGCATCTTAAAATTCTTCTTGTTGATGGATCTTCTGTTGAATTGTTGTAACTTGCTTGTTGCTGTGGCTTAAATGTTTTCCGTTTTTTTTATGATTTCGCAAAATAGTTTTAAATTTGTTGTTTCAAATGCTGATAACTTTATCTGGTTGGTGATTAGTTGAATAATTTATTTAACACATCCGTTGGCACTGATCTTGGCATTAATATCGTTGTTGTTATTGCAGTTTGTAGAGCGTTCTGTTTAAACTTGTGTAAATTTATTTTGTTAATTTAGTTGACTTTGTCTAGAGTTGTTCACTTATTATTTTTATTAAGTTCTGTTCATTAACACTAAATAGTTACTTGTGTGTATTATCTTAATTTATCTTTGTTTCTAATAGTTCACTTATTGTTTTTTTTTACTTCTGTTCATGAACACTAAATAGTTACTTGTGTAAATTATCTTAATATATCTTTGTTTTGAATTGTTCATTTGTTATTAAGTTAACACTATTTTTGATTTATAGTCACCTATGAGGTTTTTTTTTGTGTTTTAATGTATAATTTTTCGATAATTTGTTCACTTAATAATTATTTGTAGAATTTGTCGATAGTTTGTTCACTTAATAACAGAGTTGGTTATTAAATTGTTCGCTTAGAAATTTATATTTATTTAATTTAACCGCGCCGGTAACTGAGAATTTGCGTTTTCAAAATTTACTAAAGTTCTACGGTTTACACTTTTAACGCGTTGTGTTTTTATTCTATGGAATTTTAATACTTTGTTTGTTTTTTTTTTAGTTGGGCGGTTGTCACTTCTTGAGGGACTGTGGAGAATCAACCACTTTACTTTTATTTTATTTATATTCTCTATGTTCACTTGTTGTATTTATTATTATTATTATTATTATTATTGAGTTTTTGTCTATTTGAAAAAGTAATCAATTTTTTTATTCAAAAGAAATGATTATAAATAAAAATTTTAATTTGTCAACCAACTAAATTCCACACTGGTGACCCCGTTTTAAAATGAAAACCACCGCTGAGCTAAACAACGATAAAATTTAGTACCTCTTAAAAAATGTCATCCCGCTCTAAGCGGTCGTAAAGCTGACAAAATACTAAGGATTGAAACACATCTTTTAGAAGTTATACAGACAGATGATCCTAGTCGTTACGATCTTTCAGCTGAATTACAAGACATGGAATCTAACCACTCATCATCCAGTAATGACGTTTATGCTATCGTTAACAAAATGGAACAATTTATGATGTCAATGCAATCACCTTTTCAAGAACTTCTTCATACAAATTCTTCTTCAAATCAAAATATCCATGAAAATTCTTCCTCAGGTCAGCAGGTAACCAATGCATTAAATGTGACAGCTTCTTCTCAACCGTCGGATACCGAATACAAAAGATCTTCTTATCTTATTCTTCCGCATTTCTGGACACAAAATCCAGATCTTTGGTTTATGGCTGCAGAAGAAAAATTTATTATTTTTTCAATAGTTTCCGACAACCAAATTCCTGATGATGTACTATTCACTCTTAGGATGAAGAAACTACCAAATGAGTTAGAGCAAACACTTAGAGGACTGTCCAAAATTACATCTTTAGAAAAGTTATTAGAAGTAGCTGATAATATGATGGTTTGCCAAAAGAATAATATTTGAAAGGTTAGTAACAATGTAAATTCCTCTGGTAGTTTTGATAATATAGAAAATAAGTTGGACAAGCTCATTCAACTTTTAATTTCGTCACCTTCTTATAATAATAAAAGATCTCGTAGTCGTTCTCGAAGTACTGAGAGAAATGTTAGTAAAAGAATTTGTTACTACCAGCATCGATTTAAAGAAAAAGCATTGCGCTGTATTTCTCCTTGCTGCTACAATTCTCAAAACAATTCAAAAAACTCGAGAGCCGATTACTAAGGACGACAAGTGATGTTCGTGCAATTCAAAAAAGTCGTTGACTTTTTATTAAAGATCCAGTAACAAAATTAAGTTTCCTAATAGATTCTGGTGCTGACCTAACAACAATAAATCGGCTACTCCTTCTGAGCGTATTTTATATACAGCAAATGGTTCTGTAATTAGCACTTACGGTGGAAAAGTTCTGCAGCTTACTCTTAACCTGAAAACAAATTTTAGATGGACATTTGTTATTGCAGACGTTGATGTTCCTATCCTGGGCAACGACTTTATTGAAAATTTTGGTTTATTGATCGATATAAAAAATAAAAAACTAATTGATGTCAAAGATAATTATGCAACTAAAGGGTTTCTTGATAACTCTCCGTGTAACACTACTATAACCGCTAATTCAAGCGACAAATACCATAACATTTTATCTGAATTTCCAAAAATTATTAGAGATTTTAACACAAAATTCGAAAAACAAACTTCCATTCAACATCAAATCATTACGAAATGCCATCCACTCAGCTGCAAAGTTCGACGCTTGGACCCAGAAAAATTAAAACAAGCTAAAGATGAGTTCGATATCTTACTTGAACTAGGCATTATTCGTCACTAAAAAAGTCCCTGGGCTAGTGCACTTCATATGGTTAAGAAAGCAGATGGGACGTGGCAAGCCTGTGGTGATTATAGGCGTTTAAACAACAACACCGTCTCAGACAAATACCCTATTCCCAATATTAAAGATTTTCAAGGTACATTATACGGTAAGCAAATATTTTCCAAAATAGATTTATTTAAGGCTTTCCACCAAATCTCAATGGCCGAAGAGGACATGGAAAAAACCGCCATAATAACGCCCTTTGGGTTGTGTGAGTACCTCCGAATGCCGTTCGGTTTGAAGAATGATGCTCAAATTTGCCAACGCTTTGTACATCAAATAGTTGAAGGCCTTGATTTCGTGTTTCCATATAAGACGATTTCTTAATTGCATCCACTTCAGAGGAAGAACACTTAAATCATCTTCGAATTTTATTTTAACGTTTGAACCATTTTGGTGTTGTCATTAATCCTAATAAATGCGAATTCGGCAAGAAAGAAATAACGTTCTTAGGCTACCTCATAACCTCAGACGGCATTAAACCATCACCTTCAAAAGTCGAATCTATTCTACAATATCCTAAACCGGGTAATATTACGTCTTTACGCAGACTTCTGGGTATGCTTAACTTTTATAGCACATCTATTCCACGAGTTGCTGAATTACAAGCCCCACTAAATGAGTTCCAAAACGGTAATCCAAAGAAAAGCCAAAAGTTATTATGGACAGATGCCCAATCTGTTTCATTTGAAAAGCTAAAGAAAGCACTAGCTGAATCAACGCTCCTTGCTCATCCTTCTGTCTTAGCAACTCTTTCCATGTACGTCGATGCATCCAATACATGCATTGGTGCTGTATTACAACAGTCTGATAAAAAACAGGCAATCAAATTCCTCTGGCTTTCTTTTCTAAAAAACTTTCAAAGCCTCAAATGAATTACAGTGCTTATGATAGGGAGTCACTAGCAATCTATGAGAGTATAAAATATTTCCGATGTTTAATCGAGGGCCGGTCCTTCAAAATTTATACGGACCATAAACCTCTGATGTTTGCTTTTACTAAAAAATTTGATTCGTGTACTCCAAGACAATTCAGATACTTAGACTTCATCAGCCAATTTTCTACGGATATAATTCATATTCCCGGTAGATAAACGTTGTTGCAGACGCTCTCTCTAGAATTGAATTTGACAATAATTAAAGCGTGATGTGTCATAAATTGCAAAACGCTGACCGAAGAACATGTGTTTAATAAAAGTGAAAACATAAATATTAAATAATGGAAAACCAGAACTTAGAGGAAGACATAATTGAAGATCAGAACTTAGGGGAAGTAGTTTTTATAAGTGTACCTGTGAGTGAAAACTTTTTGACGCTGGCTGATGGACAATATCATATGAGCAGCACGCCAGACACATTGCTAAAAAACCTTTTACAAGAGTTTCAAATGGAGTCTGTTTTCAGGTATCTTAAGGGTAAGTACTCCGTCATATACATTTATTTATAAACAATTAAGAAAACGTGAATATTAAAAGAAATGCGTGCTAATACAATATTGTTAAAATTCACATACATAGTTGCCTGCATAAAATGATTTAATCAGCTGTTATTAGAGATCACATTTATTTGTTTTGGACTGCAAAGTGACTTTTAAAAGTTTGCAATATATGAAAAAGGACGACATAAAAGAAGCAATTCCTACTCTGGGACTTCGAATGGAGTTTCGCGAACAGTTGTTCGCGTGGGAAAAGAAGGAGATAATTACAAAAAAAAATAAAATCAAAAATACCACTAATAATTTCGTTTTTAGTTTGGAATATACGAGGATACGCTTTCAATGCCATCAAAGATACATAGGTGATTGGCTGAAAAACTGTAGGGAACCAATTTCCACCCCAACATCTTCAATTACCTCCTTTACATTTATATCCAATCAATGCTGGAAAGACATATGTTAGACCTAAGTTGATATAATTTTAAGTATGTATTATATTATTGCGTTTTCTCTTTTTTCAAATATATACATATATGATTTGCCCATACTTTGAAGACATCTATATATACAGCCAAAAAAGTCCCTATAAAATGCGCTGTGTCCAGTAAAATGTCTTCAGAGTAAACACTAGAATAACGAAAAGTTTAAGGACAGTCCCCAAAGTAACAAAATGTCTTCATAGTAACTTGTGGAACGAAAACCCGTCCCCGCAACATGTGCTGTGCACATATATATATATATATATATATATATATATATATATATATATATATATTCAGTGTGCATACTTTGAAGACATCTGTATATACAGCCAAAAAAGTCCCTATAATATGCGCTGTATCGAGTAAAATGTCTTCAGTGTAAACAGTAGAACAACGAAAAGTTTAAGGACAGTCCCCAAAGTAACAAAATGTCTTCATAGTAACTTGTGCAACGAAAAACCGTCCCCGCAACATGAGCTCTGCACATATATATATATATATATATATATATATATTCATTTCGCATACTTTGAAGACATATGTATATACAGCCAAAAAAGTCCCTATAATATGCGCCGTATCTAGTAAAATGTCTTCAGTGTAAACAGTAGAATAATTAAAAGTTTGAGGACGGTCCCCAAAGTACCAAAATGTCTTCATAGTAACTTGTGGAACGAAAACCCGTCCCCGCAACATGCGCTGTGCACATATATATATATATATATATCTATATATATATATATATATATATATATATATATATATATATATATATATATATATATATATATATATATATATATATTCATTGCGCATACTTTGAAGACATCTGTATATACAGCCAAAAAAGTCCCTATAATATGCGCTGAATCCAGTAAAATGTCTTCAGTGTAAACAGTAGAATAACAAAAAGTTTAAGGACAGTCCCCAAAGTAACAAAATGTCTTCATAGTAACTTGTGGAACGAAAAACCGTCCCCGCAGCATGTGCTGTGCATATATATATCTTTATCTTTATATATATAATTCTCCTGTACGTGTGTTAGTGACTGCACTCCTCCTTAACGGCTGGGCCGATTTCGATGAAATTTGTTGTGTCTGTTTTATTTGATCCCTGAATGGTTTAGATTCACAATTGACCTATATGGGTACAATGGGCGTGGCACCTCCCATACGAAGTAAAAATGTATTTTTGTATATCTGGAGTACTGTTACAGTGGGAGTCTTCAAACTTTGTGTGAGCTTTTTTTATAATAATACTCATAATCTCCCAAAAAAATGAGTGCCATCCAAGCAATGGGCGTGGCACCTCCCATACGAAGAAAACATTCATTATTGCATATCTGGGGTACTATTAAAGTGGGAGTCTTCAAACTTTGTGTGAGCTTCTTTGATAATAATATTCATAATCTTCCAAAAAATATGGGGGATCCAAGCAATGGGCGTGGCACCTCCCATACGAAGTACAAATTTATTATTGCATATCTGGGGTACTATTATTGTGAGAATATTCAAACTTTGTGCGAGCTACCTAGATAATAATGTAATCCTATTCCTAGGCAGAACAACGTTTGCCGGGTCAGCTAGTATATATATATATATATATATATATGTGCACAGCTCATGTTGCGGGGAAGGTTTTTCGTTCCTCAAGTTACTACGAAGACATTTTGTTACTTTGACGACCGTCCTCAAACTTCTTATATATCTACTGTATAAACTGAAGACATTTTACTGGATACAGAGCATATTATAGGGACGTTTTTGGCTGTATATACAGATGTCTTCAAACAATGCGAAATGAATATATATATACATATATATATATATATATGTGCATAGCGCATGTTGCGGGGATGGGTTTTCGCTCCACAAGTTACTATGAAGACATTTTGTTAGTTTGGGGACTGTCCACAAACTTTTCATTATTCTACTGTTTACACTGAAGACATTTTACTGGATACAGCTCATATTACGGGGTCTTTTTTGGCTGTATATACAGATGTCTTCAAAGTATGTGAAATGCATATATATATATATATATATGTGCATATATATATATATATATATATATATATATATATATATATATATTAGGGCGGGTCGATTTATTTTTCGACAATTTCCCTATGATTTCCGTATTCTATGCGTTATTCCATGAAAATTTGCCGAAGGAACCATACCTCTATCGTTAAAATCGAGTCCCCTACTTTTTGTTGGTAGATTTTTTCCCAAATTGACGTTCGTATGAAATATTACCTACACGTTAACATCCATAACTCAAAAACTATCCATCGCCAGTAGGCGCGTTGGAAAGGTGAGCTCATTTTGATAAATTTACAAAAAAAAATCTCCAACATTGGTCCAACGGTTCAAAAGTTACGGGCATTTTTGTCCAAATTTTGGAGCCTTTTTCCATTTTTTTTATGATTTTGTCCAAGAATATTACTTTCATGGCCATTTTTTTGGCTCAATCCATTATTTAATTCAATTTACAATTCAAAACGAAGAGTTTAAGCCCAAATTTATCGAATTCGGTTGATTAATTCATGCGATATTGCTAAAACAAAATAACACATAAAACCAACTTTTTGATTTTTTTTCCCTTTTTATTTTTGCTCTCTTTTTTGGGTTTGCATACGATTTATAAAGAATAATTCTTCGCTGACGTCATTTTGACAACAACAAATACACAGCAATTCTAATTGGACGAAACAATCAGCTGTAGTTGGCGGGGTGGGGATTCCAGTGTATGCTAGTTTTGTTTGAGCGTCATTTCAGTGAAGTGTTACTTGAAATAACTAACAAATAATCAAACTATTTTGAAATTTAGAAAAGATTTAAAGGTAAGTGTAAAAACATTGCTAACTATTATAGTTAATAGTTATATTATTATTCTATGAAAAACATATATAATTCTTTTAGTGACGGTTTAAAAAATGGATTCAGAGCCTGGTTCATCGCAAAATCCAACAGATACCCAACGCAGTAGTTTGCAACATTTGGTCTCTCATGATGTTTTTTCTTTTGGCGTGGGCTGTGAATTACCTGATATTAATCTGTCAACTAAACGAGATATATTGAAGTACTATTTTTTCTTGGCCGAACGTTCAAAAGCCCAAAGCAAAATGTTTTCGTATAAAATATTTACTCCCCAAGTAGCAGACAGATTGTTAGAAATTTGGAATCAACTTAATATTGAACTTATACTCAAAGGTAGCATCATTAGAAAATTGAATAATTTGCTTGACGCATATAGTAATGCAGATAAACAACGAGTAAAACGCGCAACAGAATTCAAAAAATTCGTAGAATCAACAAACCAATTATTCAACATTGGAAAATGTAAATGCAACTTGAAAGAAAACGACTGCTCATGTGGATCTATCCCAGAAAACTTAAAAGATTTCATGAGCGATCAATATAATGACAGAATACAAACGATACCGGAACACGATAGTGGAAGTGAAGAGACGATACCAACGACTATACCAACAATCCCAGTGAGCAACGATCCTACATACGAACCACATTATGACGAAATGAAAGTTGATGTGAGAGGAGGTTCAGAATTAGTTCTACCACCACAAACATACACTCCCAGATACAATACTAAAAACTATGCAATGATGTGTGACAGATTTGGTGTGCATGATAGAATGGGATCAGCATTGGCAACAGCTCTGATGGAAGACCTGGGCGTAAAAGATGCTCATGGCAATCTTGTCATCATGGATAAAAGTAAACTTCGTAGAGAAAGAGAAAAATGGAGACAAGACGCACTTCGTAAGCGGTATGATGGCTCGAATTTGATATCATTTTCATTCGACGGCAGGAAAAATGATGCTCTAACTGTAGAAAAAATTGATGAGAAGTTGCATCCAAGGATGGTTAAAGAACCTCATCTAGTTGTTTTGAGGGAACCAAATTCTCAATTGATAGGCTACACAAAACTAGAAATTGAAACTGCGGCAAGCAAAGTCAACAAATTGATCGAATTCTTCCAAGAAAAACAATTGTCTCTCGATTCATTAATTGCCATATGCGCTGATGGTGAACCAACAAATACTGGCGTACACGGTGGAATTTTGCGACTATTCGAAAAACAGTTAAAGAGACCACTGCACTGGTTTGTGTGTCTTCTGCACTTTAACGAGCTTCCGTTTAGACATTTGTTTGACACTTTAGACAAATCAACCACCACTGGACCACGATCAACTACCGGAAAGTTGAGCTCAAAAATTGCTGATTGTGAAAATCTTCCGGTATGTAATTTTTATAGCTAATTCTTTACCATTTTTTATTCTATTTTTTAGCTTTTATGTTTTCTTTTCAGGTGGTAACCGATTTTGAGGAAATCGCTTTGGAAAATATGCCTCCTGGTGATTTAAATCCAGAAGAATTATCTACTGATTCGAGGTACTTGATGTTAATGGCCAATGCAATTTCTAATGGTGTGGTTCCTGCGGATTTATCTCACATAAAACCAGGGCCAATTGCACATTCTCGTTGGCTGACCAAAGCCAATAGATTATTACGGTTGTATGTGACAACTAATAATCCAACTGAAAATTTAAAAATTCTGGCTAACTATATAATAAAAGTATACACGCCAATGTATTTCAATGTTAAGTATTATAGCTCTGCCGCATACGGTAGTACATTACTTTTTAAATTTATTACTTGGACACGATTTTTACCACGGAATTTACTTGGAGTTGTAAATACAGTAATTCAAGATAATCCATATTTTGCACACTCAGAAAATATCTTGCTATCTATGTTGTTTGATGATAGAATGGATAAACGAAACATTGCTATAAAGAAGATTTTACATTACCGAAGAGATATTGTCGACCCAATGGAACTTAGAGTTTATAAAAAATCTCTTATAAACTTTAATTGTACGGAATATACAAATATGATTGATTTAAATGACGATACCATTTTATTCGAACCACCGTTTACGCAAAGTTATTCGTATGAACATTTGGAGGGATATTTAAATTACGAAGTGCCACCGTTCGATGATCCACAAATTCCTTTACACATTCAAGTAACGGAAAGACATGTCCAATTGCTGGCTGCCACTGCTAAACGAGTTGCAGGAAAGAATGTAGAAGGCGCTATGGCGACGACATTAGAGAGCCGTACGAAAACACCCAGACTTGAAAGCAAACAAGACTTTCAGAAAAAATAATGTTTTTTTCACATTTTGTCTTTTACTACACTCAAATTGAATATTTTTTTTTGATAATAGGTTGATAGATACTTTATTATCTCTTAATTTGAATTTTTGTAGAAAAAAAAATAAAAAGGGAAAAAAAATCAAAAAGTTGGTTTTATGTGTTATTTTGTTTTAGCAATATCGCATGAATTAATCAACCGAATTCGATAAATTTGGGCTTAAACTCTTCGTTTTGAATTGTAAATTGAAGTAAATAATGGATTGAGCCAAAAAAATGGCCATGAAAGTAATATTCTTGGACAAAATCATGAAAAAAATGGAAAAAGGCTCCAAAATTTGGACAAAAATGCCCGTAACTTTTGAACCGTTAAACCAATGTTGGAGATTTTTTTTGTAAATTTATCAAAATGAGCTCACCTTTCCAACGCGTCTACTGGCGATTAAACCCGATGGATAGTTTTTGAGTTATGGATGTGAACGTGTAGGTAATATTTCATACGAACGTCAATTTGGGAAAAAATCTACCAACAAAAAGTAGGGGACTCGATTTTAACGATAGAGATATGGTTCCTTTGGCAAATTTTCATGGAATAACCCATAGAATACGGAAATCATAGGGAAATTGGTGAATTTTTTCACTCCCTACAAATCGACCCGCCCTAATATATATATATGTGCACAGCACATGTTGCGGGGACGGGTTTTCGTTCCACAAGTTACTATGAAGACATTTTGTTACTTTGGGGACTGTCCTTAAACTTTTCGTTATTCTAGTGTTTACTCTGAAGACATTTTACTGGACACAGCGCATTTTATAGGGACTTTTTTGGCTGTATATACAGATGTCTTTAAAGTATGGGCAATGCATATATATATATATATATATATATATATATATATATATATATATATATATATATATATATATATATATATATATATATATATATATATATATGTGCATATATGTGCACAGCACATATTGCGGGGACGGGTTTTCGTTACACAAGTTACTATGAAGACATTTTGTTACTTTGGGGACTGTCCTTAAACTTTTCATTATTCTAGTGTTTACTCTGAAGACATTTTACTGGACACAGCGCATTTTATAGGGACTTTTTTGGCTGTATATACAGATGTCTTCAAAGTATGGGCAATGCATATATATATATATATATATATATATATATATATATATATATATATATATATATATATATATATATATATATATATATATATATATATATATATATATATATATATATATATATGTGCACAGCACATGTTGCGGGGACGGTTTTTCGTTCCGCAAGTTACTATGAAGACATTTGGGTACTTTGAGGACTGTCCTTAAACTTTTCGTTATTCTACTGTTTACACTGAGGACATTTTACTGGATACAGCGCATATAATAGGGACTTTTTTGGCTGTATATACAGATGTCTTCAAAGTATGCACAATGAATACATATATATATATATATATGTGCACGGCGCATGTTGCGCGGACGGTTTTTCGTTTCACAGGTTACTATGAAGATATTTTGATTCTTTGGAGACTGACCTCAAACTTTACATTAATCTACTATATACACTGAGGACATTTTACTGGATACAGCGCATATTATAGGGACTTTTTTTGGCTGTATATACAGATGTCTTCAAAATATGCATAATGAATATATATATATATATATATGCATTGCCCATACTTTGAAGACATCTGTATATACAGACAAAAAAGTCCCTATAAAATGCGCTGTGTCCATTAAAATGTCTTCAGTGTAAACAGTAGAATAACGAAAAGTTTAAGGACAGTCCCCAAAGTAACAAAATGTCTTCATAGTAACTTGTGGAACGAAAACCCGTCCCCGCAACATGTGCTGTACACATATAAAGGGTGTCCCAAGAAGAACGCAATTTTTGAATTTTAAATAAAACACAGATATTTAAAAAAAAATCGTGAAACTTTATTATATCGTAAAGTAGACAGAATGAGGTTATGTATGGAACAATATATCGTGCAGATGGCCGCCGCGGCTTTGCTGGCATGCACGCGATCTTTTAATGAAATTTTCAATGACCGTTTTGCATGAATGCTGCGGTATTTCATTGATGCAGCGTCCAATTTCCTCTTTTAAGGCTTGAGTCGTCGTCAGCTTATTCGCGTAAACCATCGACTTCAAAAAACCCCAAAGAAAAAATCTAATGGTGTTAAATCGCACGATCTAGGCGGCCAATTCTGATCTCCAAAACGCGAAATAACACGATCGGGAAATGACTGATGCAGCAATTGAATTGTTTCTCTGGCTGTATGACATGTGGCGCCGTCTTGTTGGAACCACATGCCCTCCACATTCATTTCTTCAATTCTATGCAAGAAAAAACTGGTTATAATTTCACGATACCGAACACCATTGACTGTTTGCGCTTGACCTGCCTCATTTTCATAAAAAAAAGGTCCAATGATTCCTCCAGCCCAAAAACCACACCACACAGTGACACGTTGAGGATGCATTTGCTTCTCGTGAATCACTCGAGGATTTTCCTCACCCCAAATGCGACAATTCTGCCTATTGACGAAGCCATCAAGGTGAAAATGGGCCTCGTCACTGAAGATGATTTTATCGGCAAAATCAGCATTTTCATGTTGTCTCTCCAATACCCAATTAACGAACTCCCTTCGCTGTCCATGGTCAGCTGGCTTCAGTTCCTGAGTCAATTGAACTTTGTATGCATGAAGATGCAAATCTTTCGTCAAAATTCGCTGCAAAGTGGATTTGGAGACACCAATTTGCTGAGCTCGGTGTCGAATTGAGGTGGATGGAGTTTGAGCGACATCATCACGTACAGCTGCGACATTTTCGGTCGATCGACCTGGTCGATGGCGCGTTGTTGTCTTTACATCACTAACAGACCCAGTTTCGGCAAATTTATCCATTAATCTCTTAACAGTTGACTCTTTTGGAGCATTATTGTAACTCCAAATTGATCGCAATTTGCGAACTGTAGCCGCAAAACTTTCACCATTTTGGTAAAACAATTTCACAATGAGAATGCGTTGTTCATTCGTATAGCGCTCCATTTTTACTAACCTCGTACCTTCTACTAGCAAACAATAACAATTGTTCAAATGTCAAACAATGACACTTCGAATGTTGCCAGATTTAAAAATTGCGTTCTTCTTGGGACACCCTTTATATATATATATATATATATATATATATATATATATGCAGTTCAGATACTTTGAAGACATCTGTATATACAGCCAAAAAAGACCCCGTAATATGAGCTGTATCCAGTAAAATGTCTTCAGTGTAAACAGTAGAATAATGAAAAGTTTGTGGACAGTCCCCAAAGTAACAAAATGTCTTCATAGTAACCTGTGAAACGAAAAACCGTCCCCGCAACATGCGCTGTGCACATATATATATATATATATATATGTGCACGGTGCATTTTGCGGGGACGGTTTTTCGTTCCACAAGTTACTATGAAGACATTTTGTTACTTTGGAGACTGTCCTTAAACTTTTCGTTATTCTACTGTTTACACTGAAGACATTTTACTGGATACAGCGCATATTATAGGGAGTTTTTTGGCTGTATATACTGATGTCTTCAAAGTATGGACAATGAATATATATATACATTTTACTAGATACAGCGCATTTTATAGGGACTTTTTTGGCTGTATATACAGTTGTCTTCAAAGTCCCTATAAAATGCGCTGTGTCCAGTAAAATGTCTTCAGAGTAAACACTAGAATAACGAAAAGTTTAAGGACAGTCCCCAAAGTAACAAAATGTCTTTATAGTAACTTGTGGAACGAAAACCCGTCCTCGAAACATGTGCTGTGCACATATATATATATATATATATATATATATATATATATTCATTGTGCATACTTTGAAGACATCTGTATATACAGCCAAAAAAGTCCCTATAATATTCGCTGTATCCAGTAAAATGTCTTCAGTGTATATAGTAGATTAATGTAAAGTTTGAGGTCAGTCTCCAAAGAATCAAAATGTCTTCATAGTAACCTGTGAAACGAAAAACCGTCCCCGCAACATGCGCTGTGCACATATATATATATATATTCATTGTGCATACTTTGAAGACATCTGTATATATAGCCAAAAATGTCCCTATAAAATGCGCTGTGCCCAGTAAAATGTCTTCAGAGTAAACACTAGAATAACGAAAAGTTTAAGGACAGTCTTCAAAGTAACAAAATGTCTTCATAGTAACTTGTGGAACGAAAAACCGTCCCCGCAACATGCGCCGTGCATATATATATATATATATATATATATATATGCATTTCACATACTTTGAAGACATCTGTATATACAGCCAAAAAAGACCCCGTAATATGAGCTGTATCCAGTAAAATGTCTTCAATGTAAACAGTAGAATAATGAAAAGTTTGTGGACAGTCCCCAAAGTAACAAAATGTCTTCACAGTAACTTGTGGAACGAAAACCCGTCCCCGCAACATGCGCTATGCACATATATATATATATATATATATATATATATGCATTTCACATACTTTGAAGACATCTGTATATACAGTCAAAAAAGACCCCGTAATATGAGTTGTATCGAGTAAAATGTCTTCAGTGTAAACAGTAGAATAATGAAAAGTTTGTGGACAGTCCCCAAAGTAACAAAATGTCTTCATAGTAACTTGTGGAACGAAAACCCGTCCCCGCAACATGAGCTATGCACATATATATATATATATATATATATATATATATATATATATATATATATATATATATATATGCATTGCCCATACTTTGAAGACATCTGTATATACTGCCAAAAAAGTCCCTATAAAATGCGCTGTGTCCAGTAAAATGTCTTCAGAGTAAACACTAGAATAACGAAAAGTTTAAGGACAGTCCCCAAAGTAACAAAATGTCTTCATAGTAACTTGTGCAACGAAAACAAGTCCCCGCAACATGAGCTGTGCACATATATATATATATATATATATATATATATATATATATTCATTGTGCATACTTTGAAGACATCTGTATATACAGCCAAAAAAGTCCCTATAATATGCGCTGTATCCAGTAAAATGTCTTCAGTGTAAACAGTAGAATAACGAAAAGTTTAAGGACAGTCTCCAAAGTAACAAATTGTCTTCATAGTAACTTGTGGAACGAAAAACCGTCCCCGCAAGATGCGCCGTGCACATATATATATATATATATATATATATATATATATATATATATATATATATATATGCACAGCGCATGTTGCGGGGACGGGTTTTCGTTGCACAAGTTACTATGAAGACATTTTGGTACTTTGGGGACTGTCCTTAAACTTTTCGTTATTTTTCTGTTTACACTGAAGACATTTTACTGGACACAGCGCATTTTATAGGGACTTTTTTGGCTGTATATACAGATGTCTTCAAAGTATGGGCAATGCATATATATATATATATTAAAAATTATTTTATATTAAAAACTGTTTTTTTTTCGTTTTTCGTTTCAAATCGGAATTTGAATATAAATAAAATTCTCACCATTTTTACCACTGTGTATTTACCAATTTGTAGGTGGAAGAAATATATTCGAACAAAATGTTTTAAAATATACTAATTTCAGTTATTTTTTAATTCTTTTAGTAAAAGTATACAATGCATCCAAATGCATTGCCGTCTACATCGCAAACCGCAACAACATCAACGAGATGTTGCTGTTTTTGGGTCATCTTGTGATTTGAGTGGACTCAATCTGCCAACGAAACAGGATATTTTAAGATGTTTTTTTTTTCTTGGCCGAACGTGCTAAATTCCAAAACAAAATGTTTTCGTATAAAACATCGTACCGCACGTAACAGACAAATTGATTGAAATTTGGAGTCAACTTAATGTTGAAATTCTAAAAAAAAAGTGTTGTTAGAAAAATGGGTACATTGATTGACAAGTATCAAATCGAAACTAAACATCCAAAAATCGCCACATTCAGAACGTTCATGCAATCTACAAAAGAATTATTTAACATCGGCAAATGTCAATGTGACTTGAAGGCAGCATTATGCTAATGTGGATTGATTCCAGATCATTTGAAAGAGTTTATTCGAGATCAAAATAATGTCAGAAGATTGACGATACCGGAGTTCGTGCCAGAAGTTGAAGAGCCAGCACCAACGTCAACAATGATACCAACAAGCGTTGAAGAGAGCCATTTAGCATATGAACCAAGTACTGATACAGATGAGCCAAGTTCAAATCCACAAGATGTTCCGCCAATGATACGAGGACCGTATACTCCCAGATACGATGTTTCGAACTTCGCTGCGATGTGTGATCGATTGGTGTGTCTGATAGAATAGCAACAGCACTCGCAACATCTCTTATGCAAGACATTGACGTAAAAGATGCACATGGCAATCCTATCATCATGGATAAAAATAAAGTGCGTCGAGAAAAAGCCAAATGCAGAGAAGAATTGCTTCGTAAGCAGTATGATGCATCCAATTTGATAGCATATTCATTCGACGGCAGAAAAAATGATGTTTTAACAATGGAAAAAATCGATGAGAAGTTGCATCCAAGGATGGTGAAAGAACCACATCTAGTTGTTTTGAAGGAACCAAATTCTCAATTGATAGGCTACACAAAAATTGAAAATGAAGATGCTGAACACAAATTGATGACATTGAATGCATTTGAATGCATTCTTCGTCGAAAAAGAAATTGCTCTCGATGCATTAATCGGCATATGCTGTGATAGTGAGCCAACAAATACTGGCGTAAGAAATGGGATTTTGCGTCGATTTGAATTGCATTTGAATAGACCGCTGCATTGGTTTGTGTGCCTTCTGCACTTCAACGAGCTGCCATTTCGTCATTTGTTTAACACTTTGGACAAATCATCGACCACTGGACCACGAATAACAACCGGAACGTTGGGCAAACAAATTGAAACGTGTGAAAATCTTACGGTATGTATCATTTGTCATTTTTCTCATCGATTTTTTCCATTATTAATAGATAGGCGAATAGATTGTTGCGGTTGTATGCGTCAATTGAAAATCCATCAAGGAATTTGAAAATTCTGGCAACATACATAATGAAAGTGTATGTGCCGATGCACTTCAACATCAAGTACTCTAATTCGGTGGTCTTCGGTAGTGTGTTATTTTACAAATTCATTCGTTGGACACAATATTTGGATACAAATCTACGCGGAGTTGTGAATAATGTCATTAAAGACAATTCATATTACAGACATTCCAAAAATATTTTGTTAGCGATGTTATTTGATGATAAAAAAACGACACGAAACATCGCAATCAAGAAAATTTTATACTACCTAAGAAATCTGTACGACCCGGCACATCTTAGAGTTTATCAAAACCCTTTGATAAACTTCAATTGTAAAGATTATACGAATATGATTGATTTAAATAAAGATGATGTCTTATTCCGTTTACGCATACCATTCCGTATAATCATTTCGAACAATATTTAGAATAAGATGATCCACCATTGCCTGATCCGAGAATTCCGGTACACATACAAGCAACGGAAAGACATGTTCAATTGCTGGCTAGCGTATCTAAACGTATTTTAAAAAATAGTCGACACAGTGTTATGGCAGTTACATCAGAAAGCCGTGCACAATACCCCAGACTTGAAAGCAAGACAGACTTTCAAAAATAGCTTATTTCGCTTTTCTTCCACTAAATTAATTTTTTTTACACATGTTCTTATTTTTTATGTTGAATTTCTGTTGAAAAAAATAAAATAAAGATCAATTTTACCGAAAAATTTTTCTCGGAAAATAGAAGAAAAATAGTTAAAATATGCATGAAACGCCCTCTGGTGGTGGTCATAGGTAAAAATAAAGATCAGAAATGAATTTCTCGACCCCAAAAACCCCTCATATACACATAAAAAAGATAATATAACGATGAATAAAAAATCGAATTTTGAATCAAAATGATGTTATAGGGAAAAAATCATTTTTTGAAAAGTGGGAGACTCGAAAATCGAGATAGAACTATGGTTCCTTCACCAAAGTTGCTTAGAATTGTCCATAGAATCATCATAGGGGGCGGCTATAATCGACAAAAAATTTGGCCAGCCCTAATATATATATATTAGGGCGGGTTAATTTTTTTTGATGAAGCGAAGAGCAAAAACGTAATCTATAGGTGATTCTGAGAAATTTTGCTCAAGAGACCATAGCTCTAAGTCGGATTTGGAGGCTCCCAAAATTTCAAAATATATATTTTTCCATATATACATAGAATAATTTAATAAAATTCGTCATAAAATCGGACAGAATTATAGTAGATTTCTCAATCTGGGCTTGTTTGAAAGGTATGTTTATCACCTTTCAGAATCTGTATTGAATAATGACGTTACAAAATAATGACTGAATAATGACGTTACAAAATAATGACGTTTACCAACACTAAACGTTGCCAAGCTTGCTTTTCCTTCTTCCTTAATCGTTCATCGTGCAATGCGCACGCAGTTTGCCAAAATACTTAAATAGAAACGCGGTTATCACAATACCAATATTTTTTTTTATTTTTAAATTTAGTGTGACACAATCAAAGAGTGTAGTGATAATATCAAAGTTATTATGGATTATCAAGAACCATCAACATCGTCTGCGGTGTTTTCGCAAATGGAAGCAACATCATCAACAAGTTTTGACTCTAGATTGACTAACATGCCTCATCAAGATATTGTTGTTTTTGGTTTATCAAGTGATTTAAATGATCTTAGTTTGCCTACTTAATGTGACACTTTAAAATATTATTTTTTAAGTGATCGTGCTAAATTTGAAAACAAAATGTTCTCGTATAAAACTTTTACTCCTCACGTAACAGATAAATTGATCCAAATTTGGTGTAAATTAAATATTGCAATCATTAATAGAAAGAGTGTTTTAAAAAATTAACTGGTTTGCTTGATAAATACCAGAAACATGTACAACATAGAAACAAAAGAAATGAATTTAAAGCATTTGTTGATACAATAAACGAATTATTTTATATTGGCAAATGTAATTGCAAATTAAAAACAACAGAATGCTCGTGTGGATTGACTCCAGAACATCTAAAAGAATTTATGATGGACCAGCATAATGATAGAAAATTCACAATACCTGAATATACGGAATACGTTGAAGAAGTAGCTACAACAATACCAACACTTACAACTGGTACCGATGATCCAAGTTACGAACCACCTGAATTACACATGGATGAAGATGAAAATGAAGCAACAACAGAAGTTATAGAAGCAAATGTTGAAATAAGACGAGGACATTATACTCAAAGATACGATGCCTTAAATTTTGCTATGATGTGTGATAGATTCGGTGTTTCAGATAGAGTCAATTCATGTTTAGCAACACCTTTATTCGAAGATATGAATTTTAGAGATGTTCATGGTAATCTTGTTATTATGGATAAATCAAAAGTGGCTAGAGAAAAAGTTAAATCTAGAGATGCAGTGCTTCGTACAAATACAAATTCTTCCATAACTGCATTCTCTTTCGATGGTAGAAAAGATGACTCATTAACTACAGAGAAAATTAATGACAAATTTCATACCACTATGGTAAAAGAACCGAATTTAGTTGTTCTGAAAGAGCCCTATAATGAGTTACTTGGATATGTAAATTTGGGTAGTCAAGAAGATGCAAAAACCAATCACAGAAAACTGAATGAATTTTACAACAATAAAATATTAACAGTTGATCAATTAATTGGCATATGCAGTGATGGTGAGCCAGCAAATACTGGAACAGAAAATGGTGTTTTACGATTATTTGAAAAACAGTTAAATAGACCAATTCACTGGTTTATACTTATGTCTGCTTCATTTCAATGAACTGCCATTTCGTCATTTATATGAAGCATTGGACAAAACAGTCACTAGTGGACCACGAGCAGCAAGTGGAAAGTTATTAAAAGCTATTCAAGAATGTGAGAAATTGCAGGTATGTTACACTTTGTTTTATTTTATATCATCATTTATTATCATTATTTATTGTCATTATTTTACTTTTTCGATTGGAATAAAGTTAAAATAATTGCATTTTAATTGATCTAAACATTTCATTTTTCAGGTAGTAGCTAATTTTGATCCAATACCACTGGAGAATATGTCTGCAATTATGGATCATGAACATGAGCTCGAACTATCAACAGATGTTAAATATTTATATCAAATAGCTAAAGCAATTTCGAATGATATTGTTCCAGTTGATTTAGCTAACATTAAACCAGGACCAATTGCACATTCTCGTTGGATAACCAAATCAAGTAGTTTACTACGATTATATGTAACAACTAATACACCATCGACCAATTTAAAAACTTTGGCAGTTTATATTATTACAGTTTATGTGCCAATGAACTTTAGTGTAAAGTTTTATAACTCTGTTGTGTACGGCAGCGCACTTTTATTAAAATTTATACGTTGGACACGATACTTACAACTAAACTTTTGTAATATTGTAGATGGTGTAATTCAAAACAACTCATATTACGCACATCCAGAAAATATCTTATTAACAATGTTATTTGATGATCGAAAAGCAATACGGGATAGAGCTATCAAAAAGATTTTACACTATCGAGAAAAATTGTATGATCCAACTAAACTCAGAGTTTACAAAAAATATATATTAAATTTCGATGCTACCGATTATGTCAATATGGTTGATAAGAATAACGACGATATATTATTTGAACCAGCATTTACTCGACAGATTCCATATGATCACTTGGTAAAATACTTAGATTTCGATGAACCACCACTGGCTGATCCACAAATTCCAATGCACATACAAGGAACAGAAAGACATGTACAATTATTAACGAGTTATAGAAAAGAATCGTGAAGGAGTTATGGCAGTGACATTAGAAAGTCGTAAGAAAACTCCTCGAATGGAAAGTAAAAAAACCTTAAAAAATAATATTACCACGTTAAAACATTAAATTGTAGGTCGAGAATAATATTTAAAAATTAATTGAATAAAAAATGTAAAAATAGTGTTTTTTGTTAAAACCTTGAAAATGTTGATTTTTTCAGATCAATTTTCCTACAAAAAGGAGTTCGAAAACAAAAAAATTTATCGTAATAAAAGTTGTTGGAAATTATCTGAACTTTCATAAGCTGCAAAAAAAGAAAATTCAGAATTTGTTGCTGATTTAAGCAAACGGATCTTAAGTTCTACTTTACAAAAGGTTTAGCAAAATTTTGGAGTGTGTACTAATTTTTTCTACTAATTTCATCTTTCTATACGTCAGCAGACATATGTTCCTAAGATTAGCAAAAAAATACCGCTGTGCTCAAATTAGCAAAATTTCCCGTAATAACAGCAAAATTTTCAGTTGCCATTACAGACTTTGTACTAAAATTTTGGAGTGTGTACTAATTTTTTCTACTAATTTCATCTTTCTATACGTCAGCAGACATATGTTCCTAAGATCAACAAAAAAATACCGCTGTGCTCAAATTAGCAAAATTTCCCGTAATAACAGCAAAATTTTCAGGTGCCATTACAGACTTTTTTTCGTGAGTGTATAAACAGTTTAATTGTTTATCCCAGTTTTTGGGATTTTTGACTGTTTTCCAGTTTTTTCATGAAAACAACTTATTTTCAAATTCATGCATTTTTTATAATTTATTTTATTATATGTTGCAACAATTAATAGCATATTTGTTCTCTTTATTATATATGCTAACCATAGAAATGGGAAATAATGGATTTGAATAGACAGAGTTGTTCAATGTGTGTATACACTTTAACACTTTTCATGTCACAATGTTATGTTTGAGTTTGTAACTATTTTTTAACACAATTGCAAAGTTTGATGGTATTTTTTACGTATATTAAATATGTCCAATTTATGTATATTAAATATGTCCAATAATTTATTTCTATATGAAATATCTGAAAAAATTGTGTACATTAATAAAACAAAAAACAGGTTTTTTACGAAAAAATCTGAAAAATCTTAAGCATCCCAAAAACGGCAAAAAGAATAAGTTAAAATTGGTTATATGGCAGCACCGCTAACACTACTAAAGTTGTCCACCAAAACTCACCTTTGTTGACGTCAAACTATGTGCGTGTTCTAAGAGAATACTAAAAAATTCGTGAGAGGGAACTATACTCTTGAGAATTGTATACTTTTTGGTCTGATACAATTAATGAGTAATTGCAAAATGTAATTGAGATCGCCCAGGTCTGGTATTGCTCCGCATGGAATTCACCATATCAATTACTAAATTGATATGTATACTAAGTTGATATGTTTTCTTAAGATTTACTGAGTAATTACTAATTAATTAGTAGTTAATAAGAAATTTTATTTAGAACATATATTTAAAAAAATAGCAGTTGTAAATCAATATTAAATTTAAGAAATATTATTTTAATTTAAAAAATACCAATTTAAATTAAAAAATATTAATTGCTTTTAAAAAAATCAAAGAATCATTCTATGGATATCAATAAAAATACGGACATGAATATTTCACGTTTTTGTGATATCTGGTTTTCTTAAAATTCACGGTGTAGCGATGCTAATACTTGAATGCTTTTAGCGGCTGAAAGGCGGATAAATACCTCGTGTTTAACCTGATCTGTATTTATAAGCAATTATTTTTACAAACAGTTTCTCATATGATAGTTTAGATCTACTTTCAAATAATTGTTTCGATAATAAGCAGTTTATTTAAAGAAATATTGCTTAACTTTATTTATTTATAAAAACACGTCAATTGAAATTCAAAAACACCAAAAGAAATTAAAGAAACATTTGTTAAATTTAAATCATTTTTCGTATTTTTTTATTTAAATTGGTCTTTTTTGAGTATTAATTGGGAATATTTGATTTTTTATTTAAATTGCGTTCTTTTATTTCGTACTTTTTCAGTTTCACTGACTTAAAAATTTTATTTTTAAATTAAATGCTTTGTTTTTTTAAATTTTATCTCTATATCTATAAGTACTCGGAAAGAAAACGACTGTCCTGACTTTTACTTTATTTTTTTTTTGTAAACAAATATAATTTGAACTATGGGGCAGCCTTTTTAGCTGTAAGCGAATTTTTAATGTCTCGTTGTGGTTGTATCTAAAAAGGACTACATTCATTCATATATTTATTTTATTTAATTATTTATATTAACCTTTTCTTAGCGCAACGCGTACTAACCCAAAAAACATTTTCACGGACTCTCCGACACGTACGGCTGCTACAGTACGTTTCCAGTCCGAAAATACGTATCCGTCAAAGTTTGTACGTAAACGGAACATTAACGGACCGTATAATTGAATTTTCGAAAACAATACGTTTTAACTTCGTTTTTGTGTGTCCGTATCTGTACCGTCAAATACGGAAAACCATTTTTCATCAGGTTTTCTTCCGTTGGTTATGGATTTGTTAAGTTATAAAAATCAATTACTTAAATATCCATGAGGTAAATATTTATGAAATTTAAAACAATTTTTACAATGATGTGTACAAATTAATGCAGATTTGCAAATAAAAATATTACCTGAAAGTTTATAACAGATTTTGTGAAAAAATTTGCAAATTTGCATTGTGTGCTACATCATCGTGAATACAGCCATTTAAAACAAAATTAAATTTTTGTTTAATTTTTTCATGATTTTTAATGGGCCACAACCGCAGTGATTGATGGATGCTAAATGTGTTGGAGATAAATATGGTATTTGTTAGTAATTTTGTTTGGTAATTGTTATATTTAGTTTTTAAAAGTTTTGTTATTTTATTTTAAATATATTTGTAAATAAATTAAAAAAAATAAAATTTGATATTAAAAATTAAAAAAAAAACCATTTACACAAATCCGTTTTTTGTAGAAAAAACGGTACGAATACGGGCCGTATACGGATACGTAAACGGTCCGTCGTTGACGTACTTTCAACGGACAAATCCGTTTTTCATCCGATATATCGGTCCGTAAACGGCCCGTCATTGATGGATTTTTAACGGACGACTTCGTTTTTCATCCGATATATCGGACCGTAAACGGTCCGTCATTGACGGTATTTCAACGGATTTGAATCAGTTTCGATGTTCCTTAAAATCCGTATATGAATCCCGAAAACGGCACGTAAACGGAGTTGGATTCCGTTTATGACGGACCGAAAACGATATGTAAACGGAACGTATTGTTTGTTGGCTAGTCTTCTCAAACAATTAAATGACTAATCATTTTTTATTACATAATCAAGAACACCAAAATAAATCGGCGTTTACTCGGTTAAACTCGAATAGGTCGTTTAGGTTAATTTTCTGCAATCAACTAGCATCCTTGTAAGAGGAAGGGGTACGCTGCTTACAATTTGCATCCATGTAAGGGAAAAGAGTAAGCTCTTTCTTTTTTGGTATTTTTTTAGGAAAAAATTTAAAAGTTTTACGTTGATTTTGCTGATTCTTAGTATGATGAAATAGTATAGACTCCATTTGTTTCATCCTGCTTCCAAAATCCAAAAACTGGGATGATTCATTTTTTGGCTTTTGTTGTTTTTAATATTTTATCAACTTACAAATACAAAAATTTTAAATATTTTTATAACAAATATTTATTTATATTTATATTAATGATATAATTACAAATTATATTATAATACCCTAACCGAGCACTAGCAACGAAGGCTGTCGGCTCGTTATAGCGAAAAAAGACCAGAGCCTCTAGTGGGAATCGAACCCACGACCCCCGCACTGATAAGCTAGCACGCTACCAACTAGCCTACCAACAATTTAGAAGACTTTTCAGAATTTGTATAAATTCTTAATTTTTAAGCAGCTATATCTATGACTACTTAGCCAGTCTATATTCACTTAAATTTGCCTGGAATATTTATATAAAACTCGAAAAACAAACCTAAAATCATAGGCTAATGATAGAATGAGTGTAGCGCGCGACGTGTAGATATAAGGCAAATGAAATACAAAAAAACCCAATGGCATATTTTATAAAAAATAAAATAAGTAAACTCAAAATAAAACGTAAAAGTATATTAATAGGTTATACATATAACAATACTTGAAGTTGTTAATTATATATTTTCAATTTTAAATACATATGTTTTATATATAAAATGATATATGATATATAAAAAAACTCATAATTTGGGGATTTCAGTTAAGACTTCAATTTAAAAAATAAGTCATAAGTCATACAATGTTTATAAAGAAAATATGCAATTTAAATAATTCCATTAAGGACCTGTGCGAGGTAGCTAAAAAATATTCTAAACTAAATACAAATTGACAAAAAGTTTTGAAATTTCTTTGAAAAATATTTGAATTTTTTTTTTTTAAATTTCAACATATTTTGATCCCTGAATATAGTTTTAATTTTAAATCGCCACACTATTTATTATGGTTTTTTTCTAACGTTTTTATTATTTTGTTGTTTTGCCGAATTTTAAACCGAATATTGAGTAAATTAAACGTGTAAATCATCCTTTAATTATTCCTCTTCTTAGAAAACGCTCGAAAAAAGATAAAAGGCGTTAAATTTAATAAAAATCCAATTTACCGGGTTTTAACCCGGAAATAATTATTTTAGTGTTGTCATGGAGGATGCACTAGTATAGAGATTTCATCGCAAGCAAAATACAATTTTGTACAGATTACAAAAGTTCGGTAACTAAGAGAAAATTTGGCAAATTTCCCTAATTTCAAAGCAAATGTTTCTCTTTCTGCAAGAATTTCAGCAAATTTCATTAAAATTGGCTAAAACTCAATTGGAATTGCAAATTACAATTTTATTTATATGAAATAAAATCTTAAATAAACAAAAAATACAAACTATAGTGTATATGTAATAAACATAATAAAAAAATTGTGTTTTTGAAATCATTTTGGGGGGCCGGGCCTCTCCCCCCCCCCGCCCCAGGCCATGGCACTGGTCTATATAATAATATTCAATAATTTCTACATTTTTTCTCTTTCGACGATATTTGAAGCTCTCTGTCTTTTAACTAAGTTAAAGTATCACAGCATGATTGTGATTATTGAAAAAAAGATGTTTTAAACAGAAAATGATAAAAGGTATTTAAAAGCATTTTGTTGTAAATTGTTATTTCATAGAGTGTTTATGATTTTTCAAACAACTGTTGTTCGAAATGGCAAGTTACATAAAAATCCCATTTTAATCACTTCTATGTTATATAAAAGAAAACCATATTGTGTACTTTCATTTTGTTCTTCGAAAAATACAGCTTACATCCTTTGATACATATATTTTAATTTTAAGAAATACTCCATTTTATTAATTCTGATGTACAGATGATTGTTTATAACATCGTTTTGTAGTTAAAAGATTTAAACTTTAAATATTCAATTCAATTTATATCAAATATTTTGTGGTATAATTTGGATTATTATCTTCTAGATTTTAATAAATAAATTAAATTTCAAAGTAAATACTTGTAAAATATTTTTCTAAGAAAAGTCAATGGAAAATATAAATTTATTTTATGGACAAATGCTTGTATATTGCTTGAAGCATACATGGGACTAATTAATTTATTAAATTTATTAATTGATGATTTTATTAGCATCCCTTCCGGAAATGAACCAGTCACAAAGTTGGTCACGTTACCGGCACTTTGTGGCAGAAACCGGTTTTTGAGTTGGTTCTCTTATATGAAGGTAACAGGCGACTTTAGCATGGGCTAGACATAGGAGGTGACAATCTCTACCTTTAAAGCTACTTGCGGTCCCTGTTTCGGGTACCTTTTTACTACATCGGTCTAAGTGAATGCGCTACAGACCAGGTTAGAATTATCTTACACATAACTGTTAGACACTATGTGATGTGTATTAGAACTAGTGCTAAATGCAACGTTTCGTGACTGGCTCAAATGTACATACCACAGGACTGAGGACAAGAAAAATTGGTTATATATAGAGGCCCCTATTTCCCGGTTTTACGGTCGACCGATCTACCTGGTCAGACCAGTTCTAAAACAGGACGGGTAAACCTGTCTTCCAGGTTAACCGGGTTATAGTACTTTTTCAAAATATACGTTTTTGATCATTTTTCTTTTAATTAAATAAAAGAAAAATTGCTACAATTTATATAAATTTTATATAAATTTCATGTCAAAATTATGCAGTTTATTTTTGCAAAAAGGCATTGGCATTTTCATATTAATGTATGACAGGTACAGGATTTTATAAATTTAAGAGCCACTATCAGAATATTTTTTGTTGCACAACTTAAAAAAGTTTACAGCTCCAAGTCAGAATTACAACTAGATTATTTTCACAGAGTTTTGATGCACTCTGAACCAACAATTAAAAACGGCGCATATGGGAACGAAACAGACCGTGTTGTTTCCATATAAATTTATGAAAAATTAAGGACTTTTTTAATTCCAGAGCCAGTATCAAAATATTTTTTATCCACAGCTCAAAAAAAAGTTTGCATCCCAGAAAAACTTTGGTAATGGGTGCGATAAGATCATGCATTACCTTGAAATGTATACTCCTTACCTATATCATTATAGTTCAACAAAAAGTAATGAATTACCTATATTTGGTTACATAATGCATTACTTTGTAATGCATACTTCTTACCTTCAGCATTATTTTGAAACATAATGTAATAAGTTACCGACAGTTGGTTACATAATGCATTACAATTTAACATGATTTAATGACTCTTAGAGATAAATTAATTGAAATCACACGTAGCAGAAACATCAATATTTGATAAATAATTTGTATCCCATCCCATCTATATTAGAGAAAAAAATCTTTGCAATAAGTACAAAGCGTTAAAATTTATTTAATTTTTTAAATTTCTGCATGTTTTGTTTGATTTTTTTTTGTGTCGCCTTTTCTGTTATTGTCAAACGAAAATGACAACTGAGTTTTACGTAATAGCAATAATTGATAACGAATATTGCTGGAGAATTATTGCAACATAAATTGGCGGCAATAAATATTTACGAAATCCAGTCATCCACACATATATAAGATAATTTTGACGTTTGCTGCAATATATGTCCACATATTTGTTTCCATTCTAGACTACGGGATGTACATATATATATATATATTGCACACTACTGTAAAACCTTAAATTACTGCTATCTGTGACACAAATTTGGGGTCGTGGTTTGAGGTGGATGATTCCAGTGCCATACGATAACATATAGTCCATAAAGTAAAACCCTGCAAACCGTTTGTCGCTGTATGGCTACAGTACGATTTTATAGCCTTTTTAATTTTTCATTTCTGCGGCGAGCAATGTAAGAAACAACACCAAAAAACTTTTACAAGGACATATCTGAGCAAAAACTCGTGTTCGGCAACCTATAATATTGTGAACCAAGTCATAAAAACGAAGTACATGGGACCGAAAAAGTCCGTGGTATTTCCCTATAAATGTATGTAAAGTGAAGGCCTTCCTGAATTCAAGAGTCAGTATCGGAATATTTTTGATCCACAAGTTAAAAAAAAGTTTACATTTTCAAGTCAGAATTACTTCTAGAATATTTCTGCAAAGTTTTAGTCCATTCTTAGATAAGTCAAAAGGACGTACATGGGATCGAAATATACCATTACATTTTCATATAAATGTATGAAAAGCGCAGAACTTTGCTCCACAACTTAAAAGAATTCGTTCAATCTTAAGTCCAAATTATGTCTATATTGTTTCTACAAAATTGTAATCACTTTCGGGCAACGGTATAAAAAGGCCGTATATGGGACAGAAAAAGACGTACACTCTAAAAATGTTTGTAAATCTACTACAATAAAATGGGTAAAGTTTTGTGTAATATTACTAAAATTTGGCAAATACAAACACAAAATGCGTAAAACTGTTTTGTGCA
The DNA here is from genome assembly GCA_949748255.1 of Eustalomyia histrio. Lineage (NCBI taxonomy): Eukaryota > Metazoa > Arthropoda > Insecta > Diptera > Anthomyiidae > Eustalomyia > Eustalomyia histrio. Next base: position 96,543,279 of record OX456523.1, on the reverse strand, counting down.
CACTTTCATATGCAATAATACACACAAAAAGTATTTTTAGACATAACGTGTTTACAGTAAAAACTTTGTGCCTGAAATTATTATTTTTTTATTTAATTAAACTTTTACGCACAAATTTTGTAAATATACTAAAGTGGAATGGTAATAAATATTTTGTCATTTCAAAATTGGAAATAAAAAAGATAACGAATAATATATCCAAATCTGTTATATTACGTACATACAGAAGAACTGGAATACAATTTTCAAGACAACAACAGCCAATTTTGAATATGTGCACGGATGAATATTATCTTTATATCTGAAAAGGGTACTCTTTAAAATCGAGAAGAGAAAATGCATTTTTAGGCATTTCCTGCGTATATTTACACTTCAAATTGATTTTTTCAAGCACAATTTTAGTAAATTTGCGAATTATTTTTAAAATTACATATAATTTTTACGAACTTTCGATGTAAAATTACTCATTATGTGTGCACCAACTTACGCATAATGTGTGTACTTTTTTTCGCTTACGCACACATAGTAAATTTACCCAACTTATAGTAGGAGTACAGTTTCCTACTATAAGTTGGGTAAATTTCGCATAAGGATCACGAATTTCGACATATAACAAACGGAATGACAAACTGATATATACCCTCACCATATATGGTGGAAGTTATAATTACTTGAATTTCAATTTGTACAAAAAATGTTTAAAACTGAACAAAAATTTCTCTTTTTGATCTTTGACGACCCATGAGATACATATGTCCCAAATTGTATCAGTATCATGTAAGAAATGGAGTGAACTAACTCCAAATATCTCGATGTTTCTAAAAATTAAAGTAATGTACCATGTCCTACCAAAATTTTGATCCCTTGTGTTGTCCAATACGATTCGAGAAAATGTGTTTCAAAAATTATGAAAAAATATATTTTTTTATGAATTTAGGGTGATCCTGTTGGCTCTGAGACCATATTGGTCGAAATAGTATTGTGTGAAAGCAACAACTATCCTATGTTGATACAAGCCAAATTTAAGAAAATCGTTTAAAAATTGGGCCAAATATGACAAAAACTAAAAATGGGGCACTTAGTAACCATTGACCGTCAAAGCGTTAATATATATAATTAGAAAAAAAACGGATTATAAATTGGGATTCACAAGATACCTTGTCGCTTACTCAAAGTTATATTTGCCAGAAGTTAAAAAATATTGTGTTATTCAATTTTTTTTTGGAAAATTAAAAACACATTGATCATAAGTAACCAAGTATTTATATGCATACGCGTAACCCATAATTCTTTATTTTTTTGTAAGCTTGCACGTAAGCACAACACCTTACCTTTTGGGACATCTCAAATTTCATAAAAATGATTTTTAACTCTGTATCAAATATGGGAGTCATAGAAGCAGTAGGCGTGGCATCTCCGAAACAAACAAATTTTTTTATTTTTGGCCCTGAAAAACGTATTGAAACGAAATTTGGCATGGTGAATTGCAACAACATTTTTAAGCACTAACCAATAAGTGGAACCAAAAAGTGTGCACGGTAGAACGAAAGAGCGTAGCACATACTGTACACTGCCTTTTTTAACAAAATTCACATATATGAACAAAATTTTTACCAACCTTTTCTAATAATGTTTTTTAACTCTGCGTCATAAAAGCAGTAGGCGTGGCATCTCTCAAAAAATCAAATATTTTAAATTTCTTTATTTTTGCTCCTGTCAAACGTATCGAAGCAAAATTTCCCTGGTTCGATTCCCATCTTGACCACATTATTTTTAATTACAAATATTTCAAATAAAATATTTGTAATAATTTTTTTTTAATAAAAATTCCTTTTTTCAAAAATCTATTTTTAGACACATTACTTTTTCCATTCTCGTAAACATATAAGTAACACTTTACATTATCACCTCTAAAGTATTGGGTATATACATTACTTTGAGGCTCATCGCCTGCAAAATTCATCAATAAAGTAAGGTGTAAAGTAATCCATCGGCCCCTATGGCTATACATTACTCTACCCATTATTTGGTAATGTGTGGTTTTGCTGGGTATCTTATAGCAATTCCTTAAACACTGAGTGAAATATGGACTGAAATGGAAAAGATGGTGTGGCACTTTTCATACAACCCCAGATTTTAAATGCTTTATCCAGGCTTCTACTTAACGTATATGAGAAAGTTAGTCTGCATATTTCAATAACATTTTTAAGCTCCGAGCCTATTGTTTGCGGAATAATACGAGGGGCGTGCCACCTCTCATACAACTCAATGCTTTATATCTGTTTTGCTATTTGAGTAAAATTTGAAATTGAGAATTTAGATTTTTAAGCATTGAGCCAAAAGTGGTGAAACAGGGACGAGAGGGCGTGGTATTTTTCATACCCAATATTTGAAATTGCTTGATCTCAATTGCTTCTGAATCTATTTGAGCAAAGGCAAGCAAGCACGTCGTTTTTTAACAATAATTCGAAGCACTGCCAAGAAAGTGGGCGGATTGGAAAAACGGGTCGGGGTACTCAATAAAACCCAAGTTTTTAATACTTATACTCCTCCGCACCTATTGAAAAAATTTTGAACGACTAAAATTTTTGAACTGCAACAGATAACAACTCCTTAAGGGGTCAAATACGGAACGGAATGAAATAGATGGAGTGGCACCTTACATGCAACCCACAATTTTTATTGCTTTGTTTCGGATTCAGGTAACGCATATCATACCAAAATTCTGCACCGTGATTTCTAAAAATGTTTTTAAACTCTGCACTAAATGTGGGCTTCATAAAAGAAGTGGGCGTGGCACCTCCTAAGCTACGCAAGGTCTTAAATTTCTTTACCGGCTTCAGACAAACGCATTTTTGGAAAATTTCTTTACTTCGGCTCCTGTTGTTCACAAAATTTTAAGCCATGTAAGAAAAGTAATTGTAATAGGACGTTGCACTTATTATACAGCCCGGGATCTCATAACAACTTCCTTAGGCACTGTGCGACAAGTAAGCGAAATATAACAAGGGGCATGGCACCTTCGAAATTTAAGAATGTCTTTACTTTAGCTTCTGTTAAACATATTAAAGCGAAGGAATAACGTTACTATTAACTGACTGACTTACTCGCTTAGCCCAAACCGCTGGAGCTTGAAAATTGATATTTGGCAGATTGGTTTCTCCTCCGGTGTAGAAATCTTCACAGTTGGTATTTTTGGAAATCTGTACGAGTAGGGGTTTGCACCTTTAAAGTTTAAAATATATGTTTTCCCTGGAGCATGGAGGCGTGGTAACAATGGGAGTTCAAAGGGCAAAAAGTTTCCCTATTAAACTTGGTCTGTAGGTTTCTTCTCAGGTGTAGACATCAGCTAAGACGGAATTTTTTGAAAAACCTACGAGGAGGGGCAAAAAGAGAATTCTCCCCCAAAGGCTTGAAATTGTAAATATATGTTACATGGAAAACGTGCTAACTCATTGAAAAGGTACATTATAATATTATCGCCAGGGATGTGGTAAAAATCGAAGCTCAAAGGGCGAAAAGTCTTCCTATTCACAGCCTGCCGAAACCGCTAGAACAAGGCAGTTTTAACTTGAGACTTTATATACCTGTTTCTTTGAGTATGGACTAACTACTGACAATACCGGATTTTTAGAAATTTATACGAGGATAAGGAATATTTCCTAATCGGCAGTCTGCCCTTCTTTTGACTAGTAACATGAAAACAAATTTATTTCAACTGGGGACCATTTTCACCTGGGGACTCCGCTAGAAATGCTAGCGGGCTTTACCCGCTAGGAATATTTCCTAATCGGAATATTTCCTAAAGGAATATTTTCTAATCGGCAGTCTGCCCTTCTTTTGACTAGTAACATGAAAAAAAAAATTTATTTCAACTGGGGACCATTTTCACCTGGGGACTCCGCTAGAAATGCTAGCGGGCTTTACCCGCTAGTTTAATATAAATTAAATTGAATCATATCCCACTTTATTCAATTATTTCTTAAAAGTGATTATAAATTAATTACAGACTTGTGAAAAATGTTGGTTTAAATTAATTCGGAAAATGGATTAATATAATTTAATCAAATAAAGTTTAAGAGCCAGTATTATAGTCACAACTTATTAGGATTTTTGACTTAAATTTTACTTAAGAAATTCTCAAGCAGATAGCCATTTTCAATTATATTGTCGTTTAAATGGAACAGTGTCCATAATGTAGTTAAGCGAACATCCCTTCCTAAAGGCACTCTTATACATACATGTCGTGTGAACCCTTTCAAACATTTCATATGTAAAACCCGGGTTCTATTTTGAACAAATGTAAATCAGCTGTTTCTGGGAAAAAGAAATTGGCGGCAAAAAATTAAAAAAAAAGTTAAATTCGACTGTTTATTGTAAAACAAATGGATAAAGAATACGGAAAAGTAAGTAAGACTTCGATAATAATAAAAGCGCAAAATTTTGTAGAAAATTTTTAAAATGTAGAATCCTGAAACCAGTAGGAAATAACATGTACGAGCTCGAAAATTTACAAGGAAAATCTATATGTATTTACCACCTCAAGGATATTAAAATATAGAGATATAATAAGGAAATTTCAAATCTGTGATAAAAACATATTATGTGCAATATTAGGATATAAGTAACAAAATTCTACAAACATTTTTTACATTAAGTTTTAAGTTGTGTTTGTCCTAATATGTGTTTTTTTGTTCTGTGATATAAACACTTTGTACCTGATTTGTGTAAAGATTTTGTTTGTCCGTGATTATACACCTACATTATACAATATTTTGTGTTTTATTTACATTAGATTTAAGTTCCAAACCGTGCAATAAACTCCCAGTGCAATATTCAATTTTAACGAAATTCGTATATTAGTCCGTTTACCGTTTAAAGATGTCCGTATGTGTTGAAAAATGACCTGAGAAATAAATAAAATAGGCCAAAGTAAAAAACTACTGTACAGACTTTTACAACTAAAGTTTGTTTATTTTTGTTTTGCGGCAAGATTACACTATTTTACTAAAACTTTTGTTTTTTTATTGATCTTTTATTTAATTTTGTTAAAAGTTTAAAAATGTGTTTTCTATTTTCTTTAATTGTTTTTTTTTGTAAAACTTTGTTTTTTTAATTTGATCCATTTGGATATATATTTTATTTAATTTTGCTTACAATTGTAAGTAGTTTGGTCGTAAAAAAAAAAAAAAAATTTCATGTATATTTTTTTTATTTTACTATATTTTTATTTTTTTTTGCTCGACACTGTTTATATTTTTGCACAACCCTGAATTTTAAACTTACAATTTTTTTTAAATTTCTACCCAATCTCCAGTCTTAATTTTGCCCGTCTGATGAGACTTCAGGGTGTGGGAGATCCCCACGTTTTGCCTCATCCTATGGTCCACGCGCACTGTTCTTGGGCGTCAGTCCTTCGCCAACACCAATGCTTTGTTGCGATGGCCCCTTTACCATCCGCGCGCTCCGGCCCCGACAAATTTTTGCGTGGGGGTTCCTTAGGAAACCCGTATTTTGGGCACGATGCTGTATGGCCGGCCTTTATATGCAAAGTGGGCGGCCGTGCCCTCCAATTATTTTTCTTTAATATATTGGTGAAAAGACTTTTTTCTTATTGGGAGGAGCCTTGTCTTTAAACCCCGTCTCTTCAAGGCTTATATGTTGAGGTGGCCCACCACTTGCGTATGCAGATGGCTAATCCGCAGTTGAACCACCAGCGACGGGGGGAAACCTTGCTTATGCGGGCTTATTTATTTTGCCGCAGTTAAGCCCCCGTCAAGTCCACCTGAAAAGAAAAAATTTAAATATTAATAGTTTAGTAGGAAACTGAATCGGAAACGATACATCTTACCCGAATCCATACATGTACTAGAGTTCAGATGAACACTTGTACATGTCTTTGACAGTCCAAGGTGCTGAAACGGAAATAGTAAAATTAGGATTAATTATTTGAAAATAAAAATAAATTGAAATAAATAATTTATTTTAAATTTAATTTAATAATTTAGTAGTATACTTGCCATTTGTGTGTTATCCATGCGTTTTTCTTGTTAATTTTGTTTTGATTACAATTTTCATAGTTATATGGAAATAGTACTTTTTCGAGGGTTGGCGTGCAACGGGTTGGAAAACGTGAAAGAGTTACACGGAAATTTTTAATGAATGAATTTCTTGATTCGTTATGTGTTTTTTAATTTGAATTTGGAAATTCCAGTAATGGTTTGCGTTCAAGGATAGATTTGTCAGTAGCGAAGTTGGTCAAAGAAAAAACGGAAAGGGACAAATAGTATAAATTGTGTTAACGGAGTAGAGGAATTAAAATAAAAGTAATAATGGCCATTTTTTCGAGAAGAGATTCTAGAATAAATCACGGCGGTGTGAAGACGCAAAGATTTCTGTGCGATCGTTTTTCGAGATGAAGGATTAAGAAAAAAAATAAATAATATATCCAGTATTAAAATAAACGATATATCGAATATTGAAAATAAACATTAAATCAAATATAAATACGATCAATATATAGAATACAAATAATACCAATTAATAAACAGAAACTTAAATAAAACTTTGCCAGTAAAAAAACGACTTAATTAAATTGTTGAAACTTTAATAAGAAGCAATAAGGTGGTGAAAGCTGAGTTCCAGTTATTAAGGAAGAAAGGAGGATATTGGAGACCCGAAGCGATCGGAAACCGACCATGTGGAGCCAGTACTGAAACACTTGTATGACAGAGTGCCATACCAGCCAAGGAATATAGTCCAAGTGTAAGCAACCAAAGAGTATTGTTTGTAGGGATAATTCATAGCCAAAAAGTCCCTGTAAAATGTTCTGTATCCAGTAAAATGTCTTTAGTGTATACAGTAGAAAAAAGAAAAGTTTGAAGACAGTCCCCAAAGAAACAAAATGTCTTCATAGTAACTTGTGGAACGAAAAACCGTCCCCGCAACATGCGCTGTGCACACATATATATATATATATATATATATATATATATATATATATATATATGTGCACAGCACATGTTTCGAGGACGGGTTTTCGTTCCACAAGTTACTATGAAGACATTTTGTTACTTTGGGGACTGTCCTTAAACTTTTCGTTATTCTAGTGTTTACTCTGAAGACATTTTACTGGACACAGCGCATTTTATAGGGACTTTTTTGGCTGTATATAGTCTTCAAAGTATGGGCAATGCATATATATATATATATATATATATATAGATATATATTCATTGTGCATACTTTGAAGACATCTGTATATACAGCCAAAAAAGCCCCTATAATATCCGCTGTATCGAGTTAAATGGCTTCAGTGTAAACAGTAGAATAACGAAAAGTTTAAGGACAGTCCCCAAAGTAACAAAATGTCTTCATAGTAACTTGTGGAACGAAAACCCGTCCCCGCAACATGTGCTGTGCACATATATATATATATATATATATATATATATATATATATATGTGCACAGTGCATGTTGCGGGGACGGTTTTTCGTTTCACAGGTTACTATGAAGACATTTTGATTCTTTGGAGACTGACCTCAAACATTACATTAATCTACTATATACACTGAAGACATTTTACTGGATACAGCGCATATTATAGGGACTTTTTTGGCTGTATATACAGATGTCTTCAAAGCATGCACAATGAATATATATATATATATATATATATATATATATATATATATATATATATATATATATATATATATTCATTATGCATACTTTGAAGACATCTGTATATACAGCCAAAAAAGTCCGTATAATATGCGCTGTATCCAGTAAAATGTCTTCAGTGTATACAGTAGAATAACGAAAAGTTTAAGGACAGTCTTCAATGTAACAAAATGTCTTCATAGTAACTTGTGGAACGAAAAACCGTCCCCGCAACATGCGCCGTGCACATATATATATATATATATATATATATATATATATGCATTGCCCATACTTTGAAGACATCTGTATATACAGCCAAAAATGTCCCTATAAAATGCGCTGTGTCCAGTAAAATGTCTTCAAAGTAAACACTAGAATAACGAAAAGTTTAAGGACAGTCCCCAAAGTAACAAAATGTCTTCATAGTAACTTGTGGAACGAAAACCCGTCCCCGCAACATGTGCTGTGCACACATATATATATATATATATATATATATATATATATATATATATGCATTTCACATACTTTGAAGACATCTGTATATACAGCCAAAAAAGTCCCTATAAAATGCGCTGTGTCCATTGACATTTTACTGGATTCAGCGCATATTATAGGGACTTTTTTGGCTGTATATACAGATGTCCCCGCAACATATGCTGTGCACATATATATATATATATATATATATATATATATATATATATATGTGCACAGCACATGTTGTGGGGACGGGTTTTCGTTCCACAAGTTACTATGAAGACATTTTGTTACTTTGGGGACTGTCCTTATATATATATATATATATATATATGTGCGCGGCGCATGTTGCGGGGACGGTTTTTCGTTCCACAAGTTACTATGAAGACATTTTGTTACTTTGGGGACTGTCCTTAAACTTTTCGTTGTTCTACTGTTTACACTGAAGACATTTTACTGGATACAGCGCATATAATAGGGACTTTTTTGGCTGTATATACATATGTCTTCAAAGTATGTGCAATGAATATATATATATATATATATATATATATGTGCACAGCACATGTTGCGGGGACGGGTTTTCGTTACACAATTTACTATGAAGCCATTTTGTTACTTTGGGGACTGTCCTTAAACTTTTTGTTATTCTACTGTATACACTAAGGACATTTTACTGGATACAGAGCATTTTATAGGGACTTTTTTGGCTGTATATACAGATGTCTTCAAAGTATGTGCAATGAATATATATATATATATATATATGTGCACAGCACATGTTGTGGGGACGGGTTTTCGTTCCACAAGTTACTATGAAGACATTTTGTTACTTTGGGGACTGTCCTTAAACTTTTCGTTATTTTAGTGTTTACTCTGAAGACATTTTACTGGACACAGCGCATTTTATAGGGACTTTTTTGGCTGTATATACAGATGTCTTCAAAGTATGGGCAATGCATATATATATATATATATATATATATGTGCACAGCACATTTTGCGGGGACGGGTTTTCGTTCCACAAGTTACTATGAAGACATTTTGTTACTTTGGGGACCGTCCTCAAACTTTTCATTAATGTACTGTAAACACTGAAGACATTTTACTGGATAGAGCGCATGTTACAGGGACTTTCTTGACTGTATATACAGATGTCTTCAAAGTATGTGAAATGCATATATATATATATATATATATATATATATATATATATATATGCATTGGCCATACTTTGAAGACATCTGTATATACAGCCAAAAAAGTCCCTATAAAATGCGCTGTGTCCAGTAAAATGTCTTCAGAGTAAACAGTATAATAACGAAAAGTTTAAGGACAGTCCCCAAAGTAACAAAATGTCTTCATAGTAACTTGTGGAACGAAAACCCGTCCCCGCAACATGTGCTGTGCATATATATATATATATATATATGTATATATATATATATATATATATATATATATATATATATGCATTGCCCATACTTTGAAGACATCAGTATATACAGCCAAAAAAGTCCCTATAATATACGCTGTATCCAGTAAAATGTCTTCAGAGTAAACACTAGAATAATGAAAAGTTTAAGGACAGTCCCCAAAGTAACAAAATGTCTTCATAGTGACTTGTGGAACGAAAACCCGTCCCCGCAATATTTGCTGCACATATATATATATATATATATATATATATATATATATATATATATATATATATATATATATTCATTGCGCATACTTTGAAGACATCTATATATACAGCCAAAAAAGACCCTATAATACGCTCTGTATCCAGTAAAATGTCTTCAGTGTAAACAGTAGATTAATTAAAAGTTTGAGGACGGTCACCAAAGTAACAAAATGTCTTCATAGTAACTTGTGGAACGAAAACCCGTCCCCGCAACATGTGCTGTGCACATATATATATATATATATATATATTCATTGTGCATACTTTGAAGACATCTGTATATACAGCCAAAAAAGTCCCTATAATATGCGCTGTATCCAGTAAAATGTCTTCAGTGTATATAGTAGATTAATGTAAAGTTTGAGGTCAGTCTCCAAAGAATCAAAATGTCTTCATAATAACCTGTGAAACGAAAAACCGTCCCCGCAACATGCGCTGTGCACATATATATATATATATATATATATATATATTTGCACAGCACATATTGCGGGGACGGGTTTTCGTTCCACAAGTTACTATGAAGACATTTTGTTACTTTGGGGACTGTCCTTAAACTTTTCGTTATTCTAGTGTTTACTCTGAAGACATTTTACTGGACACAGCGCATTTTATAGGGACATTTTTGGCTGTATATACAGATGTCTTCAAAGTATGGGTAATGCATATATATATATAACGAAAAGTTTAAGGACAGTCCCCAAAGTAACAAAATGTCTTCATAGTAACTTGTGGAACGAGAACCAGTCCCCGCAACATGTGCTGTGCACATATATATATATATATGTTTGTAAACTTTTAATTAATCTACTGTGTACACTAAAGACAGTTTACTGGATACAGCGCATATTATAGGGACTTTTTTGGCTGTATATACAGATGTCTTCAAAGTTATTATACACAACATAATAGTGCTGCAAAGTTTTCGATTCGAACGAATATTCGAATGAAAAGGTTTTTATAGTGATTTGTAATAAAAACTAATATTTTTCGCATTAATTCAGTGTAAGATCACTTAAAATATTATCAATTTATTTAACTTTATCGAATATTTAACGATTTTTCCCGGTATTTTTATTAATTTTTTCGGTTTGCGATAAAATATTTACCTCGTAATTTTTTTTATTTTTTAATTAAACCGACTTCCACTCGAGTGAAAGTAATTTTTATTCAAAGTTAATCCCGTTTTAAATACCCGAGTAAATATTTTATTAAATCTTTTTCGATATTCAATATTTTTTTGAATCTTTTCAATACTTTTTGCATCCTTTACGGAAATTAACTATAATTTTTCTCGTTTTTACGCAATTATTTGAAAATAATATCCCCGAAAATGTCAGATATTTCTGAATTAATTAAATGTTCCGATCGATTGAGCGAATTTGAAGCGATTATTGCCGCAATACCTCCAGCGGATCATAGGATCGGTTCCCTTATTGTTCACGAAAGGGAACTAAACCGTTTATGGGAGTCAATTCGAGCATCATACGATTCTTTGAAAATGGAATCGGAAACCGAAAAAAAAAATGCTTAAGGAAATAAAGCATAGGTACGCGTCTTCGTACAAGACCTACATCCGAGCTATTTCCAACGTTACCGAACATTGAGAACGACTTTGGGCGGAAAAGAAGAAGGATCTTACTCCAATACCAGCTCATTCTATTAATCTACCTCCTTGTAAGATTAAACCTTTTAATGGCACTTACACAATGTGGCCAACTTTTCGCGATTTATTCACCGCGATGTATATAAACCGCCCGATAAGTCCCGTTGAGAAAGTACTTCATCTTTTGGGATTGGTATCCGAAGATGTTCATAAGGTAATTAGTAAGTGTCCTTTGACCAATGAAGGCTTTGACCTCGCGTGGAAGAATTTGGTCGACACTTACGAGAATAAGAAAAGTCTCATAAATGCTCAAATGGCAACTCTTTTAAGTATTCCCCCGATAGACCGGGGAACCGGCCCCAAGATAAAAGAGTTGCAACGAACAATAAATGATATTATTTCAAATCTCGAATTATTAAAGGTTACCCCGGAATTATTTTTTCACGTAATCTTTGTTTATATTTGCTCTATCAAATTACCCGAAAATACTTTGACACTTTGGCAAGAGTCAGTCAAAAGTAATCCCGATACTCCGAAATGGATAAATTCCTAGCGTCGCAGTATCATACCCTCGAATCCGTTACCGATATACGACGCTCCCAATTGGAACAAAAGCAGGTTGGAAATCCTATTCGGCACCAACCAGCTAGGACTCAGTCCACAAATCCAAATACCTCGAATAGGTCTTTTGGTAACCCGAAAAAGGTTAACAGTTTTGTTACCAAGACTAAATCTAGTCAACCCGTTAGTCATTGTGTTCTATGCCAAGAACAGCACCCGTTACGACTATGTGCTACATTTTTAGCGCAGAATGTTGAGGAGCGTATGTCAACGGTGAGAAGGCTTAAGTGTTGTACGAATTGCCTTGCTACCTCTCATAAATTCAAAGCTTGTAAAAGCATTCACGTTTGCTTTATGTGTTAGCAAAAGCATCACTCGTTGCTTCACAGGAGCAATAATCCCACTGCGACAAATTCAGGTGGTATTGCACCACCGAGGGACTCAAGTACATCTGTCCAAATCACTGGCAATCGTGTTTTCCCAGCTGCCAATAGCTCTCGGACTCCGACGAACGCCGATGATGGTCCGTCTAGTTCAAAGGGAGTGCGATCCCATCAAACATATGCCACGAGGTTATCCTCTGACTCGAATACAACCGTGTTGTTGGGGTCTGTGGTGTGCAAAGTGCATAATCGTGACATTTTTAGCTCGGCTCGGGCTTTGATCGATCCATGTTCTAAAGTTTCCTTTATTTCGAAAAGGTTACAGGAAAAACTCGGTATACCTACTTTTTCTATTCCGGTTACTGAAGTTTCAGGTGTAGAGGACAATTTGACGTCAACACCATCGAGAATGTGCTGTTTTACAATTGGTTCTCCAATTGACCCTGATTTTGCACTTCAGACGAGGGCCTATGTAGTCGGAAGGGTTACAGGCCGTATACCCTCCGGTTCACTTGCGAATGGCTTAGATAATGATTTCCCCGATGTTAAATTATCTAACATTGATTGGACCCGAATGGATCTTCTCCTTGGGGGGAGGTCTATCCTCGAATTTTGAAACCATGTGTGCGAATTAATCCGAATGGCAACCTGGTCGCACAAGAGACCGTTTTTCGTTGGATTGTCACCGGTGAGGTGCCTTACCCCGAACCATCACGATCGATTACTACTTTTTGTAACCATGTAGGATTAAACGCCCAACTTGCGCGTTTTTGGGAACTTGAAAAGGTTCCCCCAGTTTCGCGTTTAACAGAAACTGAAGAGTTTTGTGAGGAACTTTTCCGATCCACTACTAACAGGGACTCCAACGGTCGATATGTGGTTTCACTCCCATTTAAACCCGATTTTCCGAAATATTTATCTTTGGGCAATTCCCGTGATTTGGCTCTTTCTCAGTTTAGGAGAAATGAAAATAGACTTCTGAAAAATCCCGAATTGAAGTCGCAATACGATAAAGTGATCGATGAATATATGGTTTTGGGCCATATGCGTGAGGTCGAACCACCGACTTCGGAGACATTTAATTATTATATGCCGCATCATGCAGTCATTAAGCCCGATAGCGTTACTACAAAACTCCGTGTAGTATTTAACACTTCAAACCCTTCCTCGAATGGAGTAAGTTTGAATGGTATTTTGTACCCCGGTCCAATTCTTCAAGCGGACCTGACAATTTTGATTCTCCGTTGGCGATTTTATCGTTTCGTATTTAATGCTGACATTGAAAAAATGTATCGGCAATTACTCGTATATCCCAATCAAACCATATTTCAGAGGATTCTTTTCCGTCGTAATCCTGATGATGAAATTAAGGACTATGAGCTAAAGACTGTAAACTTTGGGGTGAATTGTGCTCCTTACCTCGCAATACGGACACTACTTCAATTGGCCAGTGATTGTGAAGCTCAAAGTCCGCTGCATCTGAGATTTTAGAAGATCATGTCTATGTCGATGACGTGCTTGCCGGTTCTCATGAACTGGAAGATGGTTTGAGGAAAAGAGACGAACTTATCCGAGTTCTTGAATCTGCTGGGTTTATTCTCCGAAAATGGACAGCAAATCATCTTCGTCTTCTTGAGAACCTCTCCGAAAATAATCTGCTCGATGCAGATTTCTTAAAATTCACAGATGCGAGCACTACTATAGAAGACAGCTTCTATTTTAAACTCGTTTCGCAATCAGGTCGAAATGTGGTCACAAAACATGCTGTTTTGTCTGAAATAGCCAGATTATTTGATCCCGCCGGCTGGCTTTCCCCGAAGATTATCGTTGCTAAAATGATTATGCAACAGATATGGAAAGACAAAACAGATTGGGATGAGTGCTTGAGTTCTACCACTTTGACTCAATGGCACGCCTTTCTCGATGATTACCCGAATATTGAAAAAATTCAAATACCCAGATGGGTCAAGTACGATCCAAGTGGTGATTTCGAAATTCATGGCTTTTGTGATGCCTCAGAAAAAGCCTATGCTGCAACGATCTATGTTCGCACAATCTCTTCCCCGATTGAGATAACCTCGCACTTGCTAGCGTCAAAAACAAAAGTAGCTCCAGTTAAATATGAGACTTTACCCCGTTTAGAATTCTGTGGAGCGGCACTTATAGCAAGCATGGTAGAATCTTTGAGTAGTCAACTGAATTTAAACAGAGATAAAATTCATCTTTGGACTGACTCTACCATTGTTTTGACTGAACGTAAAGTTGGAAATGATAAATGGTCCCATGTCGTTTCCAATGATAACCCCGCCGATTTGGCCAGTCGTGGATCACTTGCTCGTGATTTGATCGATAACCCTTTGTGGTGGCACGGTCCTAAATGGTTGGCTCAACCAAGGGATAAATGGCCTTCGAAATCGGCGAATATTTATTCATATTTAGAATGTGTTAAAACACATCAGATCCTAGAGAAACCATTTGATATTCTCGGAAAGTTCTCTGATTTACCCCGGACAATGCGTATTATTGCCTATTTATTCCGTTGCTTTAATTTTCTGAAAACTCGTTCCCAATCATATCATACCCTTGATATTACACATTCCGAAATGGAATTTGTTCGAAACCGTTTAGTTCTCGTGTGTCAGCGCATTTATCTTCCGGAATATTCGTTTTTATCGAAGAATCTTCCTTTACCCCCGAAAAGTAACTTGTTGGCTTTGAATCCTTTTATAGATTCGAATGGATTCGTTCGAATGAACGGCCGACTTGTTCATGCCCCTGGTTTGACACATGATGAAAGATACCCGAAGATTTTGCCTTACTCCTGCACTTTTACGAAATTATTCGTGAAGCACGTCCATAAGTGTACGATACATGGCGGACAGTCTTTGATGCTTCGGGTAATACGAATGGAGTTCTGGGTTCCAAACCTGAAGAATCTGGTGCGGGGAGCTATTCGTAGTTGCACTGTGTGCGCTTTACACCAGAAGAAGTCTGGTCAGCAGCTTATGGCAGCTTTACCCCCTGAAAGGTCGACTTTTTCAAGAACATTCACTCACACTGGGCTAGATTTCGCTGGCCCCTTTAACATAAAATCCTACAGCGGTCGGGGTTGTAGAACCACTAAGGGCTATGTCGTAGTTTTTGTATGCTTTGCTACGAAAGCAATACATTTAGAGGCAACCGGTGACATGTCATCTGAAACCTTTTTAGCGGCGTTTGCTCGTTTTTTCTCTCGACGAGGTTGTCCGTCTCATTTATATTCCGATAATGGAACGGCTTTTGTTGGTGCCTCGAATTTGTTAGAAGTCGATAGAAGACATTTTCTTTCCGACTTGAAACGCCAACTCCTCTTCCAAAGCAGCCTGCACATTGTGCAATGGCATTTTATACCCCCCGGCGGGAGTTAAAAGTTTTTAAACTCATTTAAAAAAGATTTCTAACGCGCAGAAATATACATACGAAGAGTTTTCTACGTTGCTCAGCCGAATAGAATCTTGTCTTAGTTCACGACCTTTATCCCCGATGAATGAAAACCCTCATGACATAGCCCCCTTAATACCCAGTCATTTCTTAATAGGTGGCCCCTTATTAGCTCCCCCCGAACCCAACTTATCAGATTTATCCCTCAGTCGTGCCAATAGGTGGCAAAAACTCAAAATTCTTCACCACCAACTTGCTCTGCGTTGGAAAGAAGAATATTTGAAGGAACTTCACAGGCGTGTGAAGTGGAAATATCCAAAGAGGGAATTCCAGATAGGAGATATTGTTGTTATCCGTCAGGATAATCTACCTCCAAATGAATGGAGGTTAGGGCGCGTAGAAAAAGTTTATAATGGCCCCGATGAAAAAGTACGCGTCTGCGATGTAAAGACAGCTTCTGGCATTTTCACTCGGCCAATTGTGAAGCTCGTTCTTCTACCCATATCCGAACAAAAATAACCCGTTTATTTTTCTTTTTTTCCCTCACAGGTAAAATGTCAGACATATCGCGACGTCTGCAAGTTCACCCCCCCACAGGTAACCAGGCCACGGTCGAAGAGTCCAAAGAGACGCCCGAAAAAGGACCGGCCTGTAAGTTATGCAAAAAGGATCATCCCTTCCGGAGATGTTTCCGTTTTAAGCAGATGTCGGTAGTTGACCGTATAAAGACTGTAAACGACATAAATATTGTTTTAATTGTCTGGCAACCACCCACCTCCTAAGGGCCTGTGAGAGCCGTGATCGATGTTTGGAGTGTCTGGAGGAGCACCATACCCTGTTGCACAGATCCCACCATTTGGCAAATAAAAAACAATCACAACGGAGAAAACCGAAGAGACAACAAAAACCAACAAAAATATCAACAACAACAACATAAACATCAACAACGTCAACATAAGCGTCAACAACAGCAAACCTAACAGCATTCATATAATTGCTGCACCCGTAACCCCCGATCAGGTCCAATCAACAATAATGGACAGACAGCCAGCCACCATCATCATCAACGTCCATTCGGGACAAATTGTTTGATTTTTATTTCGTTTTTGTACTATGTATATATTTTTTTGATTTAAATTTTTCATTTTTTCAATTTTTTATTTTTTTTCAATTTTGTTTTCCCATTTTTATTTTAATTTTAATTTTCATTTAAATTTTTATTTTTTACAAAGAAATGAATTATAAAATAATTTTGTAAATATTTAAATATTTTAAATGAATTAGTTTTAAGTATTTTATTGAACTTACCCGTTATAAATTTCCCGAACGCACTTATTCCTTAGCTCCTCTTGTTGCACCCGTGCAAGGAGGGCGGGATGTTTACGCGTAGAGTGCATGAATACGTCTATTATTTAGCTTAACGAAACTTTTCTCTTGCTCTCTTTGGCATTTTTTGGTAGCCTTAGAGATCTTGTTTTGTTAAGCTACTGTTTATTACTATTGTAACCACCCGCAAGAAAGGTACGATAGTTTTGCTTGTTACACCCGACAACAAGACAAAAATAAAATTTATAACGTTTTTAGAAAAAATTAATAATCCGTTTTTTTCTTCCTTTTTACAATAATTTCAGAATATTATTTTACGGACAAAAACATTGATTCTATGGAGACCGTCCTCAAATTTTTCATTATTCTACTGTTTACACTGAAGACATTTTACTGCATACAGCGCATATTATAAGGACTTTTTTTGCTGTATATACAGATGTCTTCAAAGTATTCACAATGAATATATTTATATATATATATATATAAAGGGTGTCCCAAGAAGAACGCAATTTTTAAATCTGGCAACATTTGAACAATTGTTATTGTTTGCTAGTAGAAGGTACGAGGTTAGTAAAAATGGAGCGCTACACGAATGAACAACGCATTCTCATTGTGAAATTGTTTTACCAAAATGGTGAAAGTTTTGCGGCTACTGTTCGCAAATTGCGATCAATTTGGGGTCACAATAATGCTCCAAAAGAGTCAACTGTAAAGAGATTAATGGATAAATTTGACGAAACTGGGTCTGTTAGTGATGTAAAGACAACAACGCGCCAACGACCAGGTCGATCGACCGAAAATGTCGCAGCTGTATGTGATGATGTCGCTCAAACTCCATCCACCTCAATTCGACACCGAGCTCAGCAAATTGGTGTCTCCAAATCCACTTTGCAGCGAATGTTGACGAAAGATTTGCATCTTCATGCATACAAAGTTCAATTGACTCAGGAACTGAAGCCAGCTGACCATGGACAGCGAAGGGAGTTCGTTAATTGGGTATTGGAGAGACAACATGAAAATGCTGATTTTGCCGATAAAATCATCTTCAGTGACGAGGCCCATTTTCATTTTGATGGCTTCGTCAATAGGCAGAATTGTCGCATTTGGGGTGAGGAAAATCCTCCAGTGATTCACGAGAAGCAAATGCATCCTCAACGTGTCACTGTGTGGTGTGGTTTTTGGGCTGGAGGAATCATTGGACCTTTTTTTTAAGAAAATGAGGCAGGTCAAGCGTAAACAGTCAATGGTGTTCGGTATCGTGAAATGATAACCAGTTTTTTCTTGCCTAGAATTGAAGAAATGAATGTCGAGGGCATGTGGTTCCAACAAGACGGCGCCACATGTCATACAGCCAGAGAAACAATTCAATTGCTGCATCAGTCATTTCCCGGTCGTGTTATTTCGCGTTTTGGAGATTAGAATTGGCCGCCTAGATCGTGCGATTTAACACCATTAGATTTTTTTCTATGGGGTTTTTTGAAGTCGATGGTTTACGCGAATATGCCGACGACGACTCAAGCCTTAAAAGAGGAAATTGGACGCTGCATTAATGAAATACCGCAGCATTCATGCAAAACGGTCATTGAAAATTTCATTAAAAGATCGCGTGCATGCCAGCAAAACCGCGGCGGCCATCTGCACGATATATTGTTCCATACATAACCTCATTCTGTCTACTTTACGATATAATAAAGTTTCACGATTTTTTTTAAATATCTGTGTTTTATTTAAAATTTAAAAATTGCGTTCTTCTTGGGACACCCTTTATATATATATATATATATATATGTGCCCAGCACATGTTGCGGGGACGGGTTTTCGTTCCACAAGTTACTATGAAGACATTTTGTTACTTTGGGGACTGTCCTTAAACTTTTCGTTATTCTACTGTTTACACTGAAGACATTTTAATGGACACAGCGCATTTTATAGGGACTTTTTTGGCTGTATATACAGATGTCTTCAAAGTATGGGCAATATATATATATATATATACATATATTCATTGCCCATACTTTGAAGACATCTGTATATACAGCCAAAAAAAGTCCCTGTCATATGCGCTGTATCCAGTAAAATGTCCTCAGTGTAAACAGTAGAATAACGAAAAGTTTAAGGACAGTCTCCAAAGTAACAAAATGTCTTCATAGTAACTTGTGGAACGAAAAACCGTCCACAGCTCATGTTGCGGGAACGGTTTTTCGTTTCACAGGTTCTATGAAGACATTTTGTTACTATGGGGACTGTCCTTAAACTTTTCGTTATTCTTTATTATATATATATATATATATATATATATATTCATTGCCCATACTTTGAAGACATCTGTATATACAGCCAAAAAAGTCCCTATAAAATGCGCTGTGTCCAGTAAAATGTCTTCAGAGTAAACACTAGAATAACGAAAAGTTTAAGGACAGTCCCCAAAGTAACAAAATGTCTTCATAGTAACTTGTGGAACGAAAAACCGTCCCCGCAGCATGTGCTGTGCACATATATATATATATATATATGTATATATATATACAGCGCATACAACAGGGACTTTTTTGGCTGTATATACAGATGTCTTCAAAGTATGTGCAATGAATATATATATATATATATATATATATATATATATATATATATATATATATATTCATTGCCCATACTTTGAAGACATCTGTATATACAGCCAAAAAAGTCCCTATAATATTCGCTGTATCCAGTAAAATGTCTTCAGTGTAAACAGTAGAATTACGAAAACTTTAAGGACAGTCCCCAAAGCACCAAAATGTCTTCATAGTAACTTGTGAAACGAAAAACCGTCCCCGCAACATGCGCCGTGCACATATATATATATATATATATATACATAAGGGTTTTGTGTGAGTTTTGTACTTCATTTTTTTTTGTATTGCCGTTTGAAACCGGGTTTTCATAACCGTCTTTGCGGTCCGTCATGTTTATATTATATTTGTTTATTTAATTTTTATTCTATAAGAGATTTTACCGGGCACATAAAAAGTAGATCCTAATATTATTATTTCTTAATTTAATTCATTTAGTTAGAAAATTTATATTCAATAAAATTATGCCTTGTTTTTTACAACGTAAAATATTAAGGGTAAATGTTATTTTATAGGGACTGGTCCTAAGGTAAGTGGTGTGAGCGGGCTTATGGGGTCACTAACAGTTTGGTGGATAACCTGGTGACCATGGTTGGGTTAGGGCGGCTGGAGAACTACATCCACCTCCCGTTCCATTGTGTTTTTTTTTTTAGATAATTTTGTGAGTTTTTTCATTGTTACGATCCTTAAGGCTAAGGCGAAGGGTTGGGATTCATACCCTAGAGAACAAAACCCGAATGAGCTAACTGGCCTCAAATTCGTTTTAGTGCTACTGCCTTATTCGTTACCAGAACTTTCCAAATAGATTTAGTTAAACCACGTGCTCAAGTGTATTTTTTTTTTGTAACCAGAAACACACTTAAAACCGCACTAAAAACTTTTAAATTTAACGTTTAAAAAAAACAAATTTTTTTGTTTATGTATTTTTGTATTTCCTTTTGTTTTTTATTTTGACACTTCATACTTAGATTAAGCACCCAGAGTAAAAATATTGATAAGTTATTTTGGTTAAATTTTCCTTGGAATAAATGCTTAGCATTGGTTAGTTTCCCATAGTTTAGTTAACTGTTCGAGAAAAGTTAATAAGCTAATATATCCAAAAAAATTTAAGTATTAAAGGACTTAGATAAAAACAAGTTGTTTTGTCCAAAATATTTAAGAATAAGGTTTTCGCATCTTTAATTGAATAAACACAGAAAAATCGATGCAATTTACTAGGTGAGGACCTGACAGGAATATGTGTTCAAATCTTTTATTTACTGCAAAAGTCTTGGAAAATTTTTTCAAGTCTTCTTAAGTTTTAGAATTTTTTACTGAATTATATTTTATCTTTTTTTATTCCTTTTCATCTTTTATCACAATTAGGTAAATGAGAGCGTTCATGAGAGTACTTGCGTTTCTTTTTTTACCAGGACGTACCCGTATTTTTTGTTAGGGTAAAATGGTAAGACTTTCAAATGATCACCTGCTGCTAATAAATCAGCTGTTTTGTATTTGTGTAAAAATTAAAGTTAAATAAAAAATGTAGAAAATTTTTTTTGTTCTTAATAATGGAAATTAAATTATTGTATGGGATTTTAATTATTTTATATGTTTGATTTTTATTAAATTGTAATCCCGACCCCTGGTTAACATTTGTAAACAAATATAATATATACTTGTATTTTAAAATAAAAAAAAACAAATCGTTTCTTCACTGAAACTCTCGTACATTTTATTGGTGCCGAAACCCGGGAATTGTCTCACGATAAAAAATATAAAATTTCTTGACACCAAAACGTATCGTTTATTTTTTAACAAAATTATACTTCTACAATTACAACATCTTTAACATTCTGGCTGTACTAGTGGTTTTAATCTTAACAAGAAGTTTGTTGGTACTGGACTTACTGGTCAAAAATCTTATAAAGAAAATACAACAAATATTTCACTTGCTAATTAAAACACAAAATGGAAAATCTTTCATCTATAATAGAAGTGCAACGTAACGCAAATCGCCATTTGCAGCGACTGATGATAGACTTTGATAAAAAACCAAAAGGACAACTAACAAAGGCTACATACAAACTATTCTAGAAGAAGTTGAACTAACCTTTAACTTTAAAGAAGACCATGAACATATTTGTGAAGCGGTTCTTGAAAATTCTATACAAGAAACAACTGTTCCTTATTTAAATGAAGATTTTTATTTAAATCTAAAATTTTAGAGTTATTAGTAGATTCATCATCATCATCATCACATCAACAAATGTCAAGTACTTTCGTGTCTTCCAATAGATGAATTTCATGTAAAAATCGAGATGCATTGAACCCGACCCCCTCAGATATCGATGAAATTTTGTTCATAGCTAAATTTGATCAATACAAACAAACTCTCATTTTAAGAAATGACTTTTTTGCGATTTTTTGGGCGTGTTAAAATATCTTTTTAATGATACCAAGATCATGTAAATCGGTTCAGCCGATTCTGAGCTATTGTAGTTTAAATGGAGCTCTTTTCGACTATTTTCGCGTTTTTTCGAAAACTTTCCCACTGTGCCACGCTCAAAAGATCGCAAAACAGTCATTTCTAAAAATGAGAGTTTGTTTGTATTGATCAAATTTAGCTATAAACAAAATTTCATCGATATCTGAGGTGGTCGGGTTCAAAATTTCAGTTTTATCTCGATTTTTAAATGAAATTCATCAATACACAAAATACATCATTTATTTCTAGTGCAAGACTTCCAAAAATTCAATTACCAACTTTTAATGGAGAATATATCGACTGGATTCCATATCGTGATATGTTCCTTTCTTTGGTGCACAACAATCCGTCCCTCACAGGTTTCCAAAAATATTTTTACTTAAAAGGTTCGTGCCAAAGGTCTGCACTAGACACCATCAGAACACAACTACACAGCTGCATGGAAAGCATTAGAAGAAAGATACAATAATACAAGAAAAATAGTAGACCAAACGCTAAGAAAGTTGTTCAATATTCCATCATCGAATGGTTCATTTGAGAGTATTAAGGAATTGCTTGATACTACACGCTTTTCAATTTCTCTTTTAAAATCACTTGACATAGATGATTTGTTTGAAGCAATGTTAGTTTTCCTCACCAGCGAAAAATTGGATAAACAAACAAGAAAAGAATGGGAGCAATCCATCACTTCATCTAACAAAATTCCCCCAATGGCAATTATGTTCCTTTTTCTAGAAATGTCTTTTAGAGCACTTGAATCTGTTGAGGAAGCTCATACGCCATCAAGACATGAAAAGACGTCATCAAAAGTTGAAAAAGCACAAACTGTAAGTAAACCATCACAACAAAAAGCATGTAGAAGATCTCTTTATACTCACAACGTCGAAATCCTCTGTACAAATGCTTCAAATTTTCTTCACTAGCATCAGCAGAGAAAAAATCCGTTATACAAAAGAATAACATTTGTTCAAATTGTTTACATTTTGGCCACAGCGCAAATCAATGTAAAGTTTAGCTCGCTGTCAACAATGCAAACAAATTCATCATACTATTTTACATAGTTCATATGCTACTGAAAGTCAGCAACAACAACAGACAGCAATTGCAGTAGATGATAATCAAGGTCATCACGCAACTTTAGAACAGTGATCGGCAAAGAGTCGCCCATGGGCGACTCACTTATACTAACATACTAACACAGATAGCATGAAAATGAAAATAATAAATCAGTCTCAATTGAGCTTTCGCGCAGTAAGGTAGTGTCGACGGATAGTACGTACATTACACTGAACGAAATGTCTTACGAAGAATGGGCTAACTTGAATGTTTAATATAACAGCGTCTTTTATTGTTGCTGCTGAACTTGCAAATCGTTGCCGTCCATTAGGGGAAGGCCAGTTTTTCAAGGATGTTATAAAATATGCAATGAATGAATAAACTTACAAATTATTTTGTAGTTTGTAAGTTAAAGTATATAAAAATCTTTAATATTTCTTTATTTATTTATTTATTTCTTTCTTTCTTTAATTATTTTTTTATTGATTTATTTATATATATTTATTTGTGTATTTAAAATTCATATTTAAATAGGGAAGGGTTTGACTTTCCCAGGCTGTAACTGATAAACTTCTTGGATCTTTAAAGATTTTAATTATAAATTTTCGTTTTTTTATTTGCTTTTGTTATATTTTTTTTGTTCTCATCCTTTGTTTTTTTATGTTTGTTTATATGCACATAGTTTTAAGAAAATTACAAACACATTTCTTTCAGTGCATTAAGAGAGGGAGAGCGTAACTCACCTATACAATGGCAACAATATGGTTGTATTAGTTTGCCGATCACTGCTTTAGAACAAACGATCAGTTAAATACACACATCACATCACTTGCTGTTAATATGCGCAAACAAGTTCTGTTATCTACAGCTAAACTGTTGTCAAATTATAACAAAACCTTTAGTTTAAATATTGATGCTTTAGTTGTAAACAAAATAACTTCATACAGACCAGATAATATAAAGAAAAATAGTTTGCCAAATTTACAACAATATTATTTGTCTGACCCTATATTTTATTTTCCATTAAAAATTTACATATGATTGGGTGGTGAGGTTTATGGTGATTTTATGATATTAAAAACAATTAAATTTCCAAACAGTGTTCTTTTGCAGGAAAGTCATTTTGGCTGGCTAGTTACTGGGCCTACAGGCAGTTGTTCCACAGAAACAAAGGTAAACGTCAACACATGTAACCTTGAAAATCAACTACGCCTTTCTTGGGAACAAGAAGAGGCGATTGAAGAAAGAAAATTAACAATAGAAGAAGAATTGTGTGAGAAGTTTTTTGCAACAACATTCACAAGAGACTCTAACAGTCGTTATACAGTACATCTACCGTTTAAAAATTTACTTTTTGAAAAAGCTTTGCCTTTTTTTAATAATACAGATTACAGTGCCTTAAAACGATTAAAACATCTTGAAACTTCTTTTAAGTTTCGGCCACAATTTGCTACACAATTTATGGCAGAATATATAAAGCTAAGCCACATGAAAAAAATAGGAAAATATCCACAAGATTTACCGTCTAACTGCTACTTTTTGCCGCACCATGGGGTTCTTCGTGAAAGCAGTGCCACTACTAAACTTAGAGTGGTCTTTGATGGAAGTAATAAAACTGTCGCACACACATCATTAAACGATGAACTAAGTCCAGGACCAGCATTACAAAATGACTTGCCGAAAGTTATTACACGTTGGCGGCGATTTTAAATCGGTTTCACTGCTGACTTGGAAAAAATGTTTAGGCAAATTAATATTTGTAAAGACCACCAGCAATATCATCAGTGTATTTTGTGGCGCGATGAAAACACCAATGAAATCAACATTTATAAATTAAAAAATGTTACTTATGGCACAACTAGTGCCCCATTTTTTGCTATAAGGGTACTTAAGCAAATTGCGTATGATGGAGCTGAAAAATATCCACTTGCCAGTAAGGTTCTGCAGTCTGACACCTACGTAGACGATGTTATTTCAGGAGCAGATACTCTCAATGAATCCATAAAACTAAAACAACAACTTCGTTTGCTACTAGATGGTGCTGGTTTCAATCTACGTAAGTGGAATTCTAATTGAACTGATCTTTTAAACCATATTCCTGTTGAATACTTGGCAACAATAAATAATTTCCAACTACAAAACAATGAAATGGTAAAAGCTTTGGGTTTATCATGGGACCCACAAACTGATAGCTTTTGTTTTAAAATAAATTATACTTTTTCTGATAAAATAACAATAAGCAGTGTGCTTTCAGATTCTGCAAGGCTTTTTGATCCACTTGGTTGGCTGGCCCCCACAACAATTATAGCAAAAATTATGTTTCAAAGACTGTGGCGTCAAGGACTCGATTGGTCGGGTATACTACCGAAGGCATTGAGTGATGAGTGGTCAAATTATCGTATTGCACTAAAACACATTGAAGAAATTAATTTGCCAAGATGGTTTCATTCTTTTTCTACTGCCTCACCTGAATTGCATGCATTCTGTGACGCATCAAAATCAGCCTTTGCTGCGGTTTTATATTTAAGAGTAATATCCGAAGATGGATCTGTTCACATAAGTCTTGTGCAATCTAAAACTAAAGTGGCACCACTGAAACTACAAACAATTCCTAAACATGAATTTTGTGCTGCTGTTTTGTCAGCTAAATTGGTTAATAAAGTAAAACGTAGTATTGGTCTTGAGGTTAATCAAATCACATTCTGGTCTGACAGTACTACAGTTCTCAACTGGATAAAATTGCAATCTTTATCTTTACCTGTTTATGAAGCTAATCGCGTTTCACAAATCCAACGTTTAACAAATGTAATTGAATGGAGATACGATTCTGCAAGAGACAATCCAGCTGATTGTGCAACTAGAGGCTTGCTCCCACATGAGCTTCAAAATCACACACACATTGGCTTGCTGATGATCCAGACAAATGGCCAGTTGAAAAGTTCAGAAATACCATACAATCAACATCAAGAGACTTTACCGTACATACAACCACAGCAGCTGATTCTTTACAACAGTATCCAGACTTTTATTCAAAATACTCATAATTTGCTAAGCTGCAAAGAGTAACAGCTTATATATTTCGATACTACAACAAATTAAAAGATTATACATATATCAAGGAAAAATGTGCCTTTTAAAACAACAATGCTTATCAAGTAGTAGTAGAATCATAAATCTACAGCCATTTCTTGATGATGACGGAGTTTTACGTGTTGGTGGCAAAATAAAAAACGCAAATTTATCATTTTCCAAAAAACATCCCATTTTACTAACTAAAAAAGATCCAATTTCTATTCTTATTTTTACAGATACACATTTCAAAACATTGCATGGTGGTGTGCAGTTAATGCAATCGTACGTCATGTCACACTACTGGATAATTTCTGCTAGAAATCTTGCGAAATTAGTTAAAAGAAAATGTGTAATCTGTTTCAAATATGCTGCAAAAGCAAAAGTTCAACCAGTAAGGGTTACATATGCCTTTTTGTATGTATGTGTACAAAAGCCGTACATCTTGAAGTTGTTTCGAGCCTTACCACTGATGCCTTCTTGGCCGCTTTTAGGCGATTTATTTCACGAAGAGGCCCATGTACAAACTTATACTCCGATTGCGGAACTACTTTTGTAGGAGCAAGCAAAGAACTGCAAGCTATTCATAACTGTTCTAAAACTTCGCTTTCGGATAGCCTGTAGTGTGCATACTCACGGTACATAGTGTACAAAGGGAAAACAACGATTTGTATTTAAACCTTAAGTTGAATTAGTCAGAACTAATAAAAATAAAGAAAACAAATAAAACAATTATGAATACCCATGAGTAAGAACGTACTAAAGGGTTTCACGTTGCATTATTTGTAGTACTGACCATTGTCAAGTAATGTATCTGTTAATACTAGACCTCACACAGTTCAGGTGCAACGAATGCATGTGACACTTTGAAGTACTGCGACTGCAGTAATCTGGTGCGCAGATGTTTCAAGTGGGTCAATGTTAATTTTGTTTTGACGTTTCCCCTTTGTCACAGTACAAATAAATTTAGTATATAAGTCGTTGTAAAAATTAGAAATAAGTTAGTGTTAATTATAGTATTAAGTAGTATTAAACATGGAATTAAACTAAACGTAAAAGAGTCAGCTACGCTGACAAAATAAAGAAACAAGAAAATATTATACAAAACCAAGTCTTTCATTTTTTGAATCCCGAATAAGAAGAACCTTTTACATGCAACAACGAATCCAGTAAAGAAAATCCTGCATCAACGAATCCTAGGAAGACGAGATTTAATACATGGCGATCCTGCGACGCTGCCGAAATCCTGCGACGCTGCCGAGATCCTGCGACGCTGCCGAGATCCTGCGACGCTGCCGAAATCCTGTGACGCTGCCGAATATCTGACGCTGCCAAATATCTGACGCTGCCAAATGTCTGACGCTGCCGAATATCTGACACTGCCGAATACCTACCGCTAAGTATAATATTATTGTTTATGTATATAAAAAATTATTTAACAAGTACAACTTACGAGCAAATAAATAATGTAAAGGAATACATCTCAGAAAAAGTAAATGACTTACAAATAGAGGAGGAAATAAACTCTATTTTAGAAAAAGTAGACGAACTATATGTATTAGATAAGGTTACTTCGATCAAGGATTTTTTAAGTAAATTGAATAATAGAAACTAATCTTAGTACAAATTGTGTGAATAAAATAAATATGAAGTTTTAAATAATGATTTTGTTCTTATCAATATTATGGACAAATGGATAAAATATATAAACAAGTAGAAACTATATTAACATGCAACAATGCAAGGAAATCACCAGGCAGACCTTATTCATTAGAGACTATAGAATCCAAAAAAGAGGAACTTGAGAAATTGCAAGTAGATGCAAATACGACATTGAATAGTTTGAAAATAACAGAATTGGAAAAGAATACACAGTTAGAAAAATTCATTACATTGAAAAGAGAAACTTTGAATATTCTTCAGTTTCACGAAGCGCAACAGACAAGTAGTAGTATAGAAGAAGAATCTATTAATACAGAAGAAGAATATATTGAAACCGACACGATGACCAATAATATTTTGAACACGACTGAACTAGCATCTATCTCGAAACTATTACCATCTTTCAGTGGTGCAAGAGATGAGCTAGAACCGTTCATTGCTAATCTAGAAATAATAAAGGAGACTATTTCCCAGGAAAAACATACCTCATTTTTCAACTTTGTCTTTAGGACAAAGCTAACGACTAACGATAAGCACTGTCTGGATTAGAGTCTGAAGCATTTTTATATGTTGACGACATAATTGTTTCCGAATGTAGTTTGAAACATCATAATGAAAATTTAATAAACGTTTTTACTAGATATCCGAGTATAATCTTAAGCTAAATGCGGGTAAATGTTGTTTTTTAAGACCTGAAGTTGTATACTTAGGGCACTTGATCACAGCAAACGGTATCAGACCCAAGCAAGTATGAAGCAATTTCCAAATATCCGATTTCAAGAAATTCCGACGACGTCAGAAGATTTGTAGCTTTTTGTAACTACTATCGCAGATTCATAAAAAATTTTGCAGAAACTGCAAACTGTCTAAATGACCTATTGAAAAAGAATACGAAATTTGAGTGGACTGAAAAATGCCAATTGGCATTTGAAGCTTTAAAGAACAATTTAGTAAGCCCTCCAGTTTTGCAATATCCGGATTTTGATAGACCGTTTGTATTAACAACGGACGCATCGGATTTTGCGCTGGGTGCAGTTTTGTTTCAAGGTCCAATAGGTGAAGATTTACCCATATCTTATGCGAGCAGATCCCTTAACAAGCACGGGAAAAATAAACCCGTGATTGAGAAGGAGTTGCTAGGTATTTATTGGGGTATACAGTTTTTTAGACCGTATTTGTATGGTAGAAGATTCACGGTTGTAACGGACCACAGGCCATTAATATCACTATTTTCTCATAAGAATCCAAGCTTGAAATTAACACGAATACGTTTGGAACTTTCTGATTATGATTTTGATATTGTATATAAGAAAGGATCCAGCAATACTAATGCAGATGCATTATCGCGAATACGAATAGATTCCACGATATTAAGGAATATGATACCATTGGAAAATGATGAGAATATAAAGAAAGCGCTAGTAGTAACGAGAGGTATGAAAAAGAAATCATCAGTAAATGAAAATATCAATAGCAAGTCTCATAGCGAGTCTGATCAACTCCATATGTGGGATTGCACTTCCATCAATGATATAAAGCAAGCATGCAAACTGAAATTTATATTAGAAAAGAGGCCGACAGAGGATATATATAGATATATAACAGAGAATGATAAATGTAAAAATGAAATGCGCATTAGATGTAGTGATAATCCGAGGTGCTTAGGTACTCTATTGGAGAAGCTTTCATCTTATTTGAAGAAAAGTAAAAGTAGAAACTTTGCCATCGCCAGAGATGATGCAATATTTAGATTAATTCCTGCAGAAGAATTTAAGGCCAGATATAATGAATCGAATAAAGATGACGTAACAATAATGTTATATAGTAAACCTCAGCATATACTAAGCGAAAGTAAAAAGTTAGAACTTATAGAATTATTTCACAACACCCCACAGGGAGGTCATTTTGGAGTTCGAAAGACTCTACTAAAATTGAAACAACGGTACATATGGAAAGACATGTACAGAATGGTAAAGAATTATATTTCTAAGTGTGATCTCTGCCAGAGAAACAAGCAGGTAAGACACACCAGAAAACCACTTTGTGTTACGGATACCCCTACACAGAGTTTTGAAACGGTTGTAATCGATACAGTTGGACCGTTACGTCCTTCGATGAACTATCGATATATATTGACTATGCAATGCGAGTTAACAAAGTATGTTATAGCATGCCCCATAGAAACGAAAGAAGCGAAGTCCATACCTAAGGCGTTAACTGAAAACCTTATATTGAAATATGGAATATTTAAGACTTTGAAATCTGACGACGGAACAGAATTTACAAACGAATTAATGAGGGAGATATGCAAATTATTGAAAATTGAACAACGATTTTCAACTCCGTACCATCATGAAACTTTAGGCACCGTGGAAAGAAACCATAGGGTTCTAAATGAATATTTTTTATCTTTTGTAGAATGTTATAGTTGGGAACAATGGATTCCTTATTATGCATTTGCGTACAATGTAACTCCTCATGTGGATACCGAGTACTCTCCATTCGAATTGCTATTTAGAAGATTACCAAGTTTACCAGGTGATGAAGTCATGAATCATCCAAAGGTTTACAATCTAGAAAATTATGCTAACGAACTGAAAGCCAGACTAAAACATTCACTAGAACATTCAACTGACTGTAAAAGTAAAGGAAATAGACAAGTAGAATCAAGGGATAAGACAAATAGTATAAATTTAGAAGTAGGAGATTTAGTATTAGTTAGAATGAAAAGTAGAAAGAAAAGTGAAGCACCCTATAGAGGTCCTTACACTATAGAGGCAATTAAAGATTTAAACGTATCAGTTAGAGTAGGGAATAATATTAAGACGTATCATAAGAACTTATTAAAAATATATAAAACGTAATCAAAAAAAAAAATTGTAAATAATTGAAAATGTATCATAAATAACAAAACAAACAAAAAAAGAAATTATTATATTGTATAAAGCAAAACAACATATGAATTAAATTTTTTTTTTATTTTTTCTCATTAAACTGTTTATGATATTATATTACTTGAATAATTAAATATAAGAATGTAATACTATATTATTCTTTAAAATCGAGTTCAAGATCCTTTTTATAAAAAATAATAATAATGATTGTTTATTATTTCTTTCTTTCCAATATTTCGTCACCATATTGGGTGACTTCTTCAGGGAAATTATATAATTTTTTTCAACAATAAAAACATATATATATAAAATTTAAAAAAAAAAAAGGCGGGAAATTATAAAAATACTTTTTGACAATATGAAAAATATAAATATCACACGAAACGAAAATATTTTAAGTTTAAAAAAAAAAAAAAAAAAAAAAGAAGGAAACCAAAATGTTTTTATAAATATTTAAAATGAAAATATAACACAAACCCACAGCTTCTGGAAGAATTATAAACTATTATTCGAAACACCCAAGAAGAATCATAATTAATACAGCAAATAATCTAATTGAGAGGGTATTGAATATTAGCGACTTAGAATTTCACGGAAAAAATATAGAAAAGATTAAAAATATTTTAAACAATAATAATTACCCAATTCAACTAACATGTAATTTAATAAGGCAATATAAGAACAGAAATAATTTTAACACAAGAAACGTTATTGAACCTAAAATTTATAAATCTCTAACTTATGTTCCTCTTATATCTGAAAGGTTAGAAAGATCAAAAATTTATGATAATAGGAAATATATAGTAGCACATAAAACATATAACACATTAAGTAGACTATTTAGCAACACAAAAGACAGAATAGATAAATCGGAAATGTCAAATTTAGTTTATAAAATTCCGTGTAATGGTAATAATAGTGAAAACTGTAATAAGGCACAACAAAAAATAAACTTAAAACCAGAATTGCAGGACATAAATCAGATCAAAAATACAAGAACACCATTCCTACACAAAAAACAGCATTATCATTACACTGCAATAACTCTAATCATTATCCTGATTTTGATAATACGACAATTTTGAACATAGAAAATAATTACAGACGTAGATATATGTTAGAAATGTTACAGATAATGAAAATACCATCTACACAACGCATTAACTATAAAACAGATATAGCGAATATAGCCCAAAATTATAGACATTTAGTGAATAAGAACTGAGCTAATTATTTTAATTTTAAATAATATATGAAATTCAAAATAGTTTTTTGTTCTGTGTTATATTTTCATTTTAAATATTTATAAAAACATTTTTGTTTCCTTATCTTTTTTTTTTTTTTTTTAACTTAAAATATTTTTGTTTCGTGTGATATTTATATTTTTCATATTGTCAAAAAGTATTTTTATAATTTCCCGCCTTTTTTTTTAAATTTTATATATATATGTTTTTTTTGTTGAAAAAAATTATATAATTTCCCTGAAGAAGTCACCCAATATGGTGACGAAATATTGGAAAGAGAGAAATAATAAATAATCATTATTATTATTTTTTATAAAAAGGATCTTGAACTCGATTTTAAAGAATAATATAGTATAATATTGAAGATCGAATAAAGGAAAATAAATATAGATAAGAATGTAATATTATGGGTATGCACTGTTGGAAATACACATGATTTAAATCCTCCAATTTCTGTTGATTTTCTTTTTAAAGAAATTTGAAGATTTATCTGAAGGGTGAGGGTGTAGTGTGCATACTCACGGTACATAGTGTACAAAGGGAAAACAACGATTTGTATTTCAACCTTAAGTTGAATTAGTCAGAACTAAAAAAAATAAAGAAAACAAATAAAACAATTATGAATACCCATGAGTAAGAACGTACTAAAGGGTTTCACGTTGCATTATTTGTAGTACTGACCATTGTCAAGTAATGTATCTGTTGATACTAGACCTCACACAGTTCAAGTGCAACGAATGCATGTGACACTTTGAAGTACTGCGACTGCAGTAATCTGGTGCGCAGATGTTTCAAGTCGTTGTAAAAATTAGAAATAAGTTAGTGTTAATTATAGTATTAAGTAGTATTAAACATGGAATTAAACTAAACGTAAAAGAGTCAGCTACGCTGACAAAATAAAGAAACAAGAAAATATCATACAAAACCAAGTCTTTCATTTTTTGAATCCCGAATAAGAAGAACCTTTTACATGCAACAACGAATCCAGTAAAGAAAATCCTGCATCAACGAATCCTAGGAAGACGAATTTGAATACAAGCCTAGCTGAAACTCTTAATAATGAAGGTACTAAATGGCATTTTATACCAACTGCTTCGCCACATTTTGTAGGCTTATGGGAGGCATGGGTAAAGTCTACTAAACATTATTTACGTCGTATTATGAGAGACCGTGTATTAACTTTTGAGGAGCTATCCACCCTATTGTGCCAAATGGAGAGTTGTCTAAATTCGAGGCCCCTCTGCCCTTTATCATCAGATCCATCAGATTTAAATGTGCTGACACCTGCTCACTTTTTAGTTGGTGAACCAACAACCTGTCTATCGGAAGATGATTTAATCGATACCAAGATCGATGGTTTAACTAGATGGAAGCAAATTGAAAAGTTAAAGCAACACTTTTGGCAGCGTTGGCCGCAAGAGTATTTATGTCGACTACAATCTAGACCAAGATGGAATTCCATTAAGCGTTAAGCTCAAGTGATATGGTTTTAGTTCTACATGAACGGTTTTCTCCTGGCCACTTGCGAGAGTTGAAAAAGTTTATCCAGGTTCCGATGGACATGTTCGGGTTGTTACACTTTACTGCAACAGAAAATATATTAAACGGCCTGTGGCCAAAATTTGTTTTCTTCCCACTAATGATAATAGTACAAACGACGCGACAGATTAAGCCAAAATTTTATAAACCAGTTTAAGAACAATCGTTCTTAGTGGGGGAGAAATGTATGGGATTTTTATTATTTTATATGTTTGATTTTTATTAAATTGTAATCGCGACCCCTGGTTAACATTAGTAAACAATTATAACTGTTCTCTTTATTTATGTTTCTTCTTTTTCTACTTTATTAATCGTTTTCTTTAAATGTGAGATGAGTCAGTTTGTAGATCTCAGCGGTATATTATCATTGTTATTAAGCTCGTGTAACCTAATAAAAAAATATATAATACTAATTGTTTCATGTCAATAAATACTTATATTAAAAAAAAAAAAAAAAACAAATCGTTTCTTCACTGAAACTCTCGTACAATTGTATTTTAAATATATTTATTCAATAAGCTGTTTTTTAATATGAATAAATTTGACGTTTATTTTTGCCATTTAGTACCTAAATGCTCTGTGAGAGAATTTTTTTCTTACTCTTATTTTACCAGACTTTACCCAAAATTACGTCGTACACACCTAATGTAAAACATTATCTGTACTAAGTTTATTTCTTTCAACCGATCTGAATAAGAAATTAATACATTTTTTCATTGTTCGAGTAATGCCCCACACGCAAATACCGATATTTTATTTCAAAAATTATCGAACTAGTAAAAAATGGATACATGTATTTATGAGAGTTAATTGCATTTTTTGGCAATTATTCGAGTCAAAAGGATTCGGTTCTAAAGCAATAAATAATGTACACATTATAAAGTTTCAGACACCATAGTTTTTTTTTCCAGTAGATTAAACGGTTCATGGCTTACAGCGGAATTAACAAATTTTTCCAAACATGCATCCAATTTATCATTTAGGTTGTTCACAAGAGGTGTGGTAAGTGTTGTATTGTCCTATTGAAAACAGAGTTGTTAAAATTTAATTTAAAAAAATACAATAATAGGTAATAGGACGATACAACATTCGTACCTATGTTTAAGTGTAAAGGAAATCGTTGTTATATTAATATTTAAATTTTAACAACTATGTATGTTTTTTAATACGACAATACAACATTACAATACATAGTCAATTACTGTAATGCACATACCACAGAGGAGGCGAAATTTTTGCAAATTTTTATTAAAGAAATTGTACTATATCGATAGAAAACATAATTATCTGTTTGTTTTGTACAACAAACGATTTTCAATCAGGGAGGATGTTAAGTCAAAATTTCGATAATTTAAAAAATTAACTTTTAAAAATAGAAGAAAATGTGTGTCAGATTTGGTTCGGCTCGAGGTCATATAATTAAAATAAAAATTCAAGTTTATATTTTATTCTTAAATATTTATTTCCTTAATATTTCGAAGAACTTCGCTGTTTATCTTCAGGAGGATCTAAAACAATATACATTTATAATCACATTAATTTAACACATTTAATAAAACAAAGTTTTTCTTTAATATTTAAAACAAAGATTACATACATTTAATTAACTGATAATTAAACGCGCAGTTAAAACCGTCCTCATACGTTTAATATATATTTTCAACTAATTTTGTTGTTAATTCGTCGGTATTTGTTTATTGTATGTCGGTATATTTGAGCACAGTTATCTGTATCAGTTTTGTAATTGAGGCTCTGATTCGGGTTAACATTAATGATGTGTAACATTACAAGAGTGTATTTCTTCAGATAGTTAGTCTCTTCTTGTAGAATGCTCACTTTTTAAAATTTGGTCTATGGCCAGTCAACGCACTATGGGATAAAGTATATGTTGGTAGTCCCAACATATACTTTATCGCATATACTGGACCCGTCACCCTGACAATTGGTTTTGTAAATCACATTAGATTTTTACATATTTTCCAATTTTGTTTTTGTTTTACTAAATAGCTTGTTAAGAGTATTGTGAGTTTTAAATGCAATTACAATTTTATCTTTATCATAAACATTCGAGTGTTTAATTCTCTCCGAAAAACCTGGAATGTACCCCATTAATTTGTAGGTTTTATGTGGTCCATCTTCTTTGCAAACGATTTTTTTATATTCTACATGTTTTATTAAGCCTTGTATTGTTTTCTTAGGAAAATCATTTTGTTTTAGGATATGAATGATTTTATTCTTATTCCCTTTGAAAAAAAACTACATCACAAATCTCCAGGAATTTGGTAGTCGTATTTACAAACGTTCTTTTCGATGTTTTGAAAAGAAATTTTTTAATCTACCTGATGCGGTGGGTTTTTGGTACCAATCTAACTTAAGGGCATTGCCTTTCCTGATAATAATGGAGTCTAAGAAAGGCAGTTTATTATCTTTTTCTTCCTCCTTGGTAAACTGGATTTGTCGGTGGTATGAATTTAAAATCTTCAAAGTGTTCTCAACCTTTTCCGTTTTTAAAATACAAAACAAATCGTCTACGTATTTCGTTAAAATTCTTGGTTAAGTTTTAATTTTTTCCATTGACACATCTAATAACTCTTCCATTATTATATCAGCAATAACTGGTGATGCTGGTGACCCCATTGGCATCCCTTTTCTCTGTTCATAAACATTATTGTCATATCTAAAATAACGTGTATCTTTGATACAGAAAATAAGAATTTCCATAAACAATTATTTTGGGATTTTAGTGTATTTCTCTATGATATTCCATTTTTCATCGATGGTTTTGAGGGTTAAATTTACTGGAATGCTAGGGAATAAGGACACTACATCGAAAGATATGAGGATCTCCTCGTCGTTTATTATAGAGTTATTAATTCTCGCCTTAAAATCAATTGCATCCTTCACATTATATTTAGATTCCCTCGTTAAATTTTTCAAAATATCAACCACATAAAGGGTGTCCCAAGAAGAACGCAATTTTTAAATCTGGCAACATTCGAAGTGTCATTGTTTGACATTTGAACAATTGTTATTGTTTGCTAGTAGAAGGTACGAGGTTAGTAAAAATGGAGCGCTACACGAATGAACAACGTATTCTCATTGTGAAATTGTTTTACCAAAATGGTGAAAGTTTTGCGGCTACAGTTCGCAAATTGCGATAAATTTGGGGTCACAATAATGCTCCAAAAGAGTCAACTGTAAAGAGATTAATGCATAAATTTGCCGAAACTGGGTCTGTTAGTGATGTAAAGACAACAACGCGCCATCGACCAGGTCGATCGACCGAAAATGTCGCAGCTGTACGTGATGATGTCGCTCAAACTCCATCCACCTCAATTCAACACCGAGCGCAGCAAATTGGTGTCTCCAAATCCACTTTGCAGCGAATTTTGACGAAAGATTTGCATCTTCATGCATACAAAGTTCAATTGACTCAGGAACTGAAGCCAGCTGACCATGGACAGCGAAGGGAGTTCGTTAATTGGGTATTGGAGAGACAACATGAAAATGCTGATTTTGCCGATAAAATCATCTTCAGTGACGAGGCCCATTTTCATCTTGATGGCTTCGTCAATAGGCAGAATTGTCGCATTTGGGGTGAGAAAAATCCTCGAGTGATTCACGAGAAGCAAATGCATCCTCAACGTGTCACTGTGTGGTGTGGTTTTTGGGCTGGAGGAATCATTGGACCTTTTTTTATGAAAATGAGGCAGGTCAAGCGCAAACAGTCAATGGTGTTCGGTATCGTGAAATGATAACCAGTTTTTTCTTGCCTAGAATTGAAGAAATGAATGTGGAAGGCATGTGGTTCCCACAAGACGGCGCCACATGTCATACAGCCAGAGAAACAATTCAATTGCTGCATCAGTCATTTCCCGGTCGTGTTATTTCGCGTTTTGGAGATCAGAATTGGCCGCCTAGATCGTGCGATTTAACACCATTAGCTTTTTTTCTTTGGGGTTTTTTGAAGTCGATGGTTTACGCGAATAAGCCGACGACGACTCAAGCCTTAAAAGAGGAAATTGGACGCTGCATTAATGAAATACCGCAGCATTCATGCAAAACGGTCATTGAAAATTTAATTAAAAGATCGCGTGCATGCCAGCAAAGCCGCGGCGGCCATCTGCACGATATATTGTTCCATACATAACCTCATTCTGTCTACTTTACGATATAATAAAGTTTCACGATTTTTTTTTAAATATCTGTGTTTTATTTAAAATTTAAAAATTGCGTTCTTCTTGGGACACCCTTTATTTACACAAACCATATGCTGGTGAATTGATGGATGAATATATGGGTCTAAGTGGAGTACCTTCTTTATGTATCTTCGGTAAACCGTATATTCTTGGTGCAACAGATGTTTTGGTAATCAATTGATTTTTCTCCCTCATAGTCAACAAGTTTAAATTATATAGTTTTTTCACTAATGCATTATTTTTATTCTCCAAAATTGAAGTTGGGTCTATTTTCAAACGTTTATATGTACACATATCACTAATAATATTTCTCATTTTTTGTGTATATTCGTCTTTGTTCATCGCAACCGTTTTGTTTCCTTTATCAGAATTCAAAATAAGTATATCATCATTTTAACTTAAATATTGTCTAACACGCCCTAATGTGTCTAATGTTAGTTTGTCTTTTAAACTTATCTTGGATTTGCTAAGATGGTTGTCAATGAGCGAGGTTAGCTTTGCTCTTGTAATTTCTTGTTTCTCCTTGTTCTCTATTGTCTGTATAAGGCTTTCACCATCTGCAATGCCTTTGAATAATGGGAAAGTTGTTGTGGTAGTTGGTAATGCGTTTGCAAAGAAGATAGACCACATGACACCTACAAATCAATGGGGTACATTCCAGGTTTTAGGAGAGAATTAAACACTCGAATATGTATGATAAAGATAAAATTGTAATTGCATTTAAAACTCACAACACTCTTAACAAGCTATTTAGTAAAACAAAATTGGAAAATGTGGAAAAATCTAATGTGATTTACAAAATCAGTTGTAAGGGTGACGGGTACAGTATATGCGATAAAGTATATGTTGGGACTACCGAACTTTCATCCCATAAGTCGGAACATAAATCGCTTCATAAACCACTCGAGCAAAAAACTTTATTAGCGGCCCATAGTGCGTTGACTGGCCATAGACCAAATTTTAATAAAGTGAGTATTCTACAAGAAGAGACTAACTATCTGAAGAGATAAACTCTTGAAATGTTAAACATCATTAATGTTAACCCGAATCAGAGACTCAATTATGTACAAAACTGATACATATAACTGTGCTCAAATATACCGACACAAAATAAACAAATACCAACGACTTAACTTGGTGTCTACACCTGCGATTGATATAATATTTTTCTGTTTGCAAACGTCATATCCAATCGCAGAGAGAATTATATTTGCGTGTAGACTCCATATTAATATTGCTCTTAGTTTTATATTTATATCATAACAGATTTATCATAATAAATATTATAAAAACTATATCATTATATCAGCTGTCAAAATCACGCCAGATACACATACATAAATGCCACCAAGAATGCAGCAGTTGTTTTTAATCACTTTTTGTTTGTTTTACTACACATTTTTTATTTAAAACACTTAGAGTCCAATTTTTTTATTATAATAAACACTTTTTTTGTTATATTAAATATTACAAGCAAAACAACGTGAATAAACACTAGTAAACATACGACTTTACTGCACGGCTGACTGAAAATTGTGAGTAGATATAATATTAACATAAATACGTGTTCTCAAGCCATTATATTAATATAGATAATTTAGTCCCGTTACTCTGCTATTGAAAGTGACGTTTGCAAATAGAAAAATATTTATAATAATGCCAGGTGTAGACACCAAGTAACAACAACATTAGTTGAAAATATATATTAAACGTAAGAGGACGCTTTAAACTCCGCGTTTAATTATCAGTTAATTAAATGTATGTTATCTTTGTTTTAAATAATTAAAAAAAACTTTGTTTTATTTAATGTTTTAAATTAATGTGATTATAAATGTATTTTGTTTTAGATCCTCCTGAAGATGAACAGCGATGTTGTTCGAAATACTAAGGAAATAAATATTTAAAAATAAAATATAAACTTGAATTTTAATTTTTAACTATATGACCTCGAGCCGAACCAAATCTAACACACAACAATTGAACAGGTCAACTATGAAAACATTTAACGATAGAAGAAAATACACTGACTGAAACAATCGACAACATGTTTCAATACAGAGAGTTTGAGTCACTGTAAAAACAAAACTACTCATCATTTTTGCTGCTTACGTTTTGTTGTTTTGTTAGCAATGCAATTAGTCTAAGTTCAACGGGATGAGTGGTACCGTTATCATTTTGTAACAAAATAAGTTTGTGTACAAAAAGTTATAACGATAACATCAAATAAATTATTGTAAAAATCAGTGATTAAAATTTTTTGAATTGAAAGTGAATATTTTTCATCAGGTAAGTTCATAACACATATTTTCAAAATTATTAATAATGATTAATTTATTTTCTACTAGTGTTAAAAAACAAAAAATGGTTTGGCCATTAAGTAAAGAGGTCGTTCGCCAGATTCATCAGCTTTTACATGAAGGTAAAAGTTGTCGTGCAATATCAGCAGCCCTGGAAGTGAGCAAGAGTGTGGTAATCAAAACTCGCAAAACTATGGCTTCGCCTCCTCCAATTTGTCGCAGCGGGCGGAAAAATATTTTGAGCATGGATTGCGAACGGCAGATTCTTAGAGATCTCCGCACGCAAAAAGTGGAAATTGCTGTCCAAATTCATAGGATTTGGTAGCGTATGACGGAATCAACCTCTCAGTTGAAACCTTCAGGAATACTTTGCATGCGGCTGGCCTCAAAGAGCACGTTAAAATCAAAAAACCGTTGCTAACGCAAAGACATAAAAAGCTGCGGTTGGAGTTCGCCCGCACTCATACCCATTGGACTGCGACGGATTGGGAGGTCATATTTTCGGACGAGTCCAAAATTAATCGGTTGGGATCAGATGGCCGGGTGTGGACATGGCGCAAACCTGCTGGTGCTTTGGAGGCTCGTTATTTGAAGCCGACATTAAAGTTAGGTGGCGGTAGTGTCATGATATGGAGCTGCATAATGACAGGGAGTGTTGGAACAATGCAACGTATAGTTGGCAAGATGAATGCCAGCTATTATGTTGACATTTTGTCAAAACCCAGGACATTGTATTTCAACATGACAATAATCCAAATACACCGCAAAAATGACACAAAAATGGCTTATCGACAGTGGATTCAAGGTACTGCCATGG
This sequence comes from Eustalomyia histrio, assembly GCA_949748255.1. Classification (NCBI taxonomy): domain Eukaryota; kingdom Metazoa; phylum Arthropoda; class Insecta; order Diptera; family Anthomyiidae; genus Eustalomyia; species Eustalomyia histrio. The sequence continues at coordinate 96,502,290 of OX456523.1, read as the reverse complement.
CCACCCCATTCACCTGATCTCAATCCGATATAACACCTCTGGGGCGAACTAAAAAGGGAGTGATTGGAACCCCAACAAGTATTGAAGAGTTGTGGGCGCAGTCGACGCAGCATGGGGGCGGATTCCAGCAAGCTGCTGTAAAATCTTGTTGGATAGTATGCCAAGAAGATTGGAAGCTGTTATTGCAGCCAATGGTGGCTACACAAAATATTAACAGTAATTTTTATTTATTTTATTTATTTTCTTATTTTAATAAACACAAATGATTGACCACATGCATTTTTTTACGTATTTTATTACAAAATGATAACGGTACCACTGATCCCGTTGAACTTAGGCTTATTGCAAAACCAGCAGATTCTGATGAGTAGTTTTGTTTTTACAGTAACTCAAACTCTCTTTGTTGAAACATGTGGTCAATTGTTTGAGTCACTGTATTTTGAAAATCGTCAAAATTGTATTTACACTTCGGCAGACATTATGGATAATAAGAAAGCTAGTTTAAATTCTCTACTTGTAAAAGTTATTAGTTTTTCTCCAGGAATAACGTTAGAATACATTTTTTGAATATCTCTCCAACTTAAATAGTATACCCAGAGAAAAGATTGGTTGCAATTCAATCAAAACCATTAACATTTTATTTGTAAGGATTTTATTTATTTAGAATAACCTATATCTATTATTATACCAAAAATATGGTTTTGGAAATTAAAAAGTTGGAAAAGGAAACAAAAAAGGACACTATTATGCAATTATTGATATTTCCAATCAACTTTAAAGATGAAATTCGATTAGAAATTGCGTACAGTAGCAGCAACCATTTATTTAGTGAATGTAGAAGAAAATTAGTACAATCTATCAAATTTATTAAATAATTGTCAATATTCGAAAGTGGTAACTTCAAATACGGTTAACCTGATCAAATATATCATTAAATTAGGGTTTCAGTTGATCCAACCGAATTGTGGATTGTATTGATTATAGAAGCCACTAAACGAATTTTCTGCTATATTTATTTTCCCTAAAATATTATTTAAATTCAAAATTTGCCATTAAAATTTATAAGTGTTTGTGGGATAGCCTAGTACTCCTAAAGTTCAAATCCCAATAAAGGCAAACATTTAAAAACATATTTTTTTAATTAAAATAAAATATTCAAATGTTTAAATAACAAATATATCAAAGAAAATTAATTAAATTGTAGTGGAGTAAGTAAGAGAATTATGAATTTTTATTACTAGGTTCGATACCGGAAAAATCTAAAAATAATTTTTTTTTTAATAAAATTTTGTGGAACGTAATATAATTTATGTGAAATAAAATATTATGTGAAATAAAATATTATTGGCTTTCACAACTAAAAATATAATTTAATATGAAGGTAGTTGTCGTAACCGCCAGAATTTGATTGGCAACAAATTCGATGGCCACAACTGATACTGTTTTCTGGGTGTAGCTTACAAACAGTAACTACACGCAGAGAAAAAACATGGTTGCAATATGATCACTGCTACAATGTTGTGCTTGCTGCAATTGGGTATGGTTGTCACAACCAAGTTATTGGGTTTCCAACCATCAACATAGTCGCTACCATCATTATTTAGTAAATATTTTACTATTTTATGATTGGCACCTTCTATTTTATATCATACCATACTGTGGTATCAAAATTCTGACTATGAAAAATATATTATAATTATGCAACGATAAAATGCTGGCAACAATCAACAAATAATTATACCTCAAATAAAACGTGACAGTTAATTTTTTTTAGCTTTAGAAGAATTTTTTTAAATGGGTTTTCCGAAAATCCTTATACATATAATATTATTTACACTAATCAATTCATTGTCAAAAAGATTATATTGATTTTATATTTTTTAATTCTTTTAAATAAAAACAATTAGATTTTTTTTAAATATGTTTTTTAATTCATTTCTTCTAAAAAGTTCTTAAAATATTAATAAAATATTTTTTATAAGAAAAAGTCTGTAGAACCCATGATTTTTTTTTGTACGAAAAGGTTTGTTACACAAAATAATAAATATTTATAAATTTATCTGATAAAAACTTTCTTAGATTCTATGGACTTTTCCTTAAACTAAAATTCTCAGATCCTCTAAGCTGTTTCTTAAATAAAAGTTTATATATTCCAAACAAACTTAGATTATCAGGCCTTTCTTTGAAGGAAAAATTCATAGATTCTGAAAAAATACTTAGATTCTAAGGACTTTTTCTAGTAAAAATATTCTTAGATTCTTAAGACTTTTTCTTAAAAAAAAAATTTCAAAAACTTTCTAAAAAAATGTTAAAAATGTCTTAAGATTTTTTTATTAAAAATGTCATTAGAATATAGAAAAATTTTAAGTATTTTTCTTAACAAAAAGTCACAGAATCAAAGTTTTCTGGAAAGAAAAGTTCTTAGAATGTATGATTTTTTCCTTAACAATAACTAAGATTATTTTTTTTTTAAATCATTTTTAAAGGAAATATTCCTAAATTTAAAGAGCTTTTTCATAGTTTCTAAGAACTTTTCCTTTAGGAAATTTTCTTAGATTACACGCTGCTACAAAAAAAAAAAAAAAATTGCAAGAACTTGTGAAATGACCTAGTGTAGGTTGTAGGTCTGGCTGAGTGTATTATATAACCGGTTTTATAAGTTGCAATATACCCTCAAAATTTCGAGATATGGGGAAAACGTTTGTAAGGCAACTAGCAGTAATTCGCTAGCATTCTGATCTGACCTTTTCCTTCGAACCGCTTTTCCATTGTTGATAGCTCTTGGTAGAAGCGTTCTCCTTGCTCGTCTCTAAATTGACCCATATTTTCTGGGAAGAATTCCAAGTGAGAATGCAAAAATGTATTTTGATTGACATTCTGCATCCCATTTCTCCATACGCCTCTAGAAATTCACTAACACACTCAACTTTTAATAAATCAAATGATTTTTATTAACACAGCTTATAACACAATTTAATATTTTGGTTAGCTTTTTGTAAGAATAATATGTTGTTTTTTGAAGCTGCACCACTAATACTAACTAGTAAACAACTTTTTTGCAAGTATGAAAAAAAAGTAACGGTATTATTACAAAAATAATTTAAATAATGCCTTATTTACAATGATAGAGTACTAACCTATACAGAGTGGATTTTATTTATTTTTCCTTCGCACTTATGTCTTGCTTGTATCATACTCGTGTAATAAGTCCTAAAGCTAGAACTGTAATTGACATAAGTTCCTTAAGTTGGCTTTGGCATACGCCGAACTTGAGTAACAATCTAAAGTAAAAAACAAAAAAATTTTAATTTCTTTGTTAATTGAAACGCAAATAATAAAACAAAAGCCAATTTTAATTGGGCTTTAATGGCGATTCGTTAAAAAAATAAAAAAAAATGTTTTAAGGAATTCTAATATCTCTTGATTAGAAAAAGTACTATAACTTTGTCAATTTTTTACCGATTTACACCAATAAAAGTTTGTTTTACTCAGAAGGACACTGACTTTAAGATTATTGTTGTTTTAAAAGAAGATTCGAAAAAGCCCTCGTAGAAAATGAAAAAGTTAATAAAAAATGAAAATTTTTTATATTATTGAAAAAATCTCTACACATTTATATAAATAATATAATTGGCAGCCAGTCTAGACTGACGTGTTTTTTGCTCGTTCCGTAATAAATTAAAAAAAAAAAAACGGTTATAAACTGTTACACTAAATATAAAATAGCGATCTGGACGCTTAATAAATAAACCAACCCGTGAAGAAAATATTGTATTTCCCGGTTTACTTAAAAAGAATAAATTAAAGTAAAATAAAAAGTGTTTAACAAAATAAATTGATTTAGTGCTTTGTTCATTACTTGTATTGTTGTTGTACAAACATAATTCAACAAGTATATGAGTTTACCCACATCTCCATTAAATGAGAGGAGACTCAGTGTAAATGGTAGAAATGCTTATTTTACAATGAGCGTAGAGAGCAGTGTTGAAAATAAAATTGCAAAAAATTTAAATGATCCGCAATACAATAAAAACTATTTAAGTGCTTAACCTACCCCCTCGCCTTGTAAATGTTTTCCGTTCTCTAACAGAGTTTTTTCGCAAAATAAAACATCTAAGGCTGTATCACCTACTTGCAGTTGTTTTCCAAGAAGTGACCCTAAAACTAGTAGTGAAAATTCTATCGCGCCAACTACTATGCTACAAAAAGTTCCATCTCCTATGAAGCTAACTCAAACTACAGTAGGTACCCAGAAAATTAGAACACCAGATATAAAAATGAAGTCTGTAAGTTGCAATGACAAAACAACTCCAAAATCTACCCAAATTGGTTTGGATAGATATATTACGGTGATGAAGTGAAAACGCAGTCCTAGATCCTCGAAAACGGCCCCATCAGCTACACATATCAGGGAGCAGAATACTGAAAAATCAGGTAATCGATTTGCCCTGCTAGATAATGGCTCAGATGATCCAGCACCATCAGGTAAGAGCTTTAGACCACCCCCATTATACCTAAGAGAGCAAAACTCAAACGACTTAATAAGGAATCTGATTGACACTATCGGCGAAAAATCATTTCACGTTATCCCCCTTAAAAGAGGTAATATCCCAGAAACGAAAATCCAAATATATAGTGAAGATAATTTCCGAAAATTGATGTTATTTTGAAACCCGTAAAAAAAAACTTTTACACTTATCAATTGAAGAGCTGTAAAGGTCTGCAAGTAGTGATTAAAGGTATTGACTCTAGTGTTGACCTATCAGAGATAAAAGAGGCTATGGAAAATGACGGCTTTAAAATAAAGTCTGTTGTAAATATAAAAAATAAGGAAAAAATACCCCAGTCTTTATTTCGTATTGAGCTTGGCCCGGAGATGTAAACTTGTGAAAGGGCCAGAGTCAACCAATATATCAAATCGGGTACCTTCTGTATAGAAGAGTTTCTGTTGAAGAACCCCACAAGCGTTCAGGCCCCGTTCAATGTCATAACTGCCAAGAATTTGGTCATACTAGGACATATTGTAAGCTTCCATCGGTCTGCGTGTTTTGCGGCGAATTGCATTGCACTAGTGATTGCAAAAGGCCTAAATCCAATACGACCGCCAAAAAATGTAGCAATTGAGGCGGAGGCCACACAGCTAATTTTAGGGGCTGTCCTGTGTACTCTTCGGAGAGACAGTTTTTCGTTAATAGAAGACAAGTTGCACAGATGCAGACGCGGAATTTACATACGCCCTTCATACAGTCTAATGCCGGGGCAGTATCATTCGCAGACGTTCTACGACCCCGTCAACAACCCTTTACTCAATACACCCGGCCAAACCCAAACCCTGTTAAAGATTATCAGTCTTACGCAAGTGTTGTGAACTATTGATTCCCTTGTGCAAACTATAAACAACTTTACGAACTATATGAACAACATGATGCAGGAGATGATACCGATGCAATCTACTTTGTTGCAGGCTGTGTTAGGCAAATGAACTGTCTAAAAATATGCTATTGGAACGCAAACGGCATTCGCCAGCATAAGGACGAACTGGATTATTTTCTCAGAAACAAGCAAATAGATATAATGCTTGTTTATTTTGGTTGATACAATTTCTAAATTGGGTATGGATGTGATTTCAAGTGGAGAACCGACATACTGGCCATCATATTGTAATAAGATACCGGATTTAATAGATTTTGGAATATCAGGAAATATCGCAAGGAACTTAGTTTGTGTAGAATCATCCCTGGAACTATCCTCCGATCACACACCCACTATTGTTACTCTTTTTAATACCCGTGAAATAGTATCCCCATCTGGTGACTTAGAGCTAACAGGTAAAGAACAAATTGGCTCAAATTTAAAAAATGTATCAGTACTCATTGCTCGGAAAACATATCCCTAAGAACACCAGATGAAATCGACCTTTCGCTTAAGAATTTCGAAACTAATCTCAAACTAGCTGCTCGACTTGCTACTAAGCCCTGCCGACGATTCAGACAAGAACCAGTTCTTTCTGTTGATGTCGAACGAATCTTGAACGAAAAAAGAAGAGCTCGTAGAGAGTGGCAACTGCACAGATCTCCACAACTCTAAGCTCGATTGAATGAAAACACAAGAAATTTATGTAAATTACTTAAATCACGGAGAACAAACTCACTAAATAGATTCTTAGAAAATCTCGAGCCTACAGCCAAATGAGACTACTCGTTATGGCGTGCAACCCAGGATTTAAAGAGGCCTGCCTTATATAAGCCTCCTTTGCGAAAACCAAACGGAGGTTGGGCGAGAAATAATACTGTAAAAGGAGATCTGTTTGTTAAACACTTAAGAAATGTATTCACGCCAAATGATTCAAGTGTTATAATTGAGTTGCCACCAATTTTACCCCAGCGCAGAGCAGTATCCGTTCGGTTTGAGATGCGAGAGGTCGAAAAGGCAATTTTTGATTTAAACCCCAAAAAAGCATCTGGCATTGATAATATCAGTAATAAAATGCTCTTGGAATTACCCCGGATAGCTGTAAAAATAATTTTGTCTATTTTAAATGCTATATTACGCCTTGAATATTATCCCCCCGAATGGAAAGTTTCACTCGTTAAAATGATACCCAAGCCAGGTAAAGATCACACGAAAGTTGAATCATATAGGCCTATCAGTCTGTTATCAAATCTATCCAAATTTTTCGAAAAGCTACTAGTGAATCGATTAAATGTAGCAGTTGCTGAAAACAATTTAATAGCCGCACACCAGTTTGGTTTCAGAAAGAAACATGGCACAATTAAGCAAGTTCACAGACGGATAAGTCTGCACTTTTCATTGATGTCTCACAAGCTTTTCATAAAGTATTATCTTTAAAATCAAGAATATATTGCCATCTAATACACACAATTTACTCGAAAGCTATATTACAAATCGAAAATTTAGAGTTAAGGAAAGCGATTTTATAAGCACTCCACAAAATATACATGCCGGTGTTGCACAAGGTAGTATATTGGGACCATACATATACCTCTGACATGCCAACGAATAGTGACACACATACTTTCACATTTGACGATGATGCGGCGATCCTAAGTTGCCACAGTAACCCACTCGAGGCTTCTCGAATTTTACAGAATCACGTTTGTCAATTAGAAGTGTGGCTAAATCAGTGGAAAATAAAGGTGAATGAGCAGAAATGTGTTCATATTGCTTTTACGTTAAGAAGAGAAACTGGCCCTTTAATCCGAATAAATAATCAAAACATACCCCAACATACAAGTGTCAAATATTTAGGCATTCATCTTGATCGTCGACTCACGTGGAAGAATCATATAGATGGAAAATTAACTTAGATGAAATTAAAAAACATTGAAATCAATTGGTTAATCGGAAGAAACTCCAGACTCAGCCTCGATTGTAAACTATAGCTGTACAACTCGATAATAAAACCCATTAGGTGTTATGGAGTTCAACTCTGGGCAACGGCCTCCCATTCTAATGTTCAGAGAATTCAAAGAAAGCAGAACAACATTTTACGATTAATAACAGGCGCTCCCTGTTATGTAAAAAATTCAAATATACACTCAGATTTGAATGTTCCTCTAGTTAAAGATGAGGCAGTGAAATCTACCCAAAGCTATTTAAATAAACTGGAGATTCATCCAAATGAACTAGCGCGTAATCTAGTTGGAAATTGCGGCCACCAGCGTCTGAAAAGGAGGGCCACAGCCGACTTGGCATACTAGTACAAAGGACCTATGCTTTGAGAAGGATTGATATAATACATGAATAAATGATATTTCGTCTGGCACTGGCTGGACTAAGTAACTTAGTTTTTAGCTTTTAAGATTTGTAATACTTATTGTTAGTTCACTATTTTTAAGTGAAGATTCAATAAATAAATGAATTCGAAAAAAAAAATTATTTAAATAGTATACGGGAAGTATACATATTTCGAAAAAGCACGTTTATTTCTAATTAATGCCGTTGACCGTTTCGAAATTGGTTAAAAAATGACTGAGTTAGAAAATTTTAAGTGCGCCAGTCCAAAATAATACTCTTTTCCCCATATCTCGAAATTTTCAGGGTATATTGCAATTTATAAAACCGGTTATATAATACACTCAGCTAGACCTACAACCTACACTAGGTCATTTCACAAGTTCTTTTTCAGAGTACCACCGTGTTATGGATCATATAATAATAATCATGGAACTATAATATAGTTATGAGGGACTATAATATGATTACATTTTGAGCATACTATGATTATGCGCGATCATATTATGATAAATTTAATATAACATGTTTATTAGGACTATAATATGGTAATTTTTGAATTATAATATACATAACTGTAGGGCCATATTATGGTAAAAATACGGTTATTTTATTATCATAATATGATAACCACAATCTAGTATGACTTTGGTTGGCACAACCATAAACCGAAAAATATATGATGCTCTTCGAATATTATTGACCCAACCATGTTTTTTCTTTGCGTGTACAACAGTAAGAAAAACTAATTCCGTTTAATTTGTGACAATTTTTATAAATTTCGCAATTTTCAAAAAGCAACTCTAGATCTTCGTCTTCAAACTCTATTGTGCTATAGGTTTTCAAACCCTAATAAATAGTATAAATATTATTTCACTCAGAAAAAAGAGCATTACAGCGATAATGAAACTTGTATCTACTTCAGAGGACAAAAAATTATGCCACACATTTTTTGTTTTAGTTCACAAATACAGAAAACAGCCTTATTTTTCATTTATGTATTTTTAAGAATACACCCAGAAAACCATATCAGTTGTGGCTACCGAATTTATTGCCAGTCGAATTATGGCGGTTACCGACAACTACAACCAGAAAAAAGATTGGTTGCAGTTCGATCATGCCCATTAGCATTTATTTGTGGGGATTTAATTCTATTTGGAATAACCTTAAATCCATTAATTAAGCAAAAATGTTGTATTAGGAATTAAAAAAAGGGAAAAGAAACTTAAAATCAATCCTATTATTCAATCATTGCTACTTGAAATCATCTTTAAAAATAAAATTCTTTTAGTATTTGTGTGCGGTGGAAGCAACCATTTATTTAGTAAATATATTAGAAATTTGGTACAATCTATCAAATTTATTAAAAAATTGTCGATATTCAAAAGTGGTAACTAAAAGAACGGTTATTCTGTCAAATATATCATTTAATTAAGGTTTCAGAAAAACCAACCGAATTGAGGATTGTATTAATAATAGACGTCACTAATGATTGGTATTGATAAACAAATTTTATACTAATATTTCTTTTCATAACAAATTGTTTAAATTCAAAATTTATAAGTGTTTGTGGACTAGTGGGTAGAGAGGTAGCTCAGTACTCCGATATTCCGAGTTCAAATCCCGTAAAAGGCAAACATTTAAAAAATATGTTTTTTTAATTAAAATAAAATATTCAAAAGTTTAATTGGCAAATATATCAAAGAAAATTAAAATTAGTTGTGGTGCAGTTAGCAAGAGTGTGAACTATGAATCTAATTGCCCAGGTTCGATACCGAAAAAATCTAAAAATAAAACTTTTCTAAAAATAAAATTTTGTGGAACGTAATAATATTTCTGTGGAATATAAATATTAAATTGTACAACTTAATATTGACTTTTACAACTAAAAATATAATTTAATATGAAGACAGTTGTCGTAAAAGCCAGAATTCGATTGGCAACAAATTCGGTGGCCACAACTGATACTGTTTTCAGGGTGAACCTTCATATTAAATTATATTTTTATGCGTGAAAGCCAATATTCAGTTGTCTAATTTAATATTAATATTCCACATAAATATTACGTTCCACAAAAATTTGTTTAAAGAAAAATTTTATTTTGAAATTTTTCCGGTATCGAACCTGGCCATTCAGATTCATAGTTCACACACTTGATTACTGCACCACTACCACTTATAACATTTTAATTAAAAAACATTTTAATTAAAAAACATATTTTCTAAAATTTTTTGTAAAAGCTGAAAATTTGTAAACCTAATTTTTTTGGCCTTTTTGAAGTATTTAAAACAAAATTTACAGCTTTTAAATTCATAAAAAAAATTATTTAAATTTAATAATTACATTGACTGATATCTAATGTATGCGTTTAATATTAAGTACATTTTGATGGTTTTTGTGTTAAAGCTTCTCTCCGCTTTTAGATCATTTTGATAAAAAATCTATTATGCTACAATATTCTTTTGACGAAACGTCAAGGACTAGGCTTGGTGCAATATATTATAAGTTCTTTGCCACATTATCGTGACCGGAAAATCTATTTGTCAGGCAAAAATGCAACCAAAAATCGCGCGATTTTTGTTAAAAATTTTTGATTATTTTTTTCGTATATTAATAGTTGTAGAAGTTGGCGCCGCAGGCTAAAATTATGTTTTTCATACATTAAGAACAAATATAATTCTTAACAAGTTTCAAAATTGCCAAGCTCTAAGACGCAATGTTATAGAAAACCATTCGCTCTAAAGTTTAATAAGATCGTCCGATGCTGCAGAAACGCATATCGGAAACTGGCTAGAAGGACACACTATAGACGGAGAGCAGAAATTTAAATATTTTTTTAACTTTTTTGAAAGGCAGTATTTATATAAAATGATTTGTATTCTAATTCTTTAAAATATGAGGGCGAATCAATAAGTCCGTGACTTTTCGAACTTCTCTCGTAGTTATATGAAATGCAACACTGCTACCATCAAGTACCACCTGTTAAAATACTACTCAGCAAGTTCCGTCATTTACTTTGCGTTTAACAGCTGTTCAAAACATACAACCTCGTGGATTTTTTTTAAATGGAAAAAACGTGAATTTCGAGTTCTCATTAAACATTATTTTTTTCCAAAAAAAACCCGTCAATCAAACCAAGGAAAAGCTTGATAAATACTATGGGGACTCTGCACCATCGATTTCAATGGTAAAAAGGTTGTTTACTGAACGTTCTGGACGCTCAGTTGAGGTCTCTACACCCAAAAGAATTAAAAAAATCCACGATATGGTGTTGGACAATCGGAGATTGAATGTGCGGTAGATTGTGGAAGACATAGGCATCTCACATGGCTCAGTGGTTTCAATTTTGAACGATCACTTGGGTATGAGAAAGCTTTCCGCAAGATGGCTGCCGCGTTTGCTCACAATCGACCACCAAAGAAATCGTGAGACAGCTTAGTTTCGATGGCAAAAATCCATGAAGTAAATTACGATATTCCCCGTCATTCGCCTTATTCACCGGATTAACCCCCAGTGACTATTTCCTATTTCCAAACCTAAAGAAATGGTTCGGTGAAAAGAGATTTAGCTCCAACGATGAAATTATTGATCAAACAAATGCCTTTTTTATGGACCTCGAAAAATCCTTCTGTTAAATGCGCAGTAAATGACGGAACTTGCTCAAAATTTGACAGTAGTCTATTAACATGTGGTACTTAATGGGAGTAGTGTTGCATTTCATATAAGTACGAGAGAAGTTCGAAAAGTCACTGACTTATTAATCCATCCTCGTATTACATTTAAGGTTGGCCCAAGTAACTTTAATGTTTATAAGGAGTACATACGGATGTTATTGATTCCATGCAATATAAATGCGTATAACGCTGTGCATAAGCAACATTTCTTTGCATTGCATATTTTGGGTTCATTTTTTATTTCTTCAAATTGGTGTTATTTTACATAAACAAAAGCCGCAATCTAATAAATGAAAATATGCCCAAACTTAATTTTGGGGCTAATTATCATTTGGTTAGGTTAATTTTTCATTATATTTTTAGTATTAATTTTCATTATGAAATTTTGCCCGAAAAAATGGGGCAAATTCATAGACCATTTCAAAAACGATCAGATTTATTTCAAAAACTTTTGGAATGGCTTCAAATGTAATTCATAAAGCATCAATTGAAATTTAAAAACACCAAATTAAATAATATAAATACTTGCTGAATTTTAATTGATCCTTTTAGGTATCGATTGCAAATTTTTAAATTATATTTTTAATTTTTTTTTAATTTAAATTGTAATCTTTTATTTCGGATTTTTTTTAATTTCAATTGTCATTTTTGGACAATTTTGTCTATTTTATAATTTATCACATAATTTATATGTTAGCTTTTGTTGTTTTTAATATTTTAAATTACAAATAGAAAAATTTCAAATATCTTAATGACAGATATTTTCGTTGTCTTTGATGTTAAAATAAACTCATAAATCTGATATTTTGGGGATTCCAGTTAAGACTTCATGTGGTATTTGAATCTCAGATTTTTAATTAAAAAAAAAAAATAATACTAATTTTTTGTTTTAAAAGAAAATATACAAATTATATAATTCCACTTAGGACTTGCGCGAGATAGCTATATAAATTCTAAACTAAATACAAATTGACAAAAGATTTTTAAATTTCTTTGACAAAATCTTTGAACAATTTTTAAAATTTCATATAAATTTAGATACCTTATTTAGATTTTATTTAGCCAGCTCACACCCACACAAAATACAATATTTAAAAACAATAATCCGGGGGTGTTTTTGTTCCGGGGAGGTGATGCACATTCTGTCCTCTCCCAACCATGGCTACACCTATGGGGGACAGGGGGCAGAATGCCCTTACCTTAGGGAATCTAGTATTCCCCGCGGATCAAAAAAATTGACAACAAAAACATGGAAATAAACGATAAAAGTATAAAAGTTACAGTGCAGGGCTTAAACCGGCGGCAAGCGTTGATCTGCTCGCGAGTCATGTGCTGTCGTCATTCTGAGATCGTGAGCATAAAACTGCTACGAAGGTGGGTACCTTGGCCTCAGTAGCAAGTAATGTGACAAGTGTACACAATGCCTATGGCAAAAATGTAGAGGTGAAATCCTCAAACAAAAACAACAACACCATCATGCCAAACCCCAACAAGGATGAGGTAGATCGTATGGAGGAAGAGGTGAGCGATAGCATAGCCATTTTATCAACAACCAAGAAACGGCTATCTGGGGCACAACGAAGAAAGCTGAAGAAAAAACATATTGGGCCAATCCCGGGACACTCCGATGGTATCGGATCCTCCTTCGGTCTCTGTGACGAAGAGAATCAGATCTCCTGAAGAGCTGAATACTGAGAATAAGCCCAAGAAGAAAAAGAGCTCCCCGCCATCAAATAGACTAGTTAAGCCTCGTCATACCTCACTCAAAGAAGGCTCTTGTCAGAATTCGACGAGTAAGGGGGGCAAAGCAAAATTAGCTATTGAGAAGGCGAGCACGTCGGCTAAATCAACCCCGTAGGGAAGGGCACCTGTTAAGGAGCCTCCCCCGACGCGGAAGAGGAAGCTAGACGCTGAAAGAGGTAAAGAATCGCTATCTTATGCCAAAATTTCCAAAAGAAAATACCAGGACGATCTATGCTATGTAGTATATGACGCTGGTAATCCAACAGGCAAATCCCAGCAGACCAACAGGCTAAAGTCGAAGACTTGGTCAATAATAAGATAGTGGACCACGCAATCGCGTCTAAGGGAAAACAACCCATAGAGGGCGTTAGTAGCGGGTTCATCAGGGGTGTGATGATCATGAGGCCGGCATTGCACCCTGAAGGACTTAGTGGAGAGCATCCCTCCTCCCTGGGACGGCGCTAGGCTAGGACAAGTGAAGAGGAAGGAACTTCCGATGCTCTTGAAGTTCACTGTCTACATCAAAGGATGGGGCAGCAAACTGGCGAATGAGCGCATACTTGAAATTCTGGGCAGCCAAAACGCTAAACTAGCCGTGGAGAAATGGGAGGTTTTTCATATGAAAGAGGACCATGATACAAATAAACCTCCATCGGAGCGAGACGGCAAACAACGCTCTGATGTCTAAAATAAACAAAGGTAAGATACACATTGCTTTAATCCAGGAACCTTGTACCACTCGGAACAAGGCTTCTGGGTTGAACCATGTTAATAATGAACTTTTTTACTCTAAAACAGGGTCTCGTCCGAGAACTTGTATCTTATGTCATAAAAACTTATGTTTTCTTCTCTCAACAGGGTTGTGAACGTCGGATGCAACGGTGCTGAAACAAGGGGGTAGCAATACGTACCTTGCGGCTATCTACCTACCCTTCGACTCTCCGACACTTCCACCCACGTCGGAGTTGAAAGAAAAGGTATGAAACTTATAGTAGGTTGTGATGCTAACTCTCACCATGCAGCTAGGGGTAGTACTAACACCAATCGTAGGGGACAGGCCCTCATAGATTTCTTGAATACAAAAGACTTGATTACGTTGAACGTAGGGAATAAGGCCACCTTTGTCAATAGGATCAGGGAAGAAGTATTGGATATAACCTTTTGCTATGGGGACCTTATAGACGAGATCCAGGATTGGAGGGTTTCGGATGAATACTCCTTTTCGGACCACCGGTATATACGGTTCAAAATTTTTCGGCCACCGCCGATGCCGATAAAATTTCGGAACAGGTCTAAGACCGACTGGGTACAATTCGGGCCGGATTGGGGAACTGATTGGGATTGGGCACATGTCAATGCCGGAATAAGGAGGCCCAGACGCCAAAGTAGAAACGCTCACAAACGCCCTGGTTGAATCGTTTGAGGAGAGCTGCCCCCTACGATGGCTGGATGGTGTCAACTCATCTGTCTATCTGATATATACTGCCTATCTGATATATACTGCGTGCTTAAAATTCGCATACACTCCGGTTGGTTGCTAGGGTAGTATTTATACCCAAACCTGGGAATCCGACCTATGCGACACCAAAGGCTTATCTCCCGATTAGCCTAACGTCCTTTCTACTTAAAACCATGGAGCGGATAGTCGATGATATGATTAAAAGTAGAATACCGGACAGAGACCTGAAATATAAGCAGCTTGCTTATGTAAAGGGCAGATCAGTGGATACCGCATTAAATGAGGTCATACACTATATACGGAAAACCATCGAGAGCAAACTGTACACACTGGCGGTGTGCATTGACATCGAAGGAGCCTTTAATAAAGTACTGACCGATACTTCTAAGGGGCAAGGATCCAAACTATTTGTGCAGAAGGGCCGAGGCGGCCCTGAACACGGCCTTCTTCTGGGCTCAGCCTAAGGGCCTAAGCGTTAACCCGGAGAAGACGGAAATATGTCTGTTCACGGGGAGAACGAAAATTCTTGTCTGCAGGGAACCACGTTTCTCAGGCAGGACGATACCAGTGACCGACAGGGTTAAGTACTTAGGCGTAATCCTTGATCGGAAACTAAAATTGGAACACCAGATAGAGGATAGAACCAACAAGGCGAGCCGGTGTTGGGCGCTATGTAGGAGGGCCATAGGCCCGAAATGGGGCCTAAGTGCGAGTATGATACACTGGCTTTACAGGAGCGTAATAAGACCGATCTTAACTTATGCCTCAGTAATCTGGTGGACTTTTTTGGACAAAAGGTGCAACATAAGACCACTTCAGGGGGTACAGAGTACGTGTTGCTTGGGTATAAGTGGGGCAATATGCACCACGTCAACCAAAGCTCTGGAGACACTGCTGGATATACCACCAATCGAAACGCAGGTGATGTACGAGGCGGCACTCGCGGCCGAACGCCTCTTATCTCTTGGCGAGCTATATATAGGTGATTTCACAGCAGATCATCAGTGTATACTGGGCACGTTGTCCGGTTACACACACTCATCTGGCATGCCCGACCGCATACCGGAGACGGAAATTGTCGGAAACTGCGAGATTATGATCCCTGATAGGGGAGAATGGTCGAGCGGAACTCTGGGGTAAATGCCCGTGGGGATCTGTTGCTACACAGACGGATCTAAGTTGAGGAATAAAACGGGTATGGGGGTCTATATTGAGAACCCGGAGACCGGGATATCCTACCGTCTTCCTGATCACAACACCAGCTTCCAAGCGGAAGTTCGTGCTATTACGTAGTGTGTGAGATGGATTAAATCGAATATGGGGCGAGTAGCCGCTAACATATTCACCGACAGCCAAAGGGCGATTACGGCGATATCAGCTAGTAGGGTTAAGTCCAGATCCTTGCTGGACTGTATAAGAGCCATTACTGAGTTTTCCTCTAGGGGCAGGATCCATATTATATGGGTACCGGGCCAGCCGGGAACGAAAGAGCCAATACATTAGCCGTCGGGGGAAGAGAACTCGAGGCAGTTAACTTGGATAAATTGAATAGTGCTCAAATCAAAATGAAGCCTATTTAATTACATGATGGGAAAAATCAGAGGGACACAAACGGAAATCAAAGTCAACAGATGCCTACCACAAGCAAAAAAAATAATGTCTGTATATCCGAAGTCCCAACATGCCCTGTCTGATTGGCGTTGGGTCGGCGGGACCCGTTGAACAGCTAGCACTTTAAATTTTAACAATAATTGGGATTTAAATTACCAATGGTAACTACAAAAAAAAAACAGATGCACAGTAACCCGAAAATTTTGATATCTTCATCTGGCCGACGGTAGGGTACTTTAAATCTTCTTAAATAAATTTTATTGATTTTGCTTTATTTTCATATTCGCGAATGCGTATTTCGGTCTCTTTTTCACTAATGGTTTTACATATAATAATTTAAATAGTTATTTTACTGAATTCGCCGGGGTTCAATGAACTTTAGATTTTTTTCTTATTATTTTTTATTCTTACATATTTTACAAAACAATAAAAGAAATTGTATTAGAATGTTTTTACAATTGCCCTTATGTTTAATTGATGACTGCGGCTAAAATTTTGCTAAAATTTAATAACTAAAGTTTTGTAATTAACTTTCAAAAAAATAATTTATATTTATTTCATATCATTGATTTTCGTTATAAAAAAAAACTTTAAAAATCAATATGAAATAATAGTACAAAGGCAACTATAAAAACATCAAACACATAATTGCAATTTCTTTTTCGGTTTAACAAAAAAATTTTAAATCGCTCTGGGTCAAATTCTTTACCACTGAGAAATGTTAAACAAATAAAGAAATGCAAATAATAAAAGAATTTAAAAAAAGGGAACACTTACTTTGCATATGATCGTAGAGGCCTCCAACGTTGATATGCGGTAGTATAGTTGTTGGTGCAGGGGTAAGCCAAGAATTTGTCCGGTTGTTTTTGTTTTCTTTGCAAACATTTTTTTTTTCTTTTTCTTTCGCTTTTTGTTCTTTTATTTTAACCAATTTGGACCTGTAGTTTTAAATTCTGTTATATTCTTTTTTCCCCTTTCTTTAATATTGTTGGTGTGATTTTTTTCTATTTTTTAACCATATACTTGAAATAAGAAACGCGGCTGTGATATTACAAAAACTATATCAAATTTTATAATTTTATGCTAAACCACTTGTGATTTTAATTATTATTTTTTTTGTTTAATTAAGACCCGAATTCAAATATATTTTCGTTTTCTTAACGACGTGTTGCAAGTTTTAATTTGTTAAACCTGATTTATTTTTTTGTTACAAGAGCTAACCCGATACACTGTGCAGTGTTTTTTTTTCATTTTTTTTGTATTAATTTTACAAAATTTACCTTAATTTTTATTTTTAATTCGATTTTGATTTTTTTTCAATTAAATATTTATATTTTGTTTTTAAATTGTGATTTCCTTTTTTTTCTTTTGCTTTCACTAACCAACTAAATTCCGTAAAAATTTTGCCTCAGTTCAAAACAGGTTTCTCCATTATTTTTTCTTGCTGTTGCCGATCTCTATAAAAAAATGGAATCTTTCTGAAAAGCGCTTTTACTACAACTAAATCTGATGGAAGGAAAAAAACTAATGACAATTGTTTTTTTGTTACTCTTAAATCTCTGACAAAAGCAATCTTAGTGTTTCAAACCCAGAACTTTGTTGCAAAGGGATTTGCAAAAAAAATTAGTTTTTTTTTCTGTTGCAAAATTTGGAGTGTTGGATGAATATGGCTTTTATATAGTGTATATATCCAGGTATTGCAGTATAAATTATTGTATAGTGCTTTTTGGTGAATTTTTATTAATTCCAAAAAAAAAAATTTAATAATTTATTAATTTTAATTTTTAAATATTATGGATGATTTTGCTTAGCCATAAAAGTAGCTGACTTATGTAATACAAGAGATAATTTCTTTAATTTTCCTGCTTTTAATTTTAGTAGAAGGTGATCATCAGATTACTAATAATTTTTAAAATATTTTAATAAGTTGAAGTGAATATTTAATTAAATATAGCCATTTGTAATTATCTTTAGAACACCAGTCCATGTGGAAATTAAAAGGGTTAGCATGCCAACTATCCGAAAATACGGTGATGTTATTCATGCGACAAATTTATAACCGGAAAGGCAGATTTACTCGTAATTTTAAGGTAATTCGAATTTTTGACAAGCAATTCGTACATCGAGAAGGCTATTTGTTATATTTTAGGCAAGAATTGTAAATATACTAAATGAGGCTGCATCTCTTGTTAAGTATACAACACTGTATTTAACAGAATTTGGTAAATAAATTGCGTTAGGAATTTATTTCATACAATTTGTATCATATCGTCAATTTAATATCAGAAAAACAAGCTAATATTAGAAAAGGACAAATTAATAAAAATTCAATTGTATTAAATTATTTTTAAACAAAAGCTGCTTTCTAAAAGGAAAAAAAAATAAAATGAAATTTTGCACCCTGATAGATGCTTAAAAAACGAACCATAATTTTAGAATACCGAGATTATACACACAAAAAACAAAATCAAACTATTTATGAATATTTTATGAAAAATTTGCCAATGTACTAATTTAAGAACTTTTTCATAAATTCTAGTTGTATTTATGAAGAGCTGATAAAAAAAAATACTGGGAAAGTTTGTGTACTGGTTTATTATGAAGTGCCCTTCATGTAGATATACTTACTATTTATGAAAAAGTACTTAAAAAATTTTCCAATGGACAAAATCATAATATTTAGGAACTAGTACATAAATATATATATATAATACTGGGAATTTTATGTACCTTTTCTTAAATGTTAGGAAATAATTCATAATATTATAAATAAATTTTATGTACCTATTAATATATGTGAGGAAACTCTCCATTACATAAATAAAATTGCTGTGTGTATTGTTTTTCTAAAGTTTTATTATTATTTTTTAAAGAATTACTTTTTAATTAAAAAAAATAAAATTCATTGTTAAAATTAGATTAAAAAAAATATATAAATAACGGATTGTAAATTTTTAATACCAGCCTCAGTTTTGTTTTATGTGGTCAGAAACTATATAAAATTATAAAAAATTCTAACATGGAACGATACTGGATTTAAAAATCGAAAATTCGCCCTGTTCCATTCCGTGGAACTTCAAAATATGTCAAGTTACCCACGTTTATTTACTTTTTTTTGAGACTTGTCTAAGAATCTATTATATTTTTATATAATTAAAAAATTGTGTAAATAACTTTTTAAGTTGCTTTTTACTGAAGTTCTTCGGCTCACGAAATGCAAAAATTAACGAATTGTTATTTAAGTGATATACTTGCAAATGGTTTAAACTTCAAAAATCATGATATTTTACAACGATAGCTAGTTAGCACTTAAACTCGCAATCCCTTCAATAATTCTAAAAAGTAGCGAAGATAAATATTTTTTTGAAATATGAAACTATATTTTAAGAGATGTTTGTAAAAGTCCAAATAGTGAAATTCTAAATTTTTATAGTTTTTTTACGCGTTTGTATTTAGAAATTCTGTCTTACATTTTATGTTGTTTGAATTATTATGAACTACTTCTTAATATTTATGGAAAACGTAACCTTTAATATATGAAGTATTTCATAATAAATTGTAATTACGAACCCGTTCTTAAAACGTATGAACAGGTTTTTATTATGTGTGTGCGTCGTCATAATATAAAATAGGCAATTGTAGAAACATTTTTAAATTATGAAATTTTCATAATATTTAAGAATTTGGACACATTAAATATGTTTTTTTTATGGACGTTCGAAAAAAGATAAAAGGCGTTAAAACTTAGTATTTTTGGTTGTTTTTAGCCCAATAATATTACGAGTGTGAAAATAATTAATAATAGAGGAAGGCTAATTATAGAGATTTCATCGAAAGAAGCGGCCAAATAATTTTTTTTCGGTAACTGAGAGAAAATTGAGAAAATTTTCCAGACTTCAAAACACATTTTTCTCATTTCTGCACAAATTCAGAAAAATCAGGTAAAACCCTTGAACTTTCAAAAAAATCAATTGGTCTTGCCAAGAAAATCAATTGGAAATAAAAAAATACAGCTATTTTGTATATACATATTTACATATTAGGGGGTTGCCGGGTACTCTAAGCTTTTTTTCCCTACAACATAACCAAGTTTCATCATATTAAGAGGTCGTCACATTTTAATGCTTTAGCTGCAGTATTCTTAATTAAAAGTTAGAAGCTCCTTATACGTCGCCTAGCAGGTTATAAGCATAGAGTTTATTCATTATATTTCTTAGCATGCCGATTAATAGCCAGTGGCGTGCCCCGGGGGCACAATTTTTTTTTAATAAGTTTAGTATATACATATACACAAAATGGCTTGCATTTTTGTTTCCAATTGATTTTCGTTGCAAGTCTAATTGGGTTTTATCAGATTTTGCTGAAATTTGTGCAGAAATGAGAAAAATTTGCTTTGAAATCAAGGACATTTTCGATATTTTCTTTCAGTTACTGAACCTTGTAATATGTACAAAGTTTTATTTGACCGCTTCTTTCGATGAAATCTCTATACTTAGCCTTCCTTTATTATTAATTATTTCCACACTCGTAATATTATTGCGGTAAAAACAACCAAAAATACACTTAAGTTTTTAGGACCCGATCAATTGACTTTTTTATTTATTTACACGTCGGCTACCCTTATCTGCTATTACTCAGTATTGGTTTTAAAAATCAGCAAGATAACAAAATAATAAAAACGTTAGAAACGTTTTTAAATGTTGTATCTTGTGTGGGTGTAAACTGACTAAATAAAATCTGAACTAAATTCAGGTATCCAAATTTATATGAAATTTTAAAAATTTTTCAAATATTTTGTCAAAGAGATTTTAAAATCTTTTGTCAATTTTTATTTAGTTTAGAAATTATTTAGCTACCTCGCACAGGTCCTAAGTGGAATTATTTAATATGCGTATTTTTTTTTAAAACAAAAAAATTTTATTACTTTTTTTAATTTAAAATCTGAGATTCAAATACCACATTAAGTCTTAACTGGATATAAAACTTATGAGTTTATTTTTATATCAAAACATTGAAAATTGAAAATATTTAATTAACAACACTTATATAGACTTTCAAAGAAGTTATATTAGTTAAAAAGTAAGATTTTATAAAAATGCTGCCAAGTCTTGGCAATTCTTCGCCTTTTCCCTTTTAATCTAAATGGGGCAAAATTTCATAATGAAAATTAACACTAAAAATATATTGAAAAATTATCCCAACCATATGAAAATTAGCCCCAAAATAAAGTTTGTGGCTTTTATACATTACGTAAAATAACACCAATTTCAAGAAATAAAAAACGACCCCAAATATGATGAAATGAAAAATGACCGACAATATGCAAAGCAAAGGAATGTTGTTTATGCACAGCATTATACGCATTTATATGGCATGGAATCAATAACATCCAAATGTACTCCTTATAAACCTTAAAAATTAGAATAAAAATCATTTTATATAAATCAAATATTTTAGTAATGCGCAACCACTGCGTCTCAACATAGTTAAAAAATTAAGTAAATTTCTGCTCTTCGTCTATGAGTGTGTCCTTCCAGCCAGTTCTTATTAAATTTGCTGGTAACAATGGAAGAGCCATCAATTTCCAATATGCGGTTTTTGCAGCATCCGACGACCTAATAAAATTATAGAGGGAATGGTTTTCTATAACATTACGCCTTAGAGCTTGGCAATTTTTAAACTTGTTAAGAATTTTATTTGTTCTTAATGTATGAAAAACAAAATTATTCTACAACTATTAATATACGAAAAACAAAATGAAATTTTTTTAAAAAAATCGCGCAATTTTTGGTAAAAATTGAAAATACTAAGTATTCTATCCTGCTGGCTCTGTGGAATTTCTCAAGTTTTATTCTCTATAATTTACTAATAAAAATTTTCATGTTTCTTTACAATAAAATAATTTATAAATAAAAAAAAGAATATGATTATATGATCTAAAATCCTACTAATACTATTCATTATTTTTGAATTTAAAAGCTGTAAATTTTGTTTAAATGCTTCAAAAAGGTCAAAAAATTTAGGTTTAGAAATTGCCAGCTTTAAAAAAAAATATATATATATAGATATTATAGTTATTATGCCAACAGAAGTATCTGAAAATGGCGACAGAACACGCTACTTTCAACTTTAAAGATTTGGGGAAATAAAGTTATACCATATTCAAGAGCATATTTTTAGTATTTATAATTATTTTGTTTAGGATTGTTATAACTTGTTGGAAAGGGTATCTTATCCAGTTTCTAGTTCTAGTTTTTTAGTGAGTTTTGTAAATATTGATATCAGATTTGAAATTTATTCATTTGAAATTTATTCATTTGAAATATATAATTTTTTTTTTCTTCACTACGCAACATTGACTAGGATTTTAAATGTTGGCGCCGTTTGCCGCCGATCTAGTTTTAACATCGAATTAAAGATTAACTTATTATCTAAAACATATATCGTAACTAGCTGCCTTTTCGTGCCTATAAAGAAATGGCATAAAAAAACGTTGAGCAACTCAGAAATTAAAAAAAAAATAGCTTTTTTTGTCAAATAAAAACTCTTTATAATCGGTACACTTACAATAGTATTTCGTTAAAAACAACTTAAAATACATATTAAGTTAATCGAAAATACAGTCAAAAAGAGGACTACTGATTTTTCATTATATTCAACCCATTTTGTTGTTTATTTTCAATAATTGTTTAATAACCAACAAAAGTAGTAAAAACAATAGAAAGTCGTTTAAAATAACCATCAATTTTTTACTAAAAAAAAGTTAGAAAAAACAACTTTTGTGGTTTGTTTTTTAAATTGAAAGTTTTTTATTTGTATGTAATTACACAACACACACAGATGTATATATTTCTATTGGCTTTATGTGTATGTATATTTGAATAATTTCTTGTAATTTTTATTGAAAAAAAAATTGTATATATACAAACTATTTTGGTAAAAAAACAAAAAAGAATTATATGAATTTCAATTTTTAGAAACAGAAAACATAAAATTTTACATTTAACAGAAAATATCAACTCCTACTGAATGTCTGTGAATTTTTATTGTTTGTTTTTTGAATGACTGATTCAAATAGTTAAAAAATATATTTCTATAAATTTCAATTGATTCTTCATTTAAAAACAATCTTTACGTATTACTTTTTAAATAAACTACAGTCGTTAACGGAAAATATATTGCGAATGTATAAACGATTTGGTTTTTCACAAAAAACAACGGATTTTAAAATGAATAATTTTAAGGTGTTTTTCTTATTTTAAATTAACTTAAAGAAAGATTTTACGTAATTCTTCAAGTTTGTCGTCTGGTTTACCTATAGACCCTAAAAAATTTGGGGATTATGCACACGCAAAATCATATGTTAAAAAATGCAATTATTATTACATGCCATCGTCAGTCCACAAAAATACATGGGGAAAGTATAATAAGTCATTTCGCGGTATTGTCTATTGGGCAACTTTCGGACTTGCAAATATAGGGACTACAAAATAAATATAGGGAGCGGCTTTGTTTCAAAACATGGTTGGCAAGCAATACCTTTTCATTATAGCGGTAGTTGTCTACCACGCTCAGATCTATACCGATACGAAAATTTTAAAACTGCGATTCCAATAGTGACATGTGTCTTCTAATATCACGGGGTTTATTTCATAATATTACCTTATAAATAACGTTATAAATCGGTGTTTCGGTAGTTTAGCGTTATTTTAACGGTAGTTTAATATATTTCAAAATTGAAACTGTAAAATAGCGCTATAAAACCGGTTATACTAAAAGTCACATGTCTTTTATTCCGACCAGGACAAAGTGGATATCACTGGTATGCAAAATATGTTTTCAATAAGGTATAAAATGACTGCGGGAATTAACCATTTATGTACCAACTAAATAATTGTTTTTTTTACCATAATTATAAATTGTTATAAATAAATATTAAATTAAAAAAATGTATATGCTTTTCAATGGAATTGTTACAAAAAATTTTATTCTTATGACTTCATAAGTAGGGGTCACTATCAACATTTTGGAAGTTGTTTAAAATGACTTCTTACAAATCGAAAAATTTGCACTATTAACTTCTTGGGATGTTCTGAAAAAGAGATTCAAAAAGAATAACATCCATTTTATTTTGCTGGGAAAGATTACAAACGATACCGCTTGCAGTATTCTCGAAAGTGTTTACGATCTGCCACTAATGAAAACGTTTTTAATATACTCCTCTATATCTCCGATCCATATCTGTCGAGCATCAGAAAACCACCCGTAAAACTTATAAAAAATTTTAATTAAGAGATTTTGAAACTTTTGATGTTTCCACATTTTATAAGTGATTCTGATAAAATAATCGTGATTCTTAATACAATAATCGTAACTTGATATATTTCTTAAAGTAATATTCTTTTTATATTTTATTGCTTTTTATTTTTTTTAATATTACATATACATATACTTACATATAGTTATAATATATAATATACCATATAATAATTTATAAAAAACCAAAAACATATAAAATAAATAATTTATTTCATTGTAAATAATAATTATCAAACTATTTTGTACTAAAAACTTATTCAAATAATCACCAAAATAAAAACTTTTAACCTTAAACTTGGAAGCATTGTTTGAAGTATCTTACATTTGCTACCAAATTTTATTTTAACTCTACTTCAGCTAAACATGTTGTTATAAAAATGCAACCTTTACCCGTTGTAGCTTTAAAGTCTATGGGCCGAAGGTTGTAGTTATACGAAAACTGAAAAAAAAAAAAATCGAAATTGTATTTTTAACCGTTCATAAGTATTTTTGTTATGATTCGATTTTTATGATTGAAAATACAAAGTAAAGCTAACAGTCCCATCTATTCAACAAAAATACTTATCCATTCAAAAATTACAGATTTTTGATCCGAAAATCTTTTATAATTTAGATTATTTTCTTGGAGCAGCAATATAATTACATATAAGTAATTTTTACAATCGCTCATCCTAAATTCTTTAATAATCTCCAGGATTTAACTTAAATCACGTATGGTTTTTACAAAAAATTACATTTATTAAAATAATGACTTATCCAACAAAAATTGCAAAAACAAAAAGACAAGTGAAAAGTTTTTACAACCACGTAACTGACAAACTTCTTAGGAGTTTTACATGTTTATTGCTTAAGAATGTGTAATTTTGTGCTGAACACGTCAAGGATTGTATGTATGAATAAATACATACACATACGCACGGAATTACATATGCACACACAGGCACCAGTGCATATTGTTAACATAACTATAAGGAATTGCTAACCCAAAATTTTGTAACAAAAGCAATTCAACTCATGTATTATTCTCCAATTAAAATATTTTTTATTTTAATTTGATATCTTTCTATCTTCAATCTCCTGATCTCTTTATCGTACAGGGCGAATGCGTGTGTGTGTTCATGAATGATTTATATCTATAATCGTAAGTATGTAGTTTGGAAACTGAATTTTCTATGTAGTTTTGCCTACAGGTAACATTGAGCTAGTATGAAACTCATGTGTATTTCTTGAAATGACGGAATTTATTAATTAGAAAAACATAAAAATCTAAAAACGTGGCAAAATATAAATGAAAGTACACACGTTCATATCTAAGATGTACAAGTTTTATTGTTATTTTGCTTTTCGTAGATAGTTGTATACAGCAAGCGAATTTTGAAAACATGCAGTTAAAGTTCATGCATTATTTATTTAATAAGGCAATAAATGTTTGATCTTTTTATATAATATTAATCATTGAAAGATAAGTTTCCACATTATTTTAATGAGAAGCAATAATAAGGAAATTCTTTCTACTAATTAATGTGTTGCTTTCTTTAATCTTAAAACAGTTTTGCTTTTTATTTTGTTGAAGCTTTTTAGTTCTTAGCCCTTTTATGTTATTTTCTTCGGTGGGGTTAAGTGCTATGAAAACACCGATGGAGGGTGTCGCGATATGTATGAGATATAGAAAAACTCATAGAAATTATTTTTCTGAATTTAAGTTGGTGTCGTTGGGGATCGCACCAACAAACTTCTGTGTAACAGTTCAAAGTACTAATTATTACACAACATGATATTAAAGTTATAAACATCATTGTAGGTAAAATAACGGTGATTTTTATAATTAAACATCATATTAATAGCGAGAGGTTGATATGCGTTCCCGGACACTGTGGAGTGGAGGGAAATGTGAGGGCTGACGACTTGGCCAGGGATGAATCATACCTGGTCTCTGTTAACATTCAAAATCCGAGACAATTTCGGATGACAAAACCGGACCTTGGACAATAGGCCGCCAACATCACAAGGAGATCTGCAATGGGGATAATGTTGATGCCATCACGAAAGTCTTGTGGGGCGACCCAGAAATGAACAGGCAAACTGAAGGGTTACCTGAGGGATACCGAATTCTTCAGGCAGAGTGGAATGTTTGTTCATGCGGTTTTGGAGAGCGCACAACATGAAGCATATCTTTAATGGTAAATTTATGATGCTGCGGGTGTTATGATAGCTGTCGGTTTATTGTATGAGCAAGTGTTTGGGTTTACGGTGTTTTTTTTTTCTTGGCTATTAACTCACTATATAAGAATTATGGTTTTTATTTGCACAAAGATCTCTAATATCAGAGAAATTGCAATATCTAAAGAAGGGATTACTAGATTGTTTGTAAAAAAAGAACTGAAGGAGAACAGTTCTTTTGTGTTTTGTTGCATATTTATATATGCATGCATGCACAAGATTCCAAATCAGGGATGGAAAACATGGTACAATTTAACTTTTTTTGGTACATTTTTACCTTGGTTGGTACCGTGGTACTACCGCGGCTCATTTAGTATAATTTTAAATTTTTTCAAATTTTCAATTTATAACTTGATAAAACCACATAACAAAAAGTCGACTTTTTTTAAAAGCAACTTTAAATTAAAAACCTGTTTTTATTTATTCAGCTTCTATAGTAAAAATAAAGTCAGTTTTAAGTTGAACCGGCTCTAAATTGGTGTCACATCAAATGTACCAAATGTTTCCATACACATTGTACTAAAATATTCGGAAGTGGCATCATTGAACAGCTGATTTTAAATTACCTCTCAAAACAAAAAAATAAGAAAAAAGTGTATTATTGTTAAAAAGCTATTAAATGCCTTTAAAATTTTTAATAGCAAATCCTGAAAAGGTTATCCATAAAAAAAGGTGTGACATAAAAATTAGAGTAAAATTTTACAAAGTTTTGTGGGAATTATACGACTAAATAAAATTAAGGATAAATTTTGTTTCACCCGGTCAATTTAAATTTTTTAAGTATTTTTAGTGTAAGCAAATCTGACTCAATACGATAAAATTGTTAAAAAAGCGGAACAAAATTTTGGTACCGTGAGGATCGAAAAAGTACAATTTGTTTGTCTGGTTGGTACAATAACAGAAAACATATTTTCCATCCCTGTTCCAAATTACCTACATATTAAACGGGATTTCTTTGGTATTTTTTGGAATAAGGAAAATTTATTGGCCTGGTAAAAAAAAATATTTTTATTTCTAATTTAGATTTTTTTGTATGACGCTGCCATTTATCTTTTGTTACATGGTTAGGAGTTTTATTTGAGGTAATTTCATATAAATTTTAAGATGTGCCGTCGTTTAAGTAAACCGTATTTTCTCAACTTCTTTAGGTCCCTTTGCCAATTCGGCTATGTTACCTAGGGGACCTCGAACCAAATAGGTTGGTTGTAGCTGTTAAATTTTTCTATAAAGAACCGTTTGATTTCGGAAAACCATCGTTGACATTGATATATATTTTTTTAAGAATAAACAAAAGATGAGCATATTGAGAAATATGTATTTAAACCTTAGACCCCGAAAAATTTCCTTTAACCCTTCCAGCGAAAAAATCGATATGCATATCATAAAAGTTATAGTCCCTTTTCTGACGATCCTTTAGTCAAATTTAAACGTTTTTTGTCAATTTCAAGACGTCATATTTCGGAAACCGAAAGGGTCTGGACACTGAAATTTGAGCTTCGTCATGAACTTGTATAGTAAGACAGTTATGGTGAATTTCATTGAAATCCGAGATGGTCGATCTGAATGGTAATTGAGTTCATGTGCTTTGACTCAGTAATATTATTTTTTTCGTATTTTCGTTGTTGAATCTCCCACACATTCTCAATAAAATATAAGTCCGTGATTTGAGGCGGTGCATACAGCTGTCGTGGAGCATGGTATAGCAGCCAATCTCTGATAATTTGAGCCGTGTGCTTCGGATCATTATCTTGTTGGAAAATCCAACTCTCGCAAAACTTTAAAGCATCAACTGAGGGATTCAAGTTTTGTTCAATAAACACTAAGGCTACGTTTCCACTGAACGTGTTTTGCATGCGTTTTGAACCAAAACACTGTTTTGTAAATGTTTGCCCATATATTTTTCCCCCAAAACAACATGATTAGCTCAAAACAAGCAAGTGTAAACGTAGCAAAACTTTAATACTCCAGCAGCCCCTACCATGCGACTTAGTCTTGCTGTATTTGTTTTGCGCCATACTTTCTCTTTCATCACTTCCAAATATGTCACACTCGTCAGTGAACAAAACTCGTTTCCACAAGTAAATGTCCTTTTTAATATGCTTTTGGGCGAATTCTAAACGAAGTTTTCGATTTTTCGCTAATTGGGGGTTTCTTGCGAGGAGTTCTACTATGGTAAGCATTATTATTTAAGGTTTTCTGTATAGTCGTGGATGTACAATAAGTTCCGATCTAGGTGGGAGTTTTTCCGCCAATTTTGTAGCATTTACTTTTGGATTTTTGTCTACTTCTTTCAAAATGAAGCTGACGTCTTTACGATTTAGTTTCTTTGGACGACTAGTACGCAGCTTGTTTTCAACTGTACTAGTATTTTTAAAGTTACTAAATATTGTCTGAACTTAAATTCAAAAGCTTTGATATTTCACCAAAAGATTTTCCTTCATTTCTGTAATTTACAACCAAATTTCGGACATCAATTGAAATTTCTTTACGAAAAGCTGTTTTTACAATTTAATATTTAGTAAAACTTTTTAAATGTCATGTAAAATAAATAAAATACTATTTTATTTATTTTTCTTTGCAAAGAGCGGCGTTATTGCTGCTTAGTGTGATAAGCAAAGAATATCTTTATTAAAGAAAAACACTTTCAATATATGGTAAATAAATGCTTACTTAGCAATTATAAATATTGTGGGAAATATAGCAATGGACAGAATAACCTTGGTTAGATTTGTTATGTGTGAAACAACGATGAGTGTACAATATCACAAGGGTTGACTGTTTATAAATGTTTACAGTAGATGATTTACTAGTTTGAGTGTGTATTCTCAGCTTAGATTACTGTAACCACTGTAGTCGGCTGTACAATGCAAATAGTGTTGATCGTTGTGTAATATGATCATTTCATACTTTAATATCCAAAAATATTCTTGTCGGTAATAACGTATATAATTCATGCTACACATGATACACCTCCCTTTTACGGAACAATGCTTATATAACTACAGTTGTATGAACATTCTTTTACAATAAAGATATATACATTTCATTAGTAATTGAATTATCTTATCAACTATTGTTACATTATTTCTTAAATCTGGTTTTTTTAATTTTATAATGGCCTTTAAATCTACTATTTTGAAATTATAATCTAATATATCATTATCATAATTTATTTTCTGCAATAACTTAGATCTATCTAACATATGGCGAGCCCTCTTTTGTGCTACTTCTAATATAAATTTTACTTCTCTAGCATAATAATCTATATTGTAAAGTGGGGTAATTCTATCTACCTCATTAAATTATTGAAACTCATTCGGAAGTCTACCAAAAACTAGTTCATATGCACCACAGTTGGGAACAGATGATGGTGTAGTATTAAAGCAGTTTGTAAAGTACTTAAGTCATTCATCCAAAATGTCTTTGTCAACGGATATGTAAGATCTTATGCATTCGTTGAAAGTTCTATGACTTCTTTCCACTGTTCCCATTGTCTGATGATGGTGAGCAGTGGATGTGATTTTCTTCACCTTAATAAGATCGCATAATTCCATTAATATGGAATTCTTGTATTCTGTACCCATATCCGAAACGAACGTCTTCATTGGATCATAGGTAAGAATAAAATGTTCAAAAATTTTCTTTGCAATTATTTTAGCACTTTTGCCTTGTATCGTTATTGGTTCTAGAGTTTTCATCATATCGCATATTAAAGTGACTGCAGGTGTTTTCGTTAATACCATAGGACTCTTCAAGTGATTTTAACTATTGGCTGTTTGACATTTCCAGCATGATTTAACGTATTTCGTTACGTCTTTTGTTATATTATTCCAATAGTAATATCTTTTATTTTTTTCAATGTTCTAGAAACACCGCAGTAACCTTTTTCAGCAGGGTTATCGTCTCTTAAAATCTTGAATAGTTTTGGCTTTATCATCAATTCGGGTCACCTTATTCAGTAGCGCTACTTTTATATTATTTAAATATTTATTGCCCATTTCTTTGAATTCATTAATAGAGATGAATTCGAAAATTTTCTCACTAGGTGCCAATTGCAATTTCGTAATGTTATGTTTACAGGCCATTTCCTCGAGCTTTGAGAAAAATTGTTCTAAGTCAAGTTTACCATTGATAAACAAATCACTAATTTGTATGTATTATAATATAGATTTTCCTGGCTTGATGTAACATCTTCCTGGAGTAATCTTCAATTTATAATATTTTCTGACGTCAGTGTTCTTAATGGGTACATATGTATATACTGGACTTTTAATTTTTATTTATTTCCGATTATCTATATTTTTATTTTCTACAATATTTTGTGTCTTTTTACTCATTGACCTCGTGTTATTCGAAGCAAGTTTTCATTTTCAATATTTAATTTCTTCAAGTCATTTATTGTGATACGTGATAATGCATCTGCAACGTAGTTATCTTTTCCCCTAAGATATTCAACTTTAAAATCGTATTCCTCAAGATCAAGTCCAATTCTAGTTAGAGCTTTGATTTTTCATAGAAAATATATCTGATAACGGTCTATGATCCGATCGAACTAGAATATGTTTTCCATAAATATATGTCCTAAAATGTTTTATGGCACAGTGTATGGCAGTTAACTCCCGTTCAATTGTTGATTTATTGCAGTATAAAAAAATAATTTGTTTTTAAAAATGTTCTTTATTTTAAAAGAATAAAAATTAGAATAATTATAAAACTTTAAAGACATTATTCAAAAAGGTAACTAATTTTAAATAAATAAATTACAAAGTAGAAATACATAAAAATGTAGGGAAGGGATTCCTACATAACTCTCCCTTTCCAAAAAAAAAATAAATTTAACTTAATTTTATTTTATTTAACGCAATTGACAAATGTTAGATTTAATTACTTGAAATCATGTTAGTTTTATATAATCGATGCGATGGTAAAAACAAAAACTGGAATATTAATAATTGGTTTATGCTTTAATATGTCCAGTTGATTGAATAGCTTTCAGATTAAAATCCAAAGAGATTAAAAGCTTCCATTTATAGAATGTTAAAAACTGGAAACTTTTTTAATATAATTGCTGACAAATCTGAGTTGATTGTTATGTGTAATTTTAAACTGGAAACTTCTTGTAGTAAAAATTTAAATTGATTTGAAGTTGGGGTAGTTTCAAGCATCAGAATGTCATATATCAAGAAATGTCCATAGGTTACTTGAAATAATCGCAATAAAAGGATAGATAAAGCCCAATATAAAGTAAAGAATACACGTGGACTTGTTCTTTGTGAAGGAGAAATTGCTCAAATTCTAATATGTTAATTAATGATCCATTAATTGTTGATATTATGTACAACTGAGAGAAATTGGCTGGACGATAATCCCCGTGAAGTTCAATTACCTGAATGATCAAATTGTTTGGTTGTTGCATATGTTGTTTGGTAAATTTTTATTTATGAAATATCTTTTAGACTTAATAAACCTTGGATTATTGAATTCATCGAAATTTTAAAAATTATTCTTTATTGAAGTCCAATTTTTATCAAAAGGTTTCGTTGTGCAAATTGAAGAATCTTGTTAAAAATCCCATTTTACAAAATATAATTATTTTATTATTTATATTAATATTAATCATATAATTACAAATTATATATTAATACCCTAACCGAGCACGCACTAGCAACTAAGGCCATCGGCTCGTTGTAGCGAAAACAGACCGGAGCCTCTGGTGGGAATCGAACCCACGACCCCCGCACGCTACCAACTAGCCTACCAGGGCGCTCACAAAATATAATTAAAGGAGTAAAGGAGCAATGTCTAGGTTTGCAGGATCGCCAAATGTAGGTATCCATTTGGATCCCACAAATAAAATAAAAAAATACAATGTGTTTATAAAAATGTTCTTTATTTCAAAAGAATTAAAATTAGAATAATTATTAAACTGTGAAGGGATCCCTACAATATTAAACTGGGAAGGGATCCCTACAATTGCCTTCTCCATTTGTTAAGTTTCTCGAGGCGTATGCTATTGGTAAATGTATTCCGTCACATTCGCCACAAGCGTGTTTGCTCGCATTTGTCGTTATACAGAACTGTTTTTCAAAATCTGGGTACTGCAATAATGTTGGTTTCATTCAAATGGTACACCTTATATATTCAGAACATTTTTTAATAAATCGCCTGTAATAGTTACAAAAAGCAACAAATGTCTTTGCACTATCAGCATTTGTGGGTGTTGGATAGTTCTCAATTACTGAATGTATACTATCATCTGGGAGTACTCCCTTGTCGGTGCATCGCAGGTATGTTACCTCGTGCATAAAGAATGAACATTTCTCAGGGTGTAACTTGAGATTGTTTTTGCGACATAATTCGAAAATTTCTGTTGGATTTCTAAGCATGTGCTTCTCCGAACAACCCACAGTCGAAAATTTCGGTCATTTTCGGATCCAAAATCTGTAACTTTTGAATGGATGAGTATTTTGTATGATTTTTGTTGAATAGGTGGGACTTTAGCTTTAATTTGTATTTTCAATCATAAAAATCGAATCATAACAAAAAAGTTATGAACGGTTAAAAATACAATTTCGTTTTTTTTTCAGTTTTCGTATAACTACAACCTTCGGCCCATAGACTTTAAAGCCACAAAGGCTAAAGGTTGCATTTTTTAAAAACATGTTCAGCTGCAGTAGAGTTAAAATAAAATTTCATTGGTAGCAAATGTAAGATACTTAAAAAAATGTTTCCAAGTTTAAGGTTTAGAATTTTAATGTTGGTGATTATTTGATAAGTTTTTAGTACAAAATAGTTTGATAATTATTATTTACAATGAAATAAATTATTTATTTTATATGTTTTTGTTTTTTTATAAATTATTATATGGTATATTATATATTATAACCATATGTAAGTATTTGTATATGTTATATTAATTAAAATAAAAATTTATAATTCATGGTAAACAATAAAATATAAAAAAAAATATTTCTTTAAGAAATTATCTAGTTACAATTATTGTATTAAGAATCGCGTTTATTTTATCAGAATCCAGTATTCGTTGTTAACTAGCTTACACAAGACGTATTTATTACTTTAAGAAATATATCAAGTTACGATTATTGTATTAAGAATCACGATTTTTTTTATCAGAATCCAGTGTTCGTTATTAACTAGCCTACACAAGACGGACTTATTACTGTGCTCTCTGTGCTTTTTTGCCTAAAATTTAATAATAATCAAATATTGATATTAGTATTCCTACTTACTAAATACTTAACGCTATCAATATGAATGATCCGCCGGACGATTGGAAAAATAAAAAAACACCTTTAATATCAGAAAATACTAAAATGCTTTTAATTATATCCCCCGGTCCAAAATATTTGATAATGAGTCGTGTAAATAGTGAAAAAACTCATCGGAAGTGTCACCTTTCCTAATTAAAAACAGTCATTGACAATACCTGTTCAGGTGAAGTCGAAATGTGTAAAAAATTATTAAACGGAACCATTCTAATAAAAACAAAAAATTATACACAGGCTAGAAGCCTCATTCAGCTAAAATAACTTGCTCCACACGCAGAGAAAAAACATGGTTGCAACATGATCACTGCTACTATATTGTGCTTGCTGCAATCGGGTATGGTTGTCACAACCATATTATTGGTTGTCTAACCATCAACATGGTCGCTACCATCATTATTATAGTAAATATTTCACTATTTTATGATTGACACCTTGTATTTTATAACATGGTTGGCTGTAAGCATACTGTGGTAACAAAAATTCTGACTATGAAAAAAATATGATAATTATGTAACCATAAAATGCTGTCAACAATCAATGAATAATTATACATGAAATAAAACATGACTTTGACATTTACAGTCCTAATACGAGTATTGTCTTGTTTTCATAAAAACCAAAATGTCTTAAAAACAATCATATATTGTTTACTAAAACTGGACAGAAAATATCTTTCATGTGGCATTAAAACATTTCATAAATTGACCTATTAAGATCCAGTTTATTTTTTTTTTAACTTTAGAAGATTTTTTTTGAGGGTTTTTTTGAAAATTCCTTACACATGTAATATTATTTACAATAAGCAATTCATTGTCAAAAAGAATCAATATAAAGATTTTTTATGGATCATATTATGAAATCATAATATAGTTATGGGGACAATAATGTAATAAAATTTTGAGCATACTATGAGTACATGCAATCATATTATGATAAATTCAACATCATAATATGTTTATACAGAATTATAATATTGTAATATTTGAATCATAATATAATTGTAGGGACAAAATTATGGTAACATTATGGATATTTAATTATCATAATATGATAACCATAATATAGTACGACTATGGTTGGCACAATCATAAACCCAAAAATATATGATGCTCTTCGAATATGATTCTCCCAACCATGTTTTTTCTTTGCGTGCAACCATCGAAGTTGATTTATGCGAACATCAAACCCTTAATTATTCAAAAGGTGCGATTTATTCAAATGATCTCCGTGGCAAAGCAAAGGACGAAATTCTTAAAGAACTCAAAACGCAAAATGTATGTAATATAAACAAAATTTAAAAAAGTAAACAATGAATTTAT
Source organism: Eustalomyia histrio (assembly GCA_949748255.1). Taxonomy (NCBI): domain Eukaryota; kingdom Metazoa; phylum Arthropoda; class Insecta; order Diptera; family Anthomyiidae; genus Eustalomyia; species Eustalomyia histrio. The sequence goes on along the minus strand of OX456523.1, from coordinate 96,466,901 downwards.
AGAAACCGGTTTGATAATTGTCACATTCGCCAACACCGCACTCCCTTCCGAACTATCAATCGGTTATGAGAAAGTAACAATAAGACCCTACATACCTTTCCTAATAAAATGCAAAGAATCAAAAAGTATATAATTTACTATAGAGTGTTAGAAACACTCTACCAGAAATTCAACACGCTACAGAGTTCAGCGGCAACATGCTTAAATGAGTGGGCAACATTTTCAAAGTTGCAAATGTGTTGAAAAACATTTAATTTGGTATTTGCAGTGCTGCCACATAAACAGTTTAATTTTTTATCCCAGTTTTTGGGATTCTAAGCTGTTTACCAGTTTTTTCATGAAAACAACTTTTTTCAAATTCATGCAATTTTTATAGTTTTTTTAATTATATGTTGCAACAATTAATAGCATATTTATTTTCTTCATTATTATTTATTTTTACAATAGAAATGGGAAAAAATGGATATGAATAGACAGTGTTGGTCAATGTGTGTACACACTTTAATACTTTTCATGTTACAATGTTATGTTTGAATTCGTAACTATTTTTTAACACAATTGCAAAGCTTGGTTGTATTTTTTTACTTTATTACACATGTCTAATTTTATTGAAAATAAATAGTATATTGAACAAATATTATATTTTTATATGAAAAATCTGAAAAAATACATGAATAAAATAAAAAAACATTTTATTTATGAAATAATCTGAAAAATCTCTAGCATCCCAAAAAACAGGTTATATGGCAGCACCGCTAAACACTACTAGAAGTTGCCGACCAAAACTCACCTTTGTTGTCGCCAAACTATGTTCGTGTTCTAAGAGAGTACTAAAAAATTCGTGAGAGTGGACTATACTCTTGAGAATTATAAACTTTTTAAAAGAATGCTATCGCTATAGGCACAATGTACACAGTGGGGACACGAGGATTAGAGCGCCTTTTTTTACGGCCTTTTAGAAATCTACGTGGTGAAACAACTGTATGACAAATTATTCTGTCTCTATTGCGTCTGATTTTCTACTTCGTCAGCTTATTATTGGTTTGGCCCACTCACCATTTTTGTAATAATAGAGGCGAATGGATTATATATAATATGAATATCCTCTTTCTATTTCTGAAACTCGTTTTTCGATATCTGGCATCATAACTGAGATAACTAATATCAACTTTGATATAAAATTAAGAATGAAAACCATTTTTATTGTTTTTCTTTTAAATCTTTGGGCAAACTAATAATAAGCTGACCATTAAATAAATGTGTTTTGTGAGTGTGTTTATTTGCTCATACATTTCACAGATCATATAAATGTGAAACTTTGTTTTATGTTTTGTTCTTTTGAATACTAAGATAAAATTAAAAAAGTACATAAATTATGTGCAAAAATATTATAAAATCATAAAACAGTTTTTGTTGTGAGTTTGTACCAAGTTTATGAAATAACAATTTTAGTAAATACAGTCATGTTGCACTTCTATGGTATCTTTTTGATATTTGTGGCGATCATATGTTTTAAAACATGCTGTGTAATTGTTCACTTATACACATTATTTTTTGTATACATTGTTTTTAAATCTCTTTCTCGTCTAGGACATGAATTACAACAACAACCCTCACCATACGGTTTTTGTTCACTCGTTTTACAGCTGTCACTTCTGACATCACTGGTATACCCTGTGGGCATTTAAAATAACAAAACAGTAAGAATAACAAAACTTGTTTTAATTCAGTGCTGTTCAATAATAAAAATGTACTTGTGTTGGTGATAAAATGAGAATTGCACTGTAAGAAATGTTCAATGGGTTAATAGCAGTGTTAGTATCTGAATGAATTTATTTTTTATTGAAAATATGAAACAAAAAGTTGTAAATTTTTTCCATCAATATTAATGATTTCATTATATTAACATATTAATAAAATATCTTTCATATGTCGGATTTATTATGATATCCTATTAAAAAACATCTATTTTTGGAAGGAAAAAAAATACAATACATTCGATCGGAATACATGAAAGAAAGATCAGAGTTGAGCAGGGGCCAATTGTCCCATGAAATGAACACCACCGGTATATCCACATTTTTATAATGTATTTATTTTAAACTTAAAACATGTAATCATTTTATTTACAAACACACAATTTTTTGATAAAAAAAACACACTTCTTTTTGTTTTATTTTTTTAACAAAAATAAAATTTGCTTTCAACCACATACACTTCCTTTTTTTTGTCTTCTGTAATACAAAAAATACAGCATCATCGTTTCTATAACAAAACTAACTGTATTTTTTTTTATTAAACCTGTTTTAGTTGCTATGTATTTTGCTGCTTTTTGTGCTTTACTTATTAAATTTGAATACGCTGAGGGTAAGCGGAAAAGTAACAACGTATTGTAATACCATGTTTCCATTATGACCAAAATAGCATGAGTGTTCGAATTTTCGAAATTTGACGTTTCATATTCATAACAAATAAAATAAAAAAATTATATTTTGTAACCATTTTTTCGTTCGATTTATTAAATTTTCTTTTTTATATATATCTAAACTTTTTTTATATTTATTACTACCACCTTGAATAATGCTTAAAATTTTTTTTTTCCAAAATTGTCAAATTCAAATGTAATTTTTTTTCGAATTTATCATTCTCTATTCTATCACAGAGTTGTATAAACACAATTAAGTTTTGATCAGACTATTTTCGATTTGTTTTGAGATTGAACACGTTGTTTAAGATGTTTTGCTCACATAAAAATATATGGGAAAATATGTACCAAAACACGTATTTTGAGCAAAACATGTAATTTCGCTCAAAACACGTTTATGAAAATGCAGTATAATAGCATATAACATGAGTCTTGATTCTGATCTTAAACAGAAAATAACGGAGTGTGAAAATTTATAAAAATATAAATATATTTAACAGAAGAGTGAAGTAAACTATTGAGACTGCAACAGTTTTTATAAAACTGGGGAATATAAATATAGCTATATTTATAGGAAATATATTGTAACGATTTTACCCTTTATAAAATCGTTGATTTATTTACCTTTTAAATAAATCGAGTTCTTTCTATATTGCAAATAATAAACACTGTTTGAAATTGTCTATAGCTCTATTTATTTATAACCGTCACTAAAAATTACAGAAATACACTTTAATAGCACACTTTATTTACACGGTGTAGATAGACTAAACGTTAGCCACACTATAGTTCTTCACACTCTGCGTTTTACTTATGAACTGTAGTGCTGCGTCACCGAGTACCAGTATTTATATGAGTAGTCAGGTATTCTAGTTATTTGCAGTTTATTACGACACTAGATTTTTCCAGCTGTCAAAATTCGTGTAAAAAAATTTCTAAATCTAGAAATTTCTTTTAACACTGCCGCCCACTTAAGCCTGTTCGTCTCGAATAGACATAGCTATTCCTTTTCCATAGTTGGCTAGTCGTTCTAGATGAACAACCTTCATTTGGGACCTTGGGCTCTGATCTTTCTGTATTCCACATCATTCGACCTTTTAATTACTCTATAGGGTCCGTCCCAATGCGTTTGTAGTTTGGAAGATAATCCTTTCTTTCGTTGCGGGTTAAATAGCAGAACCAGCTGACCCTTATTAAATCCTTCAGAATTTGCAGCCCTATCATAACTCGCCTTCATCTTATCGCTGATTATTTTAATTCGATTGCGAACAAACTCATGAAGCTCGTTAAGGTCTTCTTGTTCCCGGGAAGCGTTCTCGTTGTCTTTATCTATAGCGGCGGGCTTAACACCAAATTCTAAATCTCCAGGCAATTTGAGTTCCGTTTCAAAGATTTTTCTTGCAGGTGTCCAGGAGGTGGAGTCCAGTTTTCCTCCTTGGCTGATATAATCTTTGCCAAATTGGGGTCACTCCGTTGCGCCGCTGACCAGGCTTCACTCGACTCGATATGCGTTTGTCGAATGTCCACGATACGGTCTTTTCCTTCAGCCTTTGAACTGGGCTTGCCATGCCATGAGCCTTGCGCTCATATCCAACATTAAGGGGTATTTCAACATTTCGCCAAATCATAACTTTTTGCCCATATGCAGATTAATGCCGTGACTTATCATGAAATCTGCACCAATAATTACTTCGTCCACAATAGAATAATAAATACATGATTGACGCTTACGTTGGAAATCGTTAGTTTTACATTCACTTTGCCATAGGCAGTACCAGTCTCCCCAATAGCTGTGCGCAGACTCACCCCATACAATGGTTCAATTGCATCCTTAACTAAATCGGGTCTGATGACAGACTGTGATGCTCCTGTGTCCATAGTTCAAATGTGCTTTCTGCCGTTGATATATAAACAAGCAGTAAGACTGCTTTTTCCCTGCTGTATTCCAGATATGGAGATTGTGGGGCCCTCGCATGTATGAGCTGGATCGCGTTCCGCAGTGCTAGCTGTTTTTGCTTTTAACGGTGACTCCAGTGCTAATTGTTTAACCGGCCGGAAGCTTTTTCTTGGTGCTCGGCAGTTCCGCTGAAAATGTTCCACTCTTCCGCAGTTATAGCATTCGGCCTTAACTTGCTTTCTTCCTAATGTCTGCATAACTGCTCCTTCTAGCTCTGTGAGCATATCTTTGAACCGATCAGCTAACATAGTGCTTACATCTTTTTCTTCAATTACACCGAGGTTTCGCGCATTAAATATTTGCGTCTTAGCAATTATTTTCGCAGTCTCCTGTGAGAGCGCAAATGAAACAGTTTCCGCAAAAGATGATTTTCGTGTAGTACACACCGAGTACCTTACATCAGAATCACGAATTCCACTCACAAACGCTTCAATTTTGAATTCATCTAATAATGGATGATTTTCGCCCGGCTATGACAGCTGCACCAATCGTTTAATTTCTGTTGCAAAATCTTGCAACGACCCATTTGCTTTCTGAAGTCTACCTCTAAGTTCCATTCGGCAAATTTCCTTATTGTGTTCGCCACCATAATTTCGCTGCACTGCCACCATTATGTCATCATAATTATTTCTGCAGGTGATTGGCACACTTTCTAGAATTTCTGCAGCGTTTCCTTTTAAGGCCAGAATCAACTCTATAACTTTTTCTTCGATGTTCCACATATTTCTGGCGGCGACTGTCTCTAACTGGAACTTAAAAACATTAAACGGCACGCTGCCGTCAAAAGTAGGGGCCTTTGCTCTACCAGAAGTTTCCTGAATAATTTGTACTGGACATTGGAAATTATTTACTTTATATTCTAAATCTTCTAGTTTTCTCTCAACATCTTTGGTTTGTACGTCGTTCTCTAAGTCGGAAACTCTTTTGGAAACCTCGGAAATTTCTCTAGAAGTTTCTTGAAACTTTTCTTCCATCTTTATTAGCAATTTATCGTTGTCCACTCTCGATCTTTCTAGCAGTTTCGTTTCCATCTTAGCTAACAGTTTCTCGTTGTCTGCTCTAGAAGCTTCTAACATTTTCATGTTGTCTGCTCTAGAAGTTTCTAGCAGTTTCATTTCCATTTTAGTAAACAGTTTCTCATTGTCTGCTCTTAAAGTTTCTAGCAATTAATTGTTGTTTTCCATCATAGCGGCCAACATTGCGCTTAACTCCATATTACCTTCTGTTTTACGGGTACTAACCTACATTGCTTCTTTTTCATCAAATTCGTAAGTCGCAATGTCAATGTTACGCCTCTCGAATTCCTCTATCAGCCGCTTTTGCAATTCTGTCTTATTACCTGCTGTCGGTAGCTCCAACTTACTCAATTCCTTCTTGAGTTGCTCCACTTTAAGCTCCTCCAATTTCATTACTGCTTATTATTTTGCAATCCCACTTCTGACACCAATTGTTACGATTTTACCATTTATAAAATCGTTGATTTATTTGCCTTTTAAATAAATCGAGTTCTTTCTATAGTGCAAATAATAAACACTGTTTGAAATTGTCTATAGCTCTATTTATTTATAACCGTCACTAAAAATTACAGAAATACACTTTAATAGCACACTTTATTTACACGGTGTAGATAGACTAAACGTTAGCCACACTTCAGTTCTTCACACTCTGCGTTTTACTTATGAACTGCACTGCTGCGTCACCGAGTACCAGTATTTATATGAGTAGTCAGGAATTCTAGTTATTTCCAGTTTGTTACGACACTAAATTTTTCCAGCTGTCAAAATTCGTGTAAAGAAATTTCTTGTAACAATATATATAGCTGAAAAGATACTGAATTTGGATACCACTTGTCCTTCACTTTGGGATGGAGATTGATGTTGAAGATAACGGGGCTGCCACCGGCTGTAGGCGGTGACAATTTTGATAGTGAGAAACATGGAAAGAGGCCAAGGCTAGATGCATACGTCTTGCCGGCTACTGTGGACGTTCCAATCCTTTTATCAGCTGCTTCTCGGGACCCTAGCCGTCAAAACAGATTTGGTCTTCGTGATGACTTGGATATAGAGAGTAATAAAAATGTAAGGCACAACACCAACTTGAATGATAAACCTTTTTATCATTTTCTGTACAACGTTAATGTAAAACTTCTTTGTGATCAACTAAATGCAAAATCTCCTAAAATTATTTTTAAGGTTAAGAACGTAAATAAACACAAATGTAAATTATACCTTGCTGATGTTTCAGTACATGCCGAAATTATGACAATTTTAACTCTTTGAGCCCCACGTGCCAACCCGTGGTGATTTTTTTTCTGCACCGGTGGACCGCGTGCTGACGAGTGGTTATACCTTAGTTGACAAGCTGGGACCAAAATTTGTTTACTTACAGACAAAAAATTTTTATGAAAATTGTTCATAATTTTAAACGTTCATATTATATATGAAGCTTACTTACTATTTATAAAGTGTTCCTAACTTCACAGTTTTTTTTTTTAATTCAATCATAGTTTTTATGAATTATGTCTATTATAAAAAATCATATTTAATGTGTCCAAATTATTAAATATTGTTACAAGAAATTTCTATCACTAGAAATTTCTTTACACATATTTTGACAGCTGGAAGATTCTAGTGTCGTAATAAACTGGAAATAACTAGAATACCTGACTACTCATATAAATACTGGTACTCAGTGACGCAGTAGTTCAGTTTATAAGTAAAACGCAGAGTGTGAAGAACTAAAGTGTGGCTAACGTTTAGTCTATCTAAATCGTGTAAATAAAGTGTGCTATTAAAGTGTATTTCTGTAATTTTTAGTGACGGTTATAAATAAATAGAGCTATAAATAATTTCAAACAGTGTATATTATTTGCAATATAGAAAGAACTCGATTTATTTAAAAGGTAAATAAATCAAGGATTTTATAAAGGGTAAAATCGTAACAATTGGTGTCAGAAGTGGGATTGCAAAATAATAAGCAGTAATGAAATTGGAGAAGCTTAAAGTGGAGCAACTCAAGAAGGAATTGAGTAAGTTGGAGCTACCGACAGCAGGTAATAAGACAGAATTGCAAAAGCGGCTGATAGAGGAATTCGAGAGGCGTAACATTGACATTGCGACTTACGAATTTGATGAAAAAGAAGCAATGGAGGTTAGTACCCGTAAAACAGAAGGTAAAAATCGTAACAATTGGTGTCAGAAGTGAGATTGCAAAATAATAAGCAGTCATGAAATTGGAGAAGCTTAAGGTAGAACAGCTCAAGAAGGAATTGAGCAAATTGGCGCTACCGACAGCAGGAAATAAAGTCGAATTGCAAAAGAGGCTCATAGAGGAATTTGAGCGGCGTAACATTGACATAGCTACTTACGAATTTGACGAAAAAGAAGAAATGGGGGTTAGTACCCGTAAAACAGATGGTAACATGGAGTTAAGCACAATGTTGGCTGCTATGATGCAAAAGATGGAAGACAACAAAAAACTGCTAGAAACTTCTAAAGCAGACAACATGAAACTATTAGAAGCTTCTAGAGCAGCCAACGAAAAATTATTAGCTAAACTTCAAACAACTTCTAGAGCAGACAACGAGAAACTGTTAGCTAAGATGGAAACGAAACTGCTAGAAACAACGAGAGCAGACAACGAGAAATTGCTAATGAAAATGGAAGAAAAGTTTCAAGAAACTTCTAGAGAAATTTCCGAGGTTTCCAAAAGAGTTTCCGACTTAGAGAACGGTGTAGATAGATTCGAGGTACAAACCAAAGATGTTGAAAGAAAACTACAAGATCTAGAAAATAGAGTAAATAATCTCCAATGTCAAGAGGGTCCAGTTCGAGTTATTCAGGAAAGTTCTGGAAGAGCAAAGGCCCCTACTTTTGACGGCAGCGTACCGTTTAATGTTTTTAAGTTCCAGTTCGAGACAGTTGCTGCCAGAAACATGTGGAACATCGAAGAAAAAGCTATAGAATTGATTCTGGCCTTAAAAGGAAACGCTGCAGAAATTCTAGAAAGTGTGCCAATCACCAGCAGAAATAATTATGACGACATAATGGTGGCACTGCAGCGAAAGTATGGTGGCGAACACAAAAAAAACATATACAGAATGGAACTAAGAGGTAAACTGCAGAAAGCAAATGAGTCATTGCAAAATTTTGCGACAGAGATTGGGCGGTTGGTGCAGCTGACTTATCCAGGTGAGAATCATCTATTCTTAGATCAGTTCAAAATTGAAGCATTTGTGAATGGAATTCGGGATTCTGATGTGAGACATGCGGTATGTGCTACGCAGAAATCGACTTTTGCTGAAACTGTCTCATTCGCGCTGGCCCAAGAGACTGCGAAGGTGATTTCCAAACCACAAACATTTAAGGTGCGTAACCTCGAAGTGACTGCTGAAAAAGAGCAAGATATAAGCACAAAGATAACAGAAGCATTCAGAGAAGCGCTCACGGAGTTAAAAGATGCATTTAAGCAGGCATTAGGGGAGAAGCAAGTCAAGGCCAAGGATAAATGCTACAACTGCGGTAGAGTGGGACATTTCCAGCGAAATTGCAAAGCATCAAGGAAGAGCCTCCGGGCCGATCAGCAATCACCTAAAGAGTCACCGTTAAACTAAAAAGAGCTAGCACTACGGGGCATGAGCTAGCTCCCACAACCGATGGCCCCACAATTTCCATATCAGTAATACAGCAGGAGAAAAGCAATCTTACTGCTTATGGGTACATCAACGGGCGAAAGCACATTTTTACGATAGACACAGGAGCATCACAGTCAATCATCAGGCCCGATTTAGTGAAAAAGGCAGTTGAACCACTATACGGGGTAAGTCTGCGCACAGCTACTGGGGAGCCTGCCTATGTCTATGGTAAAATAAATGTAAAACTAACGATTGCCAACATAAGCGTCAATCACATATTTATTGTTGCCGATATTGTGGACGAACTAATAATTGGTGCAGATTTCATGATTGGGAACGGCATTAATCTGCATATGGGGCAAAAAGTTATGATTTGGCGCAATGTTGAAATACCTCTTGATGTTGGATATGAGCAAGCGGATCAGGTAAGAAAGCTAGTTACCATCAGCCACCAAAAACTACCAGCACGGGCTGAAACTTTAGTATGGGTACGTATGGAGGGAGATTGTGAGGACGGCAGCTTGTGGGTGGTAGAACCATCAGAACTAAAAAGTGGCCTTATAACAGCGAAAGCCCTCGTTAAAACCAGCAAAGACAAAAAAGTTCCTCTAAGAGTACTGAACCTATCAAATTGTGAAAAAGTTGTCCAAGAGAACTCCGAAATAGCCAAATGTACTGCGCCAGAAGCAATAATCAGTTGCGAAAAGAACTTGAAACCTTCCAGTGCGTCCGTTGAAGACCGAGAGATGCTGGCAGAATATGTGGGAAAATGGGTAAAAGAACTGGCGCCGCCTGATAGAAATAAAGCCAAACAGCTAATAAGGAAATACAGCTCTGTCTTCGCAATGAAAACCCAAAGTCAAGGAAGAACGGCGATTGTGAAACACCGAAAAAATACTGGTGAAGCGAGGCCAATAAAGCAGGCGCCCAGAAGTTAAGGAGTTAGTCAACGAAATGGAGCGTAGTGGAGTAATCGAACCATCTTCTAGCCCATGGAGCTCGCTTATAGTTTTAGTTAAAAAAAAGGGTGGCAGCACCCGATTCTGTGTTGATTACAGAAAACTAAACGATATCACGAAGAAGGACAGCTTTCCACTACCGAGAATTGACGACACTCTAGACACGCTAGGAGGAACCAAATGGTTCTCCACATTGGACTTGCAAAGTGGTTATTGGCAAGTAGAAATTTGTGACCAAGACAAGGAGAAAACTGCCTTTAGCACAGGTGACGGATTATGGCAGTTTAATGTGATGCCCTTTGGACTCTGCAATGCTCCAGCAACATTCGAGCGGTTAATGGAAAATGTGCTGAAAGGACTCCACTGGAAAACTTGCCTAGTGTACCTTGATGACATAATTGTCATGGGAAAAACTTTCGATGAACACCTGAAGAACTTAGCAGAAGTTTTAAGGCGAATATCTGGAAGGAGGAAAGTCAAGTATTTAGGGCATCGCGTAACTGCAGAGGGTATATCAACCGATGAAGATAAGATTCGGGCTGTAAAAGATTGGCCTCGCCCGAAAAATCTGCACGAGTTGCGCACCTTTCTATGTCTCTGCACATACTACCGACGATTTGTACCGAATTTTTCCAGTGTGGCTGCGAGTCTACATGAGCGCGACCATTTTATTGGGGTGAAGCCCAAGAACAAGCATTCCTAAGGCTCAAGGAGTTATTATGCACGGCACCGCTTCTTGGATATCCTGTGGCCGGGGAAAAATTTGTGCTGGATAGCGATGCAAGCGGACACGGAATAGGAGGTGTGCTTTCGCAGGTGATAAATGGCACCGAAAAAGTCATAGGCTATTACAGTCGAGTACTTTCGAAACCCGAAAGGAACTACTGCGTAACACGGCGGGAACTCTTGGCGGCGGTAGAATGTGTAAAGCACTACCACACGTATCTGTACGGTCAGCACTTTCAACTAAAAACCGACCATTCTGCACCAAGGTGGCTGCTGCAATTTAAAAAACCAGAAGGGCAGCTAGCTCGTTGGATTGAACGACTTCAAAGCTATGATTTCAGCTTCGAGCACAGGTAAGGCATAAAACATTGCAATGCGGACGCCATTTCAAGATGCCCCTGTAATTAAGAGTGCAAACATTGTACGAGGGCTGAAGGAAAAGAGTGCATCGTTGATAAAAGACTAACGCATATTGAGTCAAGTGAAGCCTGGTCAGCGGCGCAACAAAATAACCCCATACTGTCAAAAATTATGTCAGCCAAAGCGGAGGACAGGAGGCATACCCGTGAACAAATATCAGCTGAAAGTCCGCTAATGAAGGCGTATTGGGCCCAGTGGAACAGTCTAAGGGTAATTAATCACTGCTTATACCGTATATGGGAAAGTGCGGATGGCAAAACTGAGACAAAGCTAATTGAGGTGCCGTCAAGCAAAATAGACGAAGTATTAAAAGAGTTCCATTACGGTACCAGTGGTGGTCATCTCGGTGTCACGAAAACCCTAGAGAAGTTAAAACAACGATTCTACTGGGTCGGCTGCCAGCAAGCTGTAAGCGACTGGATAGCAAATTGCGCGCAATGCATCCCAGCTAAAGGACCAGTAAGGAGAAGTCGTGGGCAACTTCAACAATACAACTCGGGTGCCCCATTTGAGCGGATAGCAATGGATGTAGCAGGCCCTTTCCCTGTCAGTGATTCCGGAAACCATTACGTTCTTGTGGTGATCGACTATTTCAGTAAATGGCCTGAGGTATACGCAATACCGAACCAGGAAGCCAGAACGATAATAAGCGTATTTGTGAACAACTGGGTGTGCCGCTACGGTGTTCCATTAGAATTACACTCTGACCAGGGAAGGAATTTTGAATCTGCTATCTTCAAGGAAATGTGTGAGTTGTATGGAATAAGAAAGACAAGAACCACCCCGCTGCATCCACAATCTGATGGTATGGTCGAAAGATTCAATCACACTTTAGAGGAATACTTAAGAAAAGTGATTAGTGCAAATCAGAAGGACTGGGACGAACACATCCCTAAATTTCTGTTGGCATACAGATCGGCTGTTCACGATTCCACCTCCCGGACACCTGCAAAAAATATTTTCGGAACGGAACTTAAATTGCCTGGCGATTTAGAATTTGGAGTTAAGCCTGCCGCCCTAGATAAAGACAATGCCTCCCAGGAACAAGAAGAACTTAACGAGCTTCACGAGTTTGTACGCAATCGTATTAAAATAGTGAGCGATAAGATGAAGGCGAGGTATGATAGGGCAGCAAATTCTGAAGGATTTAATGAGGGTCATCTGGTTCTACTTTTTAACCCGCAACGAAAGAAAGGATTATCTCCCAAACTACAAACGCATTGGGACGGACCCTATACAGTAATTAAAAGGTTGAATGATGTGGTATACAGAAAGATCAGAGCCCATGGTCCAAAATGAAGGTTGTTCATCTAGAACGACTAGCCAACTATGGAAAAGGAATATCTAAGTCTGTTCGGGACGAACAGGCTTAAGTGGGCGGCAGTGACAGCTGGAAGATTCTAGTGTCGTAATAAACTGGAAATAACTAGAATACCTGACTACTCATATAAATACTGATACTCAGTGACGTAGTAGTTCAGTTTATAAGTAAAACGCAGAGTGTGAAGAACTAAATTGTGGCTAACGTTTAGTCTATCTAAATCGTGTAAATAAAGTGTGCTATTAAAGTGTATTTCTGTAATTTTTAGTGACGGTTATAAATAAATAGAGCTATAAATAATTTTAAAGAGTGTTTATTATTTGCAATATAGAAAGAACTAATTTAAAAGGTAAATAAATCAACGATTTTATAAAGGGTAAAATCGTAACAATATTTTGAAAATTTCATAACTTAAAAATGTTTCTACAATCCCTATTTTATATTATGACGACGCACATACATAGTAAAAACCTGTTCATTCGTTTTAAAAACGGGTTTACAATTACAAAATATTATGAAATACTTCATATTTTGCAGGTTACGTTTTGCAGGTTACGTATTTTTTTGTATTACATTTGCACAAGACAAAAAAAGGAGTTGGATGTGGTTGAATACAAATATTATTTTTGCTATATAATTTTATATAGTTTCTGACCACAGGACACAAAACGATGTCCGTCTGTGTGTTGAAATGGGCTTTCCGAAGAACGCAGACATGATGAGGACTTGATTGTTTTTTATTTCTGTTACATGTGATCCATTTCTGTTTGCTATTGAAAATCAGACAGATCGGTTAATAAATGGCTGAGATATTAGCAAAAAACCAGGACTACCTCTAAATTTTCCAGTAAAATCCCTTTGTTTAATATGTATGTAGAATTTTACGCATAACAACACATCCATGTGTTAAAATTCTTTTCTTTCATCTCCACCTTTTTTACACAAACAACACATATACAAAGATTTGTCATTTAAATAAAAACTAAACAAATCTCTAATGAACGAAGACTTTTATATATGTACCTCTATTCATGATGATTTTGTGTGAGCTTCAATAGCTCAGTTGTCTAGACGCTATGTCACAAATATTCTTTTCTCTAAGGCCGCGGGTTCGAGGTTCGAATCCCGGTCAGGTCAATTCACTTTTTTTTTGTACATTTTTTTTATTATTTTCTTAAGACTTTTTTTTTTGTTTATTTTTGTTTTTTTTTTAACATTTAATAATTAATTTATATAAAATTTTATATTAATAATTAAATAATCCATAAATAGGCTAAAAACATCAACATTTTTATAAAAATCCTCTGATACAAAAAAAAATACAAACGTTTTTATACCCTTCACCACAGGTGGAAGGGTCGCGGGTTCGAATCCCGGTCAATTCACTTTTTTTTCGTACATTTTTTTTTATTTTCTTAAGATTTTTTTTTAGTTTATTTTTTGTTTTTTTTTAACATTTAATAATTAATTTAAATAAAATTTTATATTAATAATTAAATAATCCATAAATAGGCTAAAAACATCAACATTTTTATAAAAATCCTTTGATACAAACAAAATACAAACGTTTTTATACCCTTCACCACAGGTGGAAGGATCGCGGGTTCGAATCCCGGTTAATTTAATTTTTTTTGTACATTTTTTTTTATTTTCTTCAGATTTTTTTTTTAGTTTATTTTTTGTTTTTTTAACATTTAATAATTAGTTATAATCCATAAATTGGCTAAAAACATCAAAATTTGTATAAAAACCCTCTGATACAAACAAAATACAAACGGTTTTATTTCTATTTTTTGCTCCGATTTAAAAGAATTTATAAAAAGATTTTTAAACCATTTTATTTCTCACATATTAAGAAAATTTTATACATAATTTACCTTTGAGTGCAACTATTTTAGGTCATAACTTATAATAATTAAAAAAAAATTATAAACTATTTTCCTTCAAATTTTTAAAATTAAGCTAAAGAAATTACAAATATTTTTAATAAAAAATCGAAATAAAATCCCAAATGCAAATTTGCCAGCTAAATCAAACGTTGTTGTAGAAATAAAACACATGCAGTTCTAGTAATTTCTTTTAACGATTTGTTGAAATTCTTTTCTCTCACCTCTTCACCTTTTATACACAAACAACAAACACTATTCTGGAGCTGTAATATGACCTATGGATACGTCTTATATAGCAAAAGATCAAAAATCTTTAGTATAACATATTTGCTGAAAAACTCGGAGATATCGGTTCAGATACAAAAAAGTTATGCCCAAAACATAATTTTTTCTTAAATACCTATTTTCTGGAACCGTAAATCTTCCCGAGTCCAAGTTTTATCACCAAACTTAATGGTTAAGAGGAAACCCAACCATGGTGAAGGGTATATAAGTTTCGGCATAGCCGAATTAAGCCGCTCTTACTTGTTTTTTATCTAATTTTGTTAATTAAAAAGCAATTCTTTAAAAAATAACAATAAAACTTTAGGAAAAAAATACACACAGCAATTTTATTTATGTTATGGAGAGTTTCCTAGCATGTAATTTATTTATAATATTATGAATTATTTTCAAACATTTAAGAAAAGGTACATAAAACTCCCAGTATTATATATATATATATATTTATGTACTAGTTCCTAAATATTGTGATTTTGTCCATTGGCAAATTGTTTAAGTACTTTTTCATGGATAGTAAGTATATCTACATATGTTTTGAAGGGCACTTCATAATAAACCAGTACACAAACTTTCCCAGTATTTTTTTGTATCAACTGTTCATAAATACAACCAGAATTTATGAAAAAGTTCTTAACTTAGTACATTGGCAATTTTTTCTAAAATATTCATAAATAGTATGATTTTGTTTTTTGTGTGCACACAAAAAAAATTAAATTCATAATTTTTATGAAAATTGTTCATAATTTTAAACGTTCATATTATATATGAAGCTTACTTACTATTTATGAAGTGTTCCTAACTTCCCAGTATTTTTTTATAAATTCGATCATAGTTATTATGAATTATATCCATAAAAAAATCATATTTAATGTGTCCAAATTCTTAAATATTATGAAAATTTCATAACTTAAAAATGTTTCTACAATTCCCTATTTTGTACTAAGACGATGGACATACATAATTAAAACATATTCCTACGTTTTAAGAACGGGTTCATAATTAAAAAATATTATGAAATACTTCATATTTTACAGGTTATGTTTTCCATAAATATTAAGAAGTAGTTCATTGTAATTCAAACAATATAAAATGTAAGAACAGGATTTCTAAAATAATTTCACGGGTGCTGTCAACTTTTGAATTTAAAAATACTTACGCGTAAAAAAACAAAAAAAATTTAAAAAAAAGTTTAAATAAAGTTTAAAATTATAAAAAAGTGTTACTCAGAAAAAAAAGTTAGTAGAAAAATTTTTAAACGGTTTTCAATCCCACTTTACTATTTTTGTACTGATTTTTAGTAAAAAAAATATTATATAGCAAATCTTTTTGCTATTTACATTTTACAAATTACAGAGTTTTTACAGAATATTTACAAATTTTTGTTTCTAATTTCAGAAATCATTTTACAATTTTTTGTAAACCGATTTGCCAAAATTAGCAAAAAAAATACTAATTTTAAAAAAATTGATATTGAAGGAAATGTTATTTCTAATTAAAACTTACACCTACAAACTTAAATTTCCTTAAAATGTTACATAGATTAAAAAAGGGATCGGAAGTGACTTATGTCTGAAAATAGGACATCCACTTAAAATAGCACTAAAAAGCTTTTTTAGTTCTAAAAATCAGCCCTAAAAACAATTAAATTTTACCTTAAAAGTAAAAAAAAAATTGATTAAAATATTTTTCAAAACAGAAATTACCAAATAAAAACAAAATGATTAATTCGTTTATGTTTGAACAATTTTTAAGCCTTTGATTTTGTTTTTAGTTTTGTATGAAACAAATAAATACAATAAAAAAATTTGATGCTCGATAAAAAAAATAAATTTAAAATTTAGTATAATTTACAAACATTAGACTTAAATGTTGTAGCGGCTACTAATTTCATTGTACTACACGTCAGCAGACATTTGTTGCTAAGATAAGCAAAAAATACCGCTGGGCTCAAATTATCAAAATTTCCCGCAAAATTTTCAGTTGCCATTACAGACTTTTTTTGGTGAGTGTATAATTTCACTCTTTGCAGTTTTACAAACGTCTATTAAAATATAGTTTCATATTTTAAAAAAATATTTATTTTCGCAACTTTTTAGAAATATTGAAGGGACTCACAGTTTAAGTCCTAAATGCAAAAATTAAGGAATTTCTTTTTAAGTGCTACCCAGAAAAAACAGGGTGTCAACAACTTACCGGCCTATTTACTCGCTTAATTACTTTTGTTCGCGAGTAAATGGGCTGGTAAGTTGTTGAAACCCTGTTTTTGCTGGGTACCACTTAAAAAGCAATTCCTTAATTTTTGCATTTCGTGAGCTGAAGTACTTCAGTAAAATGCATCTTCAAAAGTTATTTAGTTAGTTACACAATTTTTTAATTAAATAAAAATATAATATTTTCTATGACAAGTCTCAAAACAAAAAAAAAAAAAAACCTGGGTGACTTGACATATTTTGAAGTGCTATTGAATAGAACAGGGCGGAAAACAAAAGCAAGTTGAGCAAAAGAACAATTGTATTGTACATATGTAAATACTTCAATAATTATAAACTTTTGATTTTTTGCATGTTAGCATTTTTTCTGTAACACGTTATTAATTGTTTATATGTTACATGCTAAGTAAATAAATTGAGACTTTTTCTTTTACATCGAGCGGTTTTTACTTAACAGTATAATACAATAAAATCTTAAAACTATATACGTCTTGTTCTAATTCAGTGATCGGCACTCATAGCCCTCATCGCCCGAACACAATCGGCAATTTACACGTACACTACACGAATGTCAACAAATCTCACAGCAAAGAGCACAAAAAATACTATTATTTCATTCAGTAACACGCTAACTTTCAACAGAGCAAGTATATGCCGCTTTTTTGAGGACACAGGGTATACCAGTGATGTCAGAAGTGACAGCTGTAAAACAAGTGAACAGAAATCGTGTGGTGAGGGTTGTTGTTGTAATTCATGTCCTAGGCGAGAAAGAGATTTAAAAATAAAAACAATGTATTCAAAAAAATAATGTGTAAAAGTGAACAACTACACAGCATGTTTTAAAACATATGATCGCCAAAAATATCAAAAAGATACCATAGAAGTGCATAAACTTAGTACAAACTCACAACAAATTTTATACTTGGGTTACATATTGTAATAACAAAAACTGTTTTATGATTTTATAACATCTCAGTATTGAGAAGAACAAACCATACAACAAAATTTCACATTTCAGAACATTTCTATGCTACTCAGTGTCGCTCAACCCATGCTCTTGATTTTTGTTCGCGAGCTGACCCAGTTTGAGTGCAACTCAGTATGCTATGTTATTCTTATTAGAAATTCGGTTACAAGTTGGAAAATGAGGTTGCAAATTGCATAAATTAGGTTTGAATCAAAAAACTTGTGATGCCGTTTAAATTTGACCCATTTGTTACGTTGAAACGGCCAAAAATGAAAAATACCCAATAAAAAAATTAATATATTGTTTTTTAATATATTGTGTAATTGTTTAAATTTTATGTAAATAAAGAGATACCATTGAATATTTCAACTGTGTTTATTATTTTCAATATAAAACGAAATCCATTTATTTAAAGGAAATAAATCAACGATTTTAAAATGTAAAATCGTAACAATATGCAACACAACAACGTTTGTTAAAGCGCATTCGGAAGGCCCAATTTTCAATTTTTATTCGGCTTAAAGTGTTAGCCAAAAACTTTTTTTTTCAATCATAATGAAATAACTTTTTCCTAATGATTTTTCAGATTTTACCACAGTTACATTTGACATATTATTCATACTGCAAATATAAGACATTAAAAAAATTTCCCAATTTACAGTATACAAAATATAAAAATTTTCACCACATTTTATCATAAATTGTGTTATACCAGAGAATGGTGTTTCCAATTCTGTTAACCGATTCGGTTATTGTCGAAACAAATTATTTAAAACTCAAATAATTATTCGACCCGAATAATCGGTTAAACTTTTCATATGGTTTTTTTTCCTAATTTCTTTAAATAAGGCGAGAAAGGCTTAGGAAAAATAGATAACTAAAAAACAATTCAATTCTTTTAAAATCAAGTGGAAGATATTCTTAAGGATTGGATAACTTTTTCACCAATTCAAATAAAGTGATGGGTAATATACAATTTTTAATTTTTGTTTTAATTCCCGAAAAACATATAATTTTCCTAAGCAAAAATAGGAAAAAATATAAAATTTTTGAATTTCCAAAGAGTAGAAGAACTTAAGTGGAACCCAAAAAAGATATCTTTACAATTTACTATTGTAGGTAAACACCTGACAGGAATAGACTACAAAATCTTGTGAAATTTTCTTAAAACGACTTAAAAGCATTTGTCAAAAGTCTGCAGATATTTATTATTTGATATTTTTTAATTAAAATTACAATCACTGGCAAATTAATATAGCTTTTTTTTATAGAAAACCTCTTTAACTCTATACTTTGTAAGTTTAGCAAAAACAACACAATACTTTAAAGAATTTTCTATTGAACATTGTTTGAAAGCAGCTCTTGTTTATTTAGAATTTTTTTTTGTGTTTAAGCACCGCATTTTATTAATTTTTTGTGCAGTTAGCCGGCAAATTTTCATTCCCAATTGCAAAAACAACATGGCATTCTCAAATTAAAACTGGTTGTAACAAAATGTTGAAACTGGTTGAAACTAACACAAAATAAGCTGGTTTTGGTTTGAGGGCTGTTAAAAAATGTTGCATATTGAGTTTGACTCGTCTCGGCATTTTTAGCAGAGAATATATGAGAAGCATAATTTCTCTCAGTAATAATAAGCTCTCTGGCCACACTTACTACAGAAATTCAAAAAGATTCTCGTCACATCACACCTAGCCAAACACACACAAGAAAAGTTTTGTATTACAACCCTTTTACATTATAAGCATACAACCAACGACCACTACTTAAATTCAAAAAACTCCTCGTCACATCACAACTAGCCAAACACATTTTTGCTTTATTAATGCATTTTAGGTTATTGCAAATAAAATTAAATCCTCACATATAAGTGTTAATGGTTTTGATCGAATTGCAAAGAATCTTTTATTTGGGTGTAGAAACTTGAAATTTTAAATATGTGTTATCTGGAGTATGTGCTAACTCATTGATCAGCTACATTTAAGAATTATAGCCAGGTACATGGTAGAAATGTGGGTTCAAAGGGAAAAATCTGAAATTTGAAATATGTGTTACCTGGAGTATAGGCTAACTCATTATCTTAGAATTTTAGTCTGGGACATGGGTAATTATCTGGGAACTCCGTATAACCCCGGGCAACCATTTTCTATGCTAACAACGTAGCAGGCTTTGGTCGTTAGTTTATTTATAAATGTTTTCGCTGGGACCCTTAGGTCAACTTATTGAGCGATTTTTTCCATACAGAAAACTAAATTGTATCGTTTTTGTACAAACAATGGTAAATGTGTTATTTTAATCTCCTGAAAAATGTGTACTTTTGAAATAAGTGTTTTTATCAAAAGTCCACAGATATTTTTCATTAGATAGCTCTCTATGGCATAATATGAATTATACCCCTATGTATATACGTAACATAACAACTTGAAAACTTAAAAGTTATTTGCTGTCATGCAAACATTTACACATATATGTATGTTATGTATACGTACATTCATTTTTGTAATCAAAAGCAAATTAGTTTATCTGTGAAAATTACAAAGAATACTTTTCTAAAAAAATAAAAAAGATATCAAAAGGAAAAATAAATTCTCCTCAAATAAAGAAAATGACAAAACCACAAACGATATTTTAAGGATTCTACAATAGTATTTAGTTATGTACTTACTTATTGTTTGTACTTACATAAATAGAGGATTTTTGTTAAGGGTCCGCCAAATAACTTTTTTTTTGAATATGCTATAAAAAAACTACTGAATATTTTCTCAAATTTCTCTTTTTATTTGAAAGTACAATCCTCCGGTTAATAATGGAAAATAATTTCATTCAAATGGCTGCCTCGGCTGGTCATGCAGTAGCCTACACGATCGGTCCAATTTTTAAGCACATTATCGATTGTGTGCAGCTGAATTTCACCAATGGCTTCACGAATATTGTCCTTTAAAGCGTCAATTGTCTCTGGCTTGTCGGCGTAACACTTATCTTTGACGACACCCCACAAATAATAGTCCAACGGTGTCAAATCGCAGCTCCGAGGTGGCCAAACGACATCAGCTCTGCGGCTGATAATGCGATCTTCAAAAACAGGGCGCAAAACATCGAGTGTAGCTTCGGCTGTGTGGCACGTATCGTCCTGTTGAAACCAAATGTTGCCAATATCCTCCTCTTCAATTTTTGTGAACAAAAATTCGTTCAACATGGCCCGATCGCCATTGACTGTATCGGCCACTCCTTGCTCATTTTCGAAGAAAAATGGCCCAATTATGCCTCTGGAGCAAATTCTGCACCAAAAGTGACTCGTTTTGGGTGCATCGGCTTTTCAATGTATGCGTGTGGGTTTTCTGTGCCCTAAATGCAACAATTTTGTTTGTTTACATACGAGGAGCGAAAATAACTAAACGGGTCTTGAAGTGTTATGAAGTTAAAAGTAGGGAGTAAGTACTTTGTAGGTTTCAAGTTTGTATCTGCTAACAAACATGACCAAATTGTAGCCTGAAATATGCAAATTTTCAAAATGTCAAGTAACGATTTTTTCAGAACGATTGAGCCAATTTTAATTTTGTATTTTTCTCCGACATGTCTAATTTGTACCTGAGAATTATTATGCTTTAATATTCAGCCGACACTGGAGTTCATTGAAAAACACAAAAAACCAATGAAATATGCTTATTTTCAATACCACGTTATTTTTCGGTTGTATGAATTGAGTCAAATTTTATATTTTTGATAGAAACTACAATCCTTCAGCTTTAAAACGAGGCCTTGATCATGTAGATATCTCTAGCAGAAAAATTTTAACAGCTCAAACCACTACGCACAAAAACAAGACTTTTTAGTTTTTTTTATTTTGCGTAAACCGGGAGTGCCGTGTGCAAAAATTAAATCCTCCTGGATTTTGGTTCTGGGAACCCTTAGGAACATTTCCACAAAATTTTAACAAAATCCAAAATGGTCCAGCAACAATTTTTCATTTTTTTTCGGTGTTTTTATAAAGAATGACTCTGCTGTAAAGTGGTTTTAAAAAAATTTTAAGATTTTAAAGGGTTTCTTATATGAAATAGCATTGCATCTATATAAACTTAAAATTTGGAATGCAAAAGGTAGATATTTTAAATATATTTTTTATTATTTGAAATGTAAATTATACTTATCGATTTCTTTAAGTAAGAAAATTTAAATTGAGTAAGGTCCACTATTATTTTACTAAGAGTACTTACTTTACTATTACAAGTGACCACCCATGAATTTTGGGACATCGCGAACAAAAGTAATTAAGCGAGTAAATAGCCTGGTAACTAGTGAAACGTTTTTTGTGCTACTTACTTCGTTAATTATTTGGTAATGTCTGTTTTTGCTGGGTGTATATGCAATTTATAGGGTCCGCCATCTAACGTTTTTTTTTTTTCAACTAGTGCTTATTTCGTGAATGGTAACACTTAGCTCATGTCTGATTTGACAGATAATTAGTTTTATCCTTCCGCTGAACGAATATGGTTGTGTATATGCTTGAACAACGCAGGGAAATATTGCGACATTACTTTGAAAATCATGGTAATGTTGCAGAATGTGAGCGAAAATTGCGTACAGATTTTGGAAGAAGAGAAGCACCGTCAGCTCCGTATGTTCGTTATCTTGTGAAAAAAGTGAAAGAAACTGGCATCCTCATCGATAAACCAAAGCGTGAAAAGACAAAAACAGTGCGTACACCCGAGAATATTGTTGCTGTGGCAGAAAGTGTGCGTGAAGCGCCATCAACATCAATTCACCGTCGATCTCAACAATTGAACATTTCGGAGACATCATTGTAGGGGCGCTTGTAGCATAACATTTTCAATTAAATAATTTTCAAATATTAGTTTTATGTTAAAGTCACAATTGCTTTCCCTTTCAAAATTATAACTCAGTGATAATGCAGTTCACTTTATACCGTAGATTTGAGAGCAATTATTTTTTTTTGCTTTTTGCATATGTTTTAAAATTGAGTGGTGAGTATGCGACTTTAGTATTAGTGGTAACTGAACTAAGGCTGAATTAGCGTTTATTTTCCAAGAATTTTGGCGTTCTAAATTGGGTATAAATACTAATTCATGCCTATAGATCGGCCATTTGTTGTCTGCTGCCATATTGCTGCTGAAATTAAAAATTAAATTTCAAATAATTTTTTTTGCAAAAAGTCTGGATATTTCACAAAGAAGTGAGTTTTTCAATATAATTTTTATTGACATTCTCTCAAGTAAAAATATATATATTAATCCAATAGACTTTTTGTTGGTTTGGTGAAGGCAGCAATAAGACAAAAAAGGAGCAGGAAAACATTAGGTAGACCCCTAATACAGAAGGTAAGTTATACACACTCCTATAGTAAAAAATATGCAAAAAAAAAAACTAATTACCTCCTCTTAATACAGAAGAAAAAGGAATTCCTTCAGATCAAAGAGGTTTTGACTAAGGGCAAGCTTGCCGAACAATTTTTCTTGGGCCAGGGAAACCCTCAACGGAAACCCTTATGTCGGTGTCATCATGGGAACCGGACATCTTTACCGCATCATTATTCAACAAAAAGTGAAAAGTGGTGTTTTTTTTGGTTAAAACATATATAAAAAAAAATTTTCAGAAACAAAAATATTAATTAAAAACAAACCATAAAAAATAATATAGGGAAAAAATTAGTAAAAATACTTTTATTTAAATAAGTGCCGCCAATATTAATAATCAGTGCAAAAATCACTAAAAAAAAAAGAAAAATAAAAAAAAGAACAACAATGTGCAAACTCTAATTAAATAGCAATGTTATTTTAAAGAAAAAATTAAAGGTACATTGTCATATAAAATTACTGACTAAAGTGTAGGGAAAAAAAAAACTTTCAAAAAAATTACAAATAGAGGCAAAAATTTATTTCTTATTCTGCTGATCATCGTCATCCATCAGAAAGGAGTCCAGCGAAAGATCTTTCGACATTGTAAGTTAAATTTTTTATTGGTTTTATTTGTATTTATACAACTAAAATATCATATGGTCAGAAAATCTTGTTAAAAAGGGGAAAAAACACTGCATTGTTATTAAGATAACTTAAATGAAGAAAATTAATGAGCATATGATATTTTAAATTTTAACCTGTGATACCGGGAAAATAGTAGCACCTTTCGATCGGGTATTAAATTTCATAAAATGTAAGTACCAGGATTATATTTCTGGCTTAAAAAATATCCAAGTTATACGCGATTTTCTATAATTCAATTTTGCGTGATTCCGTCGGTATTTTATAAAAGAACGTTTAAATAAAAGGCTTTGCTTGTACGTTGTAAAATCTAAGTAACAATATCAACCAAGGACAGTAATAGTTACCATTTTTTTTATATCGGTGATTGGCACGGTGCATACATCCTCGCCTGGGAACCCGGTGAACCTGGGTTCGAATCCGCGTGACGGAGAATAAACTTTTTTTATATCTTTTTTTTCTACATTTTTTTTTTATTCAAGAGTGTCTTTTTACATTTTTTATATAAAAGTTAAAATTTTTTTGTCTTTGGTAAAAATAAGTTGGTTTGTTATATATTGGATAAGGAAAGCAACCAATATCAGAGTTAAAACTAACTTTCATCTATTGCTACACTGAAAGTATTATTTACATGATATTATTTTTTTTTTTAATCGTCTTATAAATATTTTTTTTAATTTTATTTTGCTATAAATTTTTACAAAAATCGCCCGGTATAATTCTTTGAGTGTACATAGATTACCATAGACTTGGGAAAGGTTATTTTTAGCTTTGTATGCAATTCCCTCTGACTATAATAACACGGTATTACAGTGAAGCCCGCTTATAGCGAACACCGGAGATGACGTTTGTTACAGGATTTTCTTAAGAACCACTAGTGGAAAAATTCTTTAAGTAAAATGACTTAAAAATTTAGTAATTTTAATAACAGAGAAGGAAAAGAAAACAAATTCGGAAATTTAAATGATTTTATTTTTTTTTACCAATAAGTTGCCTGATCTTTCGAGTTCGTTGTAATCAAGCTTCACTGTACTTATTTGTTTGAGTTTGCTGACTTACATCCTTCTAATAATAGCTACGCATGTTTACCTTGTGTAATCCTCGCTAGTGGTAGTACCTGTTGAGATATTGCGACTTATAACGTACGTGCAAGCATAGCATAGAGCGAAGGTGTGTGGTTAGAGATCCAGGCGTTCCGGGTTCGAGTCGCGTCTCGGCCTAGTTGTTTTTTTTGCATTTTTTTTATATTTTAATTCAATAGACATTATTTTTTTTTTATTTCAAAATATACACCCGCCAACAAAAGTTTTTTATAATTTTTTTTGTGTACCTAATTTTTTTAAAAAAAAAAAGTAATATTGCACATTTTTAGTCAACATATTAACTCTTATATATATTGGTATTTATATTTATCATATCCGAACGGGATATTTTTTTTTATAGATTTTAAATATCCGAATTGGATTTAAATTTTTTTTATTGATTTTTGCACCCTCGCGTTTAATTTTTTTCTTACATTAATTTAATTCTTTAAAATTATAAATTTCTATATAATTTCTAATACAATTTATATATCTATTGTTAGTTAATATACCCCTTTCTTTTTATTCCGCATGAATTCTTTTTTTTGTTAAATAAAAACATTGAGTCTTTGAAAATGAAATTCTAAAACGCTTGTTATGATTTCTGTCTAGCTGATCGGATAGTTTAGTTTACCTATGGGATCATGCATAAAGTTATCGCCTTTCACAGCATGATCATGGTTGGGTGGGGATAATGCCGTGTAAACATCTAGACACGCACACAGTCAACAACTTTAACTTCCGAAATCTATAAGAATTCTTTGTTTTCCGTTATTTCCGTTTCCATTATTTCTCTGTCTATCTCTTTCTAAATCTTACAGCATGCAAAATTTAAATAATAAACTCTGTAGTTTTGCCATTAATTTTCACGAGGACGTAGCACCGAACTCCCCCATTGGCCGACGAGCCAGAAGCCGGAATTACAGCATGCTACCGCTACAGTCTGTCGCGATAACCTACCTGTGGTCATATTTTGTAAACGTTACATGCTACATCATTGAGACGAATTTTGCATAAAGACCATGTTATGACGCCATACAAAGTCCAATTGGTTCAGGAGTTAAAGCCAACTGACCATCCAATGCGTTTTCGCTTCGCTAAGTGGGCCTGCGATCGACTTACAGAAGATGTCGGTTTTGCCATAAAAATCATCTTTTCAGATGAAGCTCATTTTGATCTTGGCGGGTATGTAAACAAGCAAAATTGTCGCATTTAGGGCACAGAAAACCCACAAGCATACATTGAAAAGCCGATGAACCCAAAACGAGTCACTGTTTGGTGCAGCCTTTTTGATTTTTTTAAATATTAAAATAAAATTTGCATGTTTTATAGAAATACGAATTCGGTACTGTATGTACATATAAGTACTCCTACCACCCTTTATAAGTAGGTCATTATTTTGTATTTTAAAGTAATGCAAAAGGTAATAACCTATCATTAAATAGTAATCCACACAGCAATGACCTGTAATTACCATGTTTTCGGGCAGTAGCTCTCGCTAAAATGCACAACCCAAATTGCAGAAATGACACTGCATTTAAACGTGAAATTATTTATTCGGAAACTAAGCGAAATGTGCAACAGCGTATTTATGGAAATTTTGCAATATAACGCCTTAAACGAAATTATTTTTCTTTTAATTTTTTTTCACCTTTTGCTTTAACAAACAATATATTTCTTTCCTTGAAGGAAGTTTATAAAAAAATTATGAATTTTACAATAGTTAAAATAATTTTAATTTTAAACAAATTTTTATTTATACACTCAGAAAAAAACCATTGTTGAATACGTTTAAGGGCAGGAAAAAAGTGATATAATATAAGAGTATTTAATTTGTATTATTTATTTAATAAAAAATACAATTAAATCATAAGATTTTTAATATTTCTTCTTGAAAATGTTGGGTGTTAGATATTTAGTTTGACACGAATTATATTTTAGGTCAAAAACAATTAATTGACAAACAATGGATGTATTCAATTAAGTTTTCGGGTCTTTTTTATAAAACATAGAGAAAATTGAAAAGTTAAATTAATATATATACACAAAAAAAATTGAATTACCGACTGCCCCCCCCCGCCCCCCTTAAATATATGTATTTGTGTGTAAAACGACGTCTCCCGAAAAATTAGGACAATTGGATAAGAGGAACACGTGCCTCAACGGCCTTGTAGTTTAAAAACGGTATACATGGGAAAAATATGACTTTTAAAATTGTTATTATTTTAAATTGATGTTGAATTAAAAACATTAAACAATTGTAATAAACAGTAAATTATCTTTATAATAAGGCAATAAAAACTAAAATCGGTTAAAAAAAACAAGTTATTACAATTGCCCCGGCAACTAACGTGTCACAGAACGCTTAATCAAGAAGTTCGAGCCCAAATTTTGAAATTTGTAGAAATAATGTAATGCAAAATTATTTTTAAATTTTATAAGCTCCAAGGTACCCAATTAAAAATTAATTAAACTAAAGCCAAAAAGGTCTAAATTTTTATACACAGTTTTCAAATCTCCAATTTTAAAGTTTCAAAAGTTGTTTTAAAGAAATTTAAAAAAATCAACGATTGGACTTTAAGGTTTAATTTAGCACATATTTAGTACTAAAACCTCTAAAAGTTGAAGGTATTCTCTTTTTATTTGGCCAGTGCAGCGATTTAACTTCTGCAGATTTAGAGAAAACAACAATTTTTGTCACTTTTTTTAAGGTTTGGGTTAGAGGGGGCCCAGTCAATAACTGATATTTTTTTTGTTCTATCCTAATATACACTTACAATATACTTTCCATTACCGACTGAAGTTTATTTAAAAAGTAATACGTAAAGTTTGTTTTGAAATGAAGAATCAATTGAAATTCATATAAATATATTTTTTTTAACTATTTGAATCAGTCATTCAAATAACAAACCATAAAAGTTTAAAGACATTCAGTAGCAGTTGATATTTTCTGTTAAATGTAAAATTTTATGGTTTCTGTTTCTAAAAACAGAAATTCATATAATTCGTTTTTGTTTTTTTACCAAAATAGTTTGTATATATACAAAATTATTTCAATAAAAAATACAGGAAATTATTCATACACACAAAGCCAATAAAAATGTATACATCTGTGTGTGTTTTGTAATAACGTACAAAAAAAAATTTTATTTACAAACAAACCACAAAAGTAGTTTTTTCTAACTTTCGGCAGTTAAAAATTTATAGTTATTTTAAACGACTTTCTATAGATTTTACAACTTTTGTCGATTATTAAACAATAAACAACAAAATGGGCTAAATGTAATGAAAAATCAGTAGTCCTCTTTTTGACTGTATTTTCGATTAACAAATTTTGGCACACTCCCACATTCTTAAAACTTTATCGATCTTGTAATTTTCCCTGAGAAATCACCATTATTTCTACTTCCAGATTATGTTGTAGATTTAATATGGATAAGGACAAACATTTGAATTGAACGGCTGTAACGCCGCTTATTATTTTTATACCCTTCACCATAGGTGGAAGGGTATATATAAGTTTGTCATTCCGTTTGTAATTTCTACAATATTGATCTTAGACCCTATAAAGTATATATATTCTGGGTCCATATGAAGAGCGAAGTTGATTTAACGATGTCCGTCTGTCCGTCTGTGTGTTGAAATGGGTTTTCCGAAGAACCCAGACATGATGAGGACTTGATTCTTTTTTATTTCTGTTACATGTGATCCATTTCTGTTTGCTATTAAAAATCAGACAGATCGGTTAATAAATGGCTGAGATATTAGCAAAAAACCAGGACTACCTCTAATTTTTCCAGTAAAATCCCTTTGTTTAATAAGAGTGTGAAGATAAATACGTAGGTTAAATACGTTTCACAACTATTGTGAATGATATAAATAAAAAACAAATAGTAGTGTCGCCAACTTTTTTTTGCCTAGAAAATGCCAAATTTGACAAGAAAAGCGCTGAAACATATGGAAAAATATAAATTTGAGATTTTACATGACATATTATTTTGGATTAAAATTTTTGGACATTTAAGAAAAAATAAATGGGGATACCGCTTGTTTGTGGAGAGCTATGAGGTAGTAGATTCCAACGATGTATTCATCTCCTTCAGAATCACTCTAGGTTTCGAGTTTTGCATTTTAAAGAAAATTTATTTTTGAAATTCCACATAACATTATTTAAAATTAAAATTTTTGGACATTTAAGAAAAAAATAAATGGGGGTACCGCTTGTTTGTGGAGAGCTATGAGGTAGTTGATTCCAACGATGTATTCATCTCCTCCAGAATCACTCTAGGATTCGAGTTTTGCATTTGACAAGAAAATTTATTTTTGAAATTTCTCACAACATTATTTAAAATTAAAATTTTTGGACATTTAAGAAAAAAATAAATGGGGGTACCGCTTGTTTGTGGAGAGCTATGAGGTAGTTGATTCCAATGATGTATTCATCTCCTCCAGAATCACTCTAGGATTCGAGTTTTGCATTTTAAAGAAAATTTATTTTTGAAATTCCACATAACATTATTTAAAATTAAAATTTTTGGACATTTAAGAAAAAAATAAATGGGGGTACCGCTTGTTTGTGGAACCATAAATCTTCCCGAGTCCAAGTTTTATCTCCAAACTAAATGGTTAATTTCCTCTTAAAGGCGTCCGTATATAAATCTGTCCATTTCATATATGTCCATATATAAACTTCAGTTTTTTCCCAACCATGGTGAAGGGTATATAAGATTCGGCATAGCCGAATTTAGCCGCTCTTACTTGTTATTATTAATTTTGTTTATTAATTATTTTATATTTAATTTAACAGAATAATTAATTTTCATTTGCTAAAAAGCACTCTTTACCATTTTTACAACGCTGTTTAATTTATTGACATTTAAACTTCGAAAGTCATTTTTTTATTTTATTATCGTTTATTTTGTTTTATGTCATGTTGGCTTTGTTCTAATGAGAGGTTTCATTTAAGCTATTGATGTAATAAAAATCACTCGTCTTGTAACTTTCAAGCAATAAACAGCTCTTGCGCTTAAAATATTACAACGGCGTTTTTTTAATTATAAAGAATACAAATCTTATAAAATATTAAAAGCCACTAAGACACTTGAAGACTTGTAAGTCCCTTGTGGCTAGTGGTTATTTCTGAGGACAGAAGCTGACCAAAGTGTCTGTTTTGGACCAGAAAATAATATTATATTTTAATATAATTTTCCCTTGTTACATTGGTGCCCAACGTAAATTAAATTTTTATTTTTTTTTATATAAAAAAAATATATATATGATTAATTCCTGACGAAAATTTAAAATTATTCGGCACGACAGACTTTCTGAAAAGACAATAATAAATATTATATTTTCACAAATTAATATTCAGATAAGAGAAAAGATCCACAGGGAAAGTATTGAATCTTTTCAAGATTTATTGAACAAAGCTCGTGAAATTAAAATGATCTTACATGAAAATAAAGAACGAGCCCAAACACAATCAGAAACAAAAGATAAACCTAATATTCGATGCACCTACTGAAGGAAAAAGAATCACTCCACAGAAGTTCGCCACAAAAGAATAGAGGCTGAGAGAAAAGGTAAACAAGAAGAAACTAAATTAAACTGTTACGGCTGCGGTGCTGCAGGATACTATAGGTCCAATTGTCCAACCTGCAATAACAAATATACATAGTATGGAAAGTCCTAAAAAATTAGACTTCAATGCCATTGTAGGTAGAAATGTTCCAACTGTAAATGTAAATGGACTGAATGGAGAAGCCTATATGGACACAGCCGCAAGAACCAGTGTTGCAGGATGTTATTTGTTTCAAAAATCAAAAGAAAAGGAAGTCCCTTTTCAAAAAGTATTTGCAGAAATTTCTTTAGCAGACGGTATCATTCATAAAGAAATGGTTTGTTCTACAATTGCAAATATTATTATTGGAAATCGTTTCAAAAAAATACGATTTATTTGCTTGCCAAAAGGAAGAGATAACAGAGCTCTTCTATGCATAGATTTTCTGGAAAAGGTTGGAATTGTGATGGATTTGGCACAGAGAACTTGGTACTTCAAAGATGAGCCTCAAAAGATATTTGGGTTTAAAAATAACCCATTAAAAGTAGCACAAAATGTATACATAAGCCAAAACATTTTGGATTAAACCCTGAAACACCAAAACCAAAAGCTGTAGATGAATTCTTAGCATGGTACGTGGAAAATAATAAAACTCCGAATAGAAGTTCTCCAATGAAAACCGAATATTCTCCTAATGGTATCAATAGAATATTTTACAATTGTCTTCCAGAAACGTATCAAACACCAAAGGCATCAGATTTATTTCCTCCCCTGAAAAAGGTCAAATCAAATGAAGAGTCAGAAATAAATAAGGAGATTAATTCATGTTTTATTGAGTTAAATTCGATTGATATTCGTTTGAGAGTAGATGAAGCTCCAAATTTAAATAAAGATAAAAAAGAAAAAGTAAAAAAACTGATTTTTAAACAAAAACATATTTTTGAAAACATCAAACCAATACATGGCATTGAACATAAAATTAACACAGGTAATCATGAACCTATTGCAACAGTTCCTTATCGTGTTTCACCACCAATGAAATTAAAATTTTGCCGCGAACTAGATGAAGTGTTAGAAAAGAAAATAATTGAAGAAACAAAATCACCATGGGCTTTTCCTGTTGTTTTAATACCCAAAAAGGATGGTTGTATAAGATTATGTGTAGATTACAGACGTCTTAATGTGATAACAGTCACGGATACCTACCCACTGCCAAGAATGGATGATGTACTACACGCCGCTAAAACTAAACCTTTCATGACCACTCTAGATTTAAAATCCGGGTATTGGCAAATTCAAGTCGCTAAGAGAGATAAGCTTAAAACCGCCACACCATATGGAATTTTTGTCTTCTACCGCATGCCTTTTGGATTAAAAAACGCGCCAGCTACTTTCCAACGCATTATAGATAAATTTAGATTAAGTTTACCTAATATTCTAATTTTGGCATACTTAGATGATTTAATTAAGATTTTGAATCACACCTAAATGATCTTAAAATAATTTTTGAAAAGTTGAAAAAACTTGGTTTTAAATCGTGAAAAATGTTCCTTTTGTCGACCGGAGGTTATATATTTGGGTCACTTTTTGACGTCGAATGGTCTTAAAAATTGACAATGAAAAAACTGCAGCTATACTTAAACGCCCAGAACCTAAAAACGTAAAACAACTTATTTGTTTTCTACAAACATGTTCTTGGTTCCGTCGCTTTATTCCAAATTTTGCTGAGATTTCAAAACCATTATCAAATCTTACAAAGAAAAAAGCTATTTGGAAATGGTCGACAGATGAACAAAAATCATTCAATAAACTTAAACAACTTTTAACTTCACCGCCTATTTTACAACAGGTAAAGGAAAATGAGAAATTTTATTTAAAAACCGATGCAAGTAAATATGCCGTTGGAGCAGTTCTAATGCAGGGGGAGAAGGATGCAAGTCGCCTCCTTCTTCCTGCTGAACGTAATTACTCTACCACCGAGAGAGAGGCTTTAGCCGTAGTATGGGCAGTACAAAAGTTTAGAGGTTATTTAGAGGAAACCGATATAATGGTTTTAACGGATCACCAGTCGCTAAAATGGCTATTTACTTTAAAATCTCCTACAGGAAGATAAGCCAGGTGGGCGCTGTTATTACAATGCTACAATTTGAATTTTTCATATACTCCTGGAAAGCAAAGTGTCATTGCAGACACTCTATCGAGACCACCATGTATTAATGATCAATGCATCGGAACTTGTGAATGTAATCATATTTAAATAGATTTACCTAAAAAAGGAGCAGAAGAATTTCGTGCTGCACAGCTAAAAGATGAGCAAATTAATAAAATCATATCCTCATTTGAAATCAATGACGAAAATGTAATACGTAATACTAATCGCGGATACATGATGGTAGATGGTATTTTATATAGATATTGTTCAGAACAAGATTTCGAAAACGGTCAATTAGTTGTTCCTGAATCTCTTCGTGAAGAAATCCTCTACAAATATCACAATGATCCAACTGCTGGCCACTATGGCATCGACAAAACTATAAGCTGTATAACACTTTTGTTTTATTGGTCAGGCATAAGAGTAGATATTGAAAAATACGTAAAATCATGCGACGAGTGTAAAAAGTAAAAGCCAACCAACATGAAACCTATTGGCTTGTTACAGACCATAAGCAGTAATAAATGATTTGAAATAATCGCTGTTGATTTGTTTCGATCTCTCCCCAAAACTAATGATGGTTATCAATGGATTTTAATAGTAGAAGACTTATGTAGTCGCTGGGTTGAGTTATTTGCGTTTAAAGAAGCATCTGCAGAAAATTATGCCCTAACCTTATTAAATGACGTAATTTTGAGATATGGCATTCCACGTAGAATTCATACGGATAACGGAACTCAGTTCATTTCATCCCTAACGAAAAAATTAACATTTTGTATGGATATCAAACAAACGTTTACACCAGTTTATCATCCAGAGGCAAATCCTGTAGAAAGAAAAAATTGAGACTTAAAAACTCAATTATCTATTTGCTTAAAAATAAACACACAAAATGGAATTTGATGTTGCCATGAACACAGCTAAGTGTGAAAGCACTGGGTATTCAGCCGCTTACATTACATTTGGAAAAGAATTAAGAACGCCAACAGAGGCCCAATATGATTTTAAAGCAATTATAAAGTCTGAACACTTCATTCCGAAAACACTCTAGAAATGCCAAATGAATCTCAGGAGCAAATGCAAGATAAAAATAAAGATCTTGTATATAAATGTTGGTGATAAAGTACTAGTTGATTCGCGATGGGCCGTATATAGTGATAGCTAAAAAAGGATCAACATGTTTTGTTATAGCAACAGAAAATAACCCAGATACACCAATAGCAACACATCACATATCAGCGCTTACACCATATGAAGGTATTGCAGCACAACCCATATACCCTATTCGTAAACGACGTCGTCCAAAGGGTATTGAGAAGCCGAACACCACTTTAAACAACAACAATATAAACAACGTATCCTTGCAACACAGTCTACACCACAACAACGAAACAAAAAGTTCCAAGGATGTTAATGCAAAACAACATGTCAACTCTACAACAACACAAAGAAGATCAGCACGTCTACAAAATCAACCGTTCATGCCATATTATAACGAAGATATCTAAGATTTAGTCCAGTTGCGCAATCGGGACGATAACATGCAACAGGGGGGGGAGATTGTAACGCCGCTTATTATTTTTATTATTAGTATTATTATGATTATTATAATTATTTTATTTTGTTTATTAATTATTTTATATATAATTTTACGGAATAATTATTTTTTTTTTTGCTAAAAAGCACTCTTTACCATTTTTAAAACGCTGTTTAATTTATTGACATTTAAACTTCGAAAGTCATTTTTTTATTTTATCGTTTATTTTGTTTTATGTCATGTTGGCTTTGTTCAAATGAGAGGTTTTATTTAAGCTATTGATGTAATAAAAATCACTCGTCTTGTAACTTTCAAGCAATAAACAGCTCTTGCGCTTAAAATATTACAACGGTGTTTTTTTTAATTATAAAGAATACTAATCTTAAAAATATTAAAAGCCACTAAGACACTTGAAGACTTGTAAGTCCCGTGGCTAGTGGTTATTTCTGAGGACAGAAGCTGAACAAACTGTCTCTTTTGGACCAGAAAATAATATTATTTTTTAATAAAATTATCCCTTGTTACACGGCTTCATATAAGTTTTGATATTGGATACTATAAAAATTAAAGTTCATAACAAAAACTGTAAGATATAGAGAATAAATATAAATTGTTAAATTTCGTTGATGATAGTCTAATTGTGTGTTGTTGTTAATTTGTTTCCAAACACTCAATATAAAATAGACAATCATCAATAAGCAATGACCAAAGGGGAGAGCGTGGATACTGCGGAGGTTGTGTAACGGCAACCGAAAATACTAAGTATTCTATCCTGCCAGCTCTGTGGAACTTTTCAATTTTTATTCTCTATAATTACTTATAGAATTTTCATGTTTCTTTGCAATAAAACAATTTATAATAAAGAATATGATCTAAAATCCTACTAATATTATTCATTGTATAAAAATTTAAGAAATATCGCCATAAGCTTTGATCCCGTAGCCCGATTGTGCTAATTTTGTAC